>CM046439.1:33489061-33647265 GCA_025506505.1 Flaveria sonorensis | reverse complement strand
GGGAACTCAGTTCTTTCTAGGAATTAGGGAAGCAGGTTGAAGTGGCATCTTCATTAGTCAGTCAAAGTATGTACAGGACATACTTACAAGATTCAAGATGAACTGACTGTAGGTGTAAAGACACCCATAGCCAGAAACCGCTCCCTTGGTCCTGAAGTTGAGGGGGGGGAGTGTGTTGATAAACATCTCTACAGGGCTATGATTGGGTCACTTATGTACCTTACTGCTAGCAGGCATGATATTATGTTTGCCACTTGTATATGTGCAAGATATCAAGCCAACCCCAAGATGTCACACCTAATAACTATCAAAAGGATTCTCAGATACCTCAAAGGTGCTCCAAATCTAGGCCTTTAGTATCCAAAGAATTCAAATTTTAATCTGTATACTTATACAGATAGTGATTATGGTGGTTGCAACATGACTGTAAAGTCCACATCTGGGGGATGTCAATTCCTTGGTGGAAGGATAGTCTCTTGACAATGCAAGAAGCAATCCTGTGTGTCTGCATCAACTGCTGAAGCTGAATACATTGCTGCTGCAAGCTGTTGTACTCAAGTGCTTTGGATTCAGAATCAGATGCTAGACTATGGGTTCAACTTCAAGGAGACTCCCATCCATATAGACAACAACAGTGCCATCTCTATACAAGAATCCTATGCAGCACTCAAGGACCAAAACATCAACATCAGGTATCATCTTATTAGGGATAATTTTGAAAATAGGATTGATCAAACTAATCAAAGTTAACACAAAGAACAATATGCTGATCTGTTCATAAAGGCATTTGATGAACAGAGATTTAAATATCTTGTATCAGCTATTGGGATGATTAACTTTGAATAGATTTTCTTTAATAACTTAATCAACTTTATTTCCTAAAAATGTGTGTCCTAAGTTGTCTATTAGATCACCTCATAAGCCCAGTTCTCTTTGGAAGAAAACTAACTTTTAACTGATATTCCTTAGATTTGTGAAAATTTACCTTCGGAAGAACTCAAATTGCTTTCAGAAGAAATTATGTCTTTAAATCATTTACAGCCTATCTAAGATTTACCTTCGGAAGAAATTCTTGGAGTATCTTCCGAAGCTTAAATTTGTATATAAGCACTTAAATGTATTCAAAGAACAAATATCTTCCGAAAGCAACTAAGTCTCGGAAGACTTGTTCACTTCTTCGAAGCCAATCAAAATACTTTGAAATATCTTCCAAGAAAAACTTGCCTTCGGAAGCTTTGCTACAAAGCTTCCGAAGCCAAAATTGCCTTCGGAAGTTTTACAACTTCCTAGAAAACTAACTTTTTGTGCACTTTTTCAGAAGTAGGACCCACTTGCGGATTTCAAAGTTTATCTTTTGTCATAACTTTGTCTCAAATCCACAACATATATCTTCCAAACGGTTCTATTTCGTCTCTTACTCTCACTGATCCGTACCCAAAATTTACCCCCAAATTTCATCTTCTTTCCTTTCTTTACTGCAAAAGCTTCCTCAAATGCCAACATTCATCGTCGCAACGACCCTGATTTTTCCATGCACCTACACAGGCATAATCACGTTGCCCTGTTACACTCTAGAAGGATCCAAGCTTCTCAGATGTGTGAAGGTACCTTTCTTCGTCGTACTACTTCACCTCCCTTGCAATTGATCCTCCTCTCTATGAGGATCAGTGCTTGAGTTCTGGAGGACCTGTCAAGAGGTCACCATGGACGGGGAGAAGGAACTGTCTGCTACAGTGCAGGGGAGGACAGTTTTCATCACTTGGCCATCATAAACACCCATTTGCAGCTGGATGATGAAGTAGGTGAGCTATCCTTTCCCAAATCTGCTGTCAACCACCTTTCAGTAGATGGGCTATGAAGGTGACTTCTCAGTCAAAACCTTCATAAAGGGGAAGGTCTTATCTCAATGGAAATACCTCCTCCATGTCGTTATTCATAGCCTTTCTAACAAGCATGGAGGATGGGATCAAGTTCCAGAAGACCTCTCTTTATAGTCCATGGGATGGTACAAGGTGTCAAGTTCAGGTACTCTCAGTTGTATATACTAATTTACTTACAAACTTGGACTCCTTAGAGTATTACATGTTTCCTAGGTATGTTCAACACATTCTCAACTGTGAGTTGGGACCACAGTTGAGGGGAAGAGGTAATATTCTTAAAATAGGAAAAATGAGGCCTGGTATCTTCAAAATCTTGAAGAAGCCAACTGTTGGCTTCTCAGGGGTAGAAACAGCCCTTGTCCCACAAATGTTTGAGCTCATTGCTCAGGGTGACAACTTAGCAGCACTAGCTAGTGTTGATCCAACACCCTCACCTCTCAACCACCTCAAACACAGCCTACCATCACCATCACCATCACCTACAAAAGAAAATCCAAAAAACCCCTGCACTTGCTACTGAGCATATGCAGGCTCCCATATCACAACCCATACAGGAGGAAGTGGAATCTCGAGCTCCCACTTCCCTAAGGAATAGACCACTCCCATCTTTCCACCACTCAGTGCTGAGGTTCCTCATGCTCAGCCTGATGAGCTCACAACCCCACACCACAAAAGCCTTAAGCCATCACTCTAAGTCTCCTACTTAGTGATCAACCTTCTGGGGAAAGCTACCATCCCCAACCTCTTGATCTAAACCGCCATTCCCAGCCTTGACTTCTATTCTAATGAAGATTTGGGCTTCAGTGGGTACCATGAGTCTTTCCACTCTTCCACACTCAAGGAGAGATGAGTACTCCTGCTTCCCCTATCTTTAGCCCACATCAGCAACCCCCTACTGAGGTGGATCATCCTGAACTTATTCAGGAAATCCATATGGCAGAGGCTATCACTTTTTCAGTGATAACATCACTAGGACCTCTACCATGGCAACCCAGCCTCTTAACACTTCTCTAGAATTGTCATTGGACAAGGGAAATCCAGCAGCCAAGAAACCCATGCTGGTGGTGAGGAAGAAGACTTAGGTCCAATTCTTTCATCCCCAATAATCTTCATCTGAAGATGAGGGGAGTCTGCAATAAAAGGTGCACAAACTATCACATTTTGCACCTATTTTGTTTTAAGATAGCTCACCTAGAATCTCAGGTGACTATCTTACATAAGAGGGTCAATGACCAGCAACTTGAGATCACCGATCTCAAGGGAAAGTTGGTTGAGAGACCCATGAGGACACTCATCCAGTCCATAAGAACCTGTGGATGTCATGGATTAATCTCCCAGCTCACCTATGCAAGAGGGTGATGCTACAAAAAAGGAGGAGGAAATTCTAACAATCACAGAACCTGGGAGTTCTTCCCAGAGTAGGACATAGAGGAATCACCATCCTCTCTTGCAGCTGCTCATACAGCAACCTCCTCTGGACAGTGATCTGAATTGCTGTTTGAGGAGGGAATACCAAGAGCAATGTCTGCCCCTTCTGAGAACCCAATCTGGGGTTGGGGGTATGACAGCAATAGGAGAGCTTTGTGATCTCTAGAGCTTAGGGTCAACTAGAAGTTCTTACATTTCACACCTAAGTTTCTATGAGAGCATTAACTTGGTAGATTTGCCACTTGTCAACCCAAGCAATAACAGACAAGCAGCAAAATTAGCAGAAAGAATCCAAGACAGGGTGCTAGAGGAGTTTAAATTGAGATCAAAATTATATAGACAGATGCTAGCAGGTGAGATCTTTGGTCAACTGGATGTTGAGGTAGACCCGAAGATTAGCTTCGAAGGGAAAACCTTAACTGAAGGCCCAGAGGTTGAACCTGTGAACCTTGAGACATGATCTCCCTCTGCACTCAATGAAACACCAGCTGGTGATGGTGTATCACAACCTCTCTCTGGTAGGAGCTTGACAGCTGAACCAAGCAATAAAGGCAAAGCTCTCTCCAGCCTGAGTCACCAAAGCCTGTGGATGACAAAGGCAAAAGGAAAAGACTCCTGAGGAGATTGAGGAGGGAAAAGAGAGAGGAAGAGGAAGATGAGGGGAGAGAGTTCAAGTGGTTCCCAAGGGTTTATGGAAGCTGCTGCAATCAGGGCTGCCCCCAGGCTAAACACTCAGGAAGATGAGTTAAGGGCAGCCAGGCTAAACTAAAACTACTGGGAACAAAAAACTATAATGTTGATGAACTCATCTCTCCCCTTAGATGAATGAATGAACTGGCTGACACAGAGTTGTCAAAGGAGAGGAAGGAAGCAGAGGATGAAGCATTGCTCCTTAAGGACAAGGAAGAAATGAGGCTGAAAAGACACTATAAGAACATTCCTGTCCTCTCCCCAGTTCAAGAAAGTCCTGAGCCAGAGACTGTGGCCACCGAACAACCTCAGGTAGCAACTGAAGAAGAAAGACTAAAGATGATCAGCTACCTGAGTGCACAGGTCTCTATCAGGCAGATGCACTTCTTCCCTTACCATCTGAATACATATTGTTTGAATACAATAAGCAGATAGAAGAAAAAACTAAAAGAGAAAAACAAGCTGAAAAGAAAATATTAAGGGAAGAATCTGCAAAGTCAAGGGCCATCATCCACAAAAGACAAAAGAAGTCTGCTGACAGACAAAGGATGATAAGCTTCTTAAAGCTGTATGGATTCTCCGGAAGGAGGCTTGGCCCTATGTCTCTATCCACAATGGATGAGCATATCAGGGTAATCAAGCAGAAGATAAAAAGGGAGAGCTGGTGGACTTGCATTCTCTACCAAGTCCAGCTCAACCTGAAGTTGAGGTGAAGGTTGAACCCACTAGACAACCCAACCTGAACCGGGAGCTACATCTCAGCCAACTTCATCTTCTGATCCATAGCAGGGTCCTCCTCTCTCTCCTTCTGAACCTGTGAGAGAGGAGATCCAACTGAGGGGGGCTCAATTGAACAACCTGGTACTCAAGACCAGTCCCCTCAGTTAAAATCATCAGGGAGAAGAAAAAGGATGGCCAGAAGATCAACCTCAAGAGAAAAAGAAGAAAGGCATCCACCTCCCAACCTCAGGATGAGTCAGAGCATCCTGAGAGAGTGCATGAAAAGGTCTCTTAACAAACTCCAATCATAGTAGAGCCTCTTGCTACTGGAAGACAAATTCTATCATGGATTTGCTGAAGATCCAGATAGATGGTATGTCATAAGAGATCAGGGAGAGAAAAACATGTCTACTTCACAAATGACATGTTTAAACTTCCTCTGCATGATCTTTTTGACATGAGAAGGTTCTATGTTAGTCTGAAGGATCCAGACCTAATGATGAAGAAAGGTATGTTGAGGATCCTAATGTGGACTATCAAAATCTAAAGAACTTCTCTGTTTTGGTAGCATCAGCCTAGGGGGAGTTTGTAAGATCATTGAAGATTATGAGGTTGATGCAACAACAAGCCAGAACAACCAAGTCTTCCATGCTTGCACTAAGGAACAAAGATGAACTAGCTTTAGAAGTCTTACACTCTTAAATGTGTCTAAGTGTAAGATCTTCCGAAGCTAACAGTTCAGAAGGAGTTACTTCGGAAGTTTCACACTCAAACAAAAAAATATTCTAAGTGTGAAATCTTCCGAAGACAAAGACCAGCATCTTCCGAAGCCAAAAATGAAATATTCCGAAGCTTCAGAGACAAAGTCTTCCGAAGGTGTGAAGACTGATTTCTTCAGAGGACAGAGAAAATATGCTTTTCTCTAATCAACTTTTGATAAAGCTGACACACTTTCCGCTGCCTGCTCTGGTGGTTCACCTACTTTACACAAGTTGGTGAAACTTCCATGCTTTATCAAAAAGTAGGAATGGTATTTGTCTATAACTTACCTTACTTGTTCTGTAGACTTTGTATTAGGAAAAGTCAGTGATCTATGGCATGTCATAGTCACTAGTCAAAAGGCAAGGCCTTTGACTTTAGATTGATCTTGTTGTCTAGATTAGTCAAATCCCAACTGTCTTTACATGTAAGTGACGATTGTAGGTTGTAGTATAAAAGTTTCTCACGTCCTTGTAATTTAGATATGCTTTGTAACACTTGTAAAAGAACTTGAGATCAATATACAACATCCTTGAAAACCAATTGTGTTCTTGTGTTGTTCTTAGTTCGGTCTCTTTAATTTACTTGTGTTCTTAGTATCATCTGTCTCTAGTTACCAGTTTCCTATTTGAATTGTTAAGTGATCTAAGATCTCTCCTTAGTGTGAAACTAAGTGTTAAGTACCCTTACCTTGGTCCTGCAATTGGTATCAGAGCATTCCAGGCTCTTGATTGTAAGATCTCACCATCTTTAATCCCCTAGCTTCACACATCACTTGACTCTTCAAATGGCAGCTATCTCTAAGGCTGATATGGAAACTGGAACTATGACAAAGTCCCCACTGATCACTCCTGAGGATTTTGACACTTGGTGCCAAAGAATGGAAGGCTTCATCAAGTCTCAAGATTCCAGGATGTGGGAGTCTATTTTAATGGACCTCATGTACCATGCACCTCTTCAGCTGCTGCTGGTGGTGGCATGATACCAAAGGAGAGGGCTGACTTTTCTGATGAAGACTGGAAAAGGATGATGATTGATCAGAAAGCCATGACAGCCCTCCAAACTGCTCTTCCAAACTCCATCTACAGAGGTTTCAAGAAGTGCAAGACCACTATACAGCTATGGGATGTACTGAAACTGATGTATGAGGGGTCCAGTGAAGCCAAGGAGAACAAGAAAGACCTCCTAAAGCAGTAGTTTGAAAACTTCACCTTCAAGACAGGTGAAACCATGACTCAACAATACTTCAGGTATGTTGAGATTATGGATACTCTGGCTGATGTTAGAGTGACTATTGAGAACAGGGATATTATTAGGAAGTTCATGTCCTCTCTTCCAGACAATGGACGCACTACTGTATGGTCATTAAGAGGACTGAAAATCTCAAGACCCTTACTCTCACTTAGTTTTATGGGATACTCAGTGGATACCAGATGGAGAAACATGCAAAATTCATCTGGTAAATCCAATACTCACCAGAGTTCAGCCCTTCATGTGGGTGAAAGGGAAAGCAGAGAACCACAGCACCATCTTATCTGCTACCCAGAGAGAGCTACATCCAGGGAAGTCCCTTCCAAGAGACAAGTTCTTCTCAAGCCGTTGTCTCTACTGATGAAAGTTTAGGCAACTTTCTCTTCACTCTTGAAGACCTGGACTGTATCCATCCAGATGATCTGGAATATATGGAGATAGTCCAGCAGAGGCTCTTCTCACTCACAGAGCCCAGAAGTTTTACAAGAGGATTGGGAGAAGGTTTCCTAGCAATGCAGCCAGTGGTAAGTTTGGGCTAGACAAAAGCAAAGTAAGTGTTACAACTGTAACCAGATGGTACACTTTGCCAGAGAATGCAAGGAACCTAAGTCAAATGGTGGCCAAGCATCATCCAGGCCAAACTACACTGAAGGAGGGCAGTAGAATGAGAAGCCAAGATAGCAAGCTGTTGTTGTTGTTGAAGAAGGAGGCTTTGACTGGAGCTTCCAAGCTGAAGATGCTTCTCCAAATCAAGCACTCATGGCTGACCATGATGAAGCCAAGAATAAGCAGGGATTGGGATCTTATGAGATAGCTCCTCCACATACCCTACTATCAGTAAGATCTCCAGGTGTGTAAACTAGTCAAGATGAGCTGCCCTTTATAGACCCTAGTGATGAAGAGGATGAAGAGGAGATGGTGAGGAATGACTCTGAAATGAGTGAAGAGAGTCAATCCAAAAGGGGTCACCATGCTCCTGAGAAGAGTAAGAAGGCTGGTATGACAAAGACAAAGAGGAAGAACTTGATCAGAAGAGCAAAGAAAAGATCAAAGAAGGCTCAAGAGATCAAAAGCATGCTGCAGTGAAAGCAAGATCTTTCGAAGGTCCAGTATCCAAAACTTCTGAAGTTATTGAAACTTCCGAGGTGTTGAAGGTCAAGTCCAATCTTTCAAAGATGGTGTGGAAGATGAAGAAAGACCTGGTGATTGAGAGTTCTTCATCAACAACAACTAATGATTCTCAAAGCTTGAATATAGGATCTGTTACTGTTACATTGTCTTCAGATCACTTTGAAAAGCCCAAGACCAATGAGGCTTGGGTTTCCAAGTGTAACTAACCACTTCTTTTGTGCAGGAACAGCGACCAAGGGAAATATATGGATCATTGATAGTGGCTGTTCCAGACACAAGACTGGCAATGGTTCTTTGCTTCACAATTTTGAGAAAATTAATGGAGGACCAATTGCTTTGGAGGAGATGTTGGTGGTTACATCACTAGAAGGGTATGGTCATAAATTATAAGCTCACCATTAAGAAGGTAAATTTTGTTAAGGAGCTTGGATATAATCTACTGAGTGTATCCTAAATTTGTGATCAGAGACACACATGCTCTTTGATGAGCATGAGTGCATTGTTCTCAAGCCTGGGGTGGTCATTCCTCAAGAGCATATCCTGCTCTAAGCCCTCAGGAAAGGGAACATGTATAAGATGAACTTGTAGAAAACATCTCCCTCAGGAGAGGTTTCTTGCTTTCTATCTAAAACAAATAGTGATGAGTCTTTCCTATGGCATAAAAGAATGTTCCATGTAAACTTTAAGAACATGAATAAATTAATTAAGAATGATTTGATAACTGGAATGCCAAGAAAGAGTTTACAAGTGATGATCATTGTGTTGCATGCCTGAAAGGGAAGCAACACAAAGTGTCTCACAAGCCAAAGGAAGAGAACTCTATCACTAATCCCATACACTTATTACACATGGATCTCTTTGGCCCCACCAGTGTAATGAGTTTAGGAAGGACCTCATATTGTTTAGTGATCACAGATGAGTTCACAAGATTCACTTGGGTCTTTTTCCTTAGAACTAAGGATGAGACAATTGAGATCTTGAAGAACTTCATTTGAAATTAAGAATCAATCTGATCACAAGGTCAAGACCATAAGATGTGATCAAAGTACAGAATTTAAGAACCAAATCCTTGATACATTTTATGATGAAAAGGGTATTCCAAGACAATATAGTGATTCCAGGACTCCTCAGCAAAATGGTGTTGCTGAGAGGAGAAACAGTACACTTATTGAAGCTGTAAGAATCATGTTGTCTGACTCTAGACTGCTTATCACCTTCTGGGCAGAGGCAGTTAACATAGCCTGCTATGTGTAGAACAGAGTTTTAGTGGTTAAGACTCATGGTAAGACTCCTTATGAGCTGTGGCACAAAACGAGACCATTTATTGGTTTCCTCAAGTCATTTGGATGTCCTTGCACCACTTGAATACTAAAGATCAAGTAGCCAAATTTGATGAGAAGTCAGATGATGGACACTTTATTAGATATTCTTCCAAGCTAAGGCTTATAGAGTATACAATCTCAGAACTAGAGTAGTTGAGGAGTCAGCCAATATGACCTTCAATGAGCACACTCATAGTGTAAAAGGTTCTGGTCCGGATTGGCAATTTGATCTTGACTTAGTTACAAACTGTTTTAACAAGTCTTGTGAGAATGTTTCAGGATCTACAGATAATATATCAACAGGAGATCCTGACCCAAGATTTGAGTTGAAAAGACCAAGCAAGATTAATACCTCAGCTCCATTGGTGACTAACCCTGTAAATGAAGATCCTATCAGCACAAACATGACAAATTCAGTTGATACATCTGAGATGCCTTCAAATTCCAGCTCAAAGGTTCAAAACTTAGGTGAAGGAGCTTCAAATGTAGGAGGAAATGGAGGTGGGGATAGTGATCAAGAATTTCTTGATGCTGATAACCACTCCATAGAAGACAACATAAATGATGTCACACACTCATTGGATCAAGTCTCACTTGATAAGTGTGCTGATGTGGTGGGTGACACTCCATTGCTAGATCTGAATTTCTCTAATTTAGATCTTTCAAATCAATTTGCTGTGATCCCTCAACTCAGGATCCACAAGTCACACCCCACCACAAACATCATTGGAAATGTTGATACAGGGGTGAAAACAAGAGAACAAACCCATGAAAAAAATATTTGTCTATATTCTTGCTTATTGTCCCAAGTAAAGCCAAAGAAAGTTGATGAGGCTTTGAAAGATGGAAGCTGGGTTGAAGCAATGCAAGTGGAGCTGCTTTAATTCAAAAGACAAAAGGTTTGGAACCTATGTACTCTTCCTCATAGGAAGACTATCATAGGAACTAAGTGGGTTTTTAGGAACAAGAAGGATGATAGAGGACTTGTCATCAAGAACAAGGAAAGACTAGTTGTTCAAGGGTACACACAAGAAGAGGGAATTGATTACACATATGTTTTTACTCTTATGGCAAGACTTGAAGCTGTAAGAATATTCATGGCTTTTGCTGCATCCAAGGATTTCAAGGTCTATCAACTTGATGTCAAGTGTGCTTTTCTGTATGGGGTGATGATGAAGAGGTGTATGTCAAACAACCATCTAGCTTTGCAAACCCAGATCATTCTGATTATGTCTGCAAGCTTGATAAAGCTCTTTATGGGCTGCACCAAGCTCCAAGGAAGTGGTATGAAACACTATCTCAGTATCTCTGTCAACATGGTTACAAGAGGGGTACTATAGATAGAACTCTCTTCATCAAAGGAACAGGGAATGACTTAATGCTGGTTCAAGTATATGTGGATGACATTATCTTCGGGTTAACTAATCCAAAGCTCTGCAAAGACTTTGAGAGGCTGATGAAGAACATATTTGAAATGAGTGCCATGGGGGAACTAAATTTCTTTTGGGAATTCAAGTGAAGCAAGTTGACAATGGCATCTTCATAAGTTAGTCAAAGTATGTATAAGACATACTTACAAGATTCAACATGACTGAATGTAAGGTTACTAAGACACCCATATCCAGAAACCACTCCTTAGGACCTGATCTTGAGGGGGAGTATGTGGATGAACATCTTTATAGGCTATGATTGGGTCTCTTATGTACCTAACAGCCAGCAGGCCTGATATCATGTTTGCCACATGCATCTGTGCAAGATATCAAGCCAACCCTATATGTCACACCTGATTGCTGTCAAGGGGATTCTTAGATATCTCAAAGGTGCTCCCAAGCTTGGCCTTTGGTATCCAAAGAGTTCTGACTTCAATCTGTATGCTTATACTTATAGTGACTATGGTGGTTGCAACATGACTGCAAAGTCTACATCTGGGGGATGTCAATTCCTTGGTGGAAGGATTGTCTCATGGCAATGCAAGAAACAATCATGTGTCTCTACATTACTGCTGAGGCTAAATACATTGTTGCTGCAAGTTGCTATGCTCAAGTGCTTTGGATTCAGAATCAGATGTTGGACTATGGATTCAACTTCAAAGAGACTCCCATCCACACAGACAACAACAGTGCTATCTCCATTACAGAGAATCCTATGCAGCACTCAAGGACCAAACACATCAACATCAGGTATCATTTGATTAGAGATAATTTTGAGAAGGGATCAATCAAATTAGTCAAAGTTAACACAAGTGAACAATATGCTGATCTGTTCACTAAAGCTTTTGATGAACTGAGATTCAAATATCTTGTATCAGCTATTGTGGATGATTAACTTTGAGTAGATTTTCTTAAAACTTAAATCAACTTTATTTCTAAAACCTGTGTGTCCTAAGTTGTCTTTTTATCACCTTCATAAGCCCAGATTATTTTGGAAGAAAAATTTATGATATTCCTTAGATTTTGAAAAATTTTCAAACATATTTTCCTTCAAAGATTTCAAATTGACTTCAAATAAATTTATGTCTTCAAATCAACTAACTACTTATAAGAATTTAACTTTGGAAGAAATTCTGAGAATATCTTCTGAAGCTTAAAATACTTCTAAGTACTTACATGTATTTGAAGGACGAATATCTTCCAAAAACAATTAAGTCTCAGAAGATTTATTCTCTTTAAAATAAAACTCCTAATTCTTAATACTTCCAAAACCAAATATGTGTCGGAAGAAAAAAAAAATTCTCTAAGTACTTTTCTTCCGAAGCCAAATTTTCACAACTTTAAGAATATCTTCCGAAGCCAAATTGACTTCGAAAACTTTTTCTTAAAACTTCCGAAGCTAAATTACCTTCGGAAGATTTTCAACTTCCTAAATAACTACCTTTTTGGGCACTTTTTAGAGGTGGGACCTACTTTCAGATTTCAAAGTTTATCCTTTGCATTAACTTTGTCTCAAATCCATTTCAACGGCTCCCCCTCTTCTACTCTCCTCTTCATCTATATTGTTCTCTAACCTAATTTCACCCACAAAACCGCCTTTGTTCTTATCTTCCTTCATCGAAAAGCTACTTCAAATGGCCAACCTTGACCACAGAAATCAACATGATTTTTCCATGCATCTTCATAGGCAACATAATCAAGTTGCTCTGTTAGACTCTGAGAAAGATCCAGGTTTCTCAGAGGTTTGTCGTTACCTTTCTTTGACCAACTACTTCACCTCCTTGACCATTGATCCTCCTCTCTATGAGGATCATTTGTTGGAATTCTGGCGGAACGCAAAGAGGTCACCATGGACGGGGAGGAGGCACTATCTGTCACAGTGCATGGGAGGACAATCTTCATTACTCCGGCCACCATAAACACACATCTTCAGCTGGATGATATAGAAGGTGACTTGTCCTTCGCCAAAGTTGTAGTCAACCACTACTTTGCGCAGATGGGCTATGAGGGTGACTTCTCAGTCAAAACCTTCAGGAAGTGAAAGGTCTCATCCCAATGGAAGTACCTCCTCCATGTTGTCATACACAGCTTGTCAAACGAGCATGGAGGATGGGATTAGATTCCAGAAGACCTCTCCTTCATAGTCCATGGAATGGTTCAAGGGGTCAAGTTTAGGTATTCATAATTTGTATATACCAATTTACTTGCTGACTTAGACTCCCTAGAGTATTATATGTTCCCTAGATATGTCCAGCACATTCCCAACTTGAATTGGGCTCACAGTTGAAGGGAATATGTAATATTCTGAATTGGGACAAATGAAGCCCGGCATCTTCAAAACAATAAGGAAGCCAACTGTTGGCTTCTCTAGGGTAGAAACAACCCTTGCCTGTTGAGCTCATTGCTCAAGGTGGCAACCTAGCAGCACCAGCTAGTGTTGAACCCACACCTTCTATCTCTCAACCACACATACAGCCCATAATAACCATCACCTACCAGAGAAAAACCAAACGAACCCCTGCACATGCTATTCAGCTTGTGCAGTCCCCATATCACCAACCTTACAGGAGGTAGTGGACACTCAAGCCCCCACTTCCCTGAGGAGCAAACCACTCCCATCCCTCATATGATCAGTGCTGAGGTTCCTCAAGCTCATCCTGATGAGCTCACACCCCAAACAGCCTTAAGCCTTCACTCAGAGTCTCCAAACTCTAGTGAACAACCTTCCAGGGACAGTTACCATCCCCAACCACTGGATCTAAACCAACCAATTCCCAGCCTTGACTTCTATGATGATGAAGACATGGCATTCAATGAGTACCATGAGTCTCTCTTCTCCACACCTACTCAAGGAGAGATGAGTACTCCTGTCTCACCCAGGTCTATCCCACATCATTCACCTATCACTAAGGTTGATCTCCCTGAACCTGTTCAGGAGATCCATATGGAAGAGGCTCTTATTTCAGCAAGTGATTACATCTTTAAGACCTCAACCATGGCAACCTGGGCTTTTGACACTTCTCTTGAGGCTGTCATAAGGCAGGGGAAATCCAGCAGCCAAGAACAATATGCTGGTGATGAGGAGGAGGATCTTGGTCCAATTCTCTCATCCCCTCGTGATTCTTCTGATGAAGATGAGGGGAGTCTGAAACTAAATGTGCAAAAACTGACTCAAACAAGCACCTATTTAGTCTCAAAGATAAGTCACCTGGAATCTCAGGTTACTGTCATAGAAAGAAGGGTCAATAACCAGCAACTTGAGATCACCGATCTCAAGGGCCAGCTAGCTGAGAGACCACCAAGACGAACTCAACCAGGTCCACAAGAACCTGAGAATGTGACAGACTCAACCCCCAGCTCACTTATGCAAGAAGGTGATGCTACCAAAAAGGGGGAGAAAGTCCAAACAGTCACAGAACCTGGGAGTTCTTCTCAGAGTATGGACATAAAGGATTCACCACCCTCTCTTGTAATAGTCCATACTTAGCAACCTCATCAAGTCTATATGGATGTAGACTCTCATTCAAAGTATATTTAAGGAGGGTATACCCAGAGCCATGTCTACCCCATCTCCTCACTCTGAGAACCCAATCATGGGATGGAGGTATGACACAGAAAGAAGAGATCTTATCATCTCTAGAACTCAGAGTCAAGAGAAATTTTCAACTTTTCAAACCTGAGTTTCTATGAGTGCATAAATCTGGTTGATCTTCCACTTGTCAACCCAAGCCAAAACAGACAAGCTGGAGGACTAGCAGACTTGATACAAGAAAGGGTACTAGAAGATTCAAGATGAGATCAATATTATATAGACAGAGGATAGCAAGTGAGATCTTTGGTCAACTGGATGTTGAGGTGGATCCCAAGATTATGTTCAAAGGGAAAACCTTAACTGAAGGCCCAGAGTTGAGCCTGTGAACCTTGAGACAGGATCTCCTTCTGCACCCAGTACCCTCAGTAAAGCACCAGCTGGTGATGGTGCTCCACAACCTCTCTCTGGCCAGAGCTTAAATAGCCGAACCAAGCAATGAAGGCCAAATCTCTCTCCACCCTGAGTCTCCAAGGCCTGTGTGTGACAAAATGAAGAGAAAATGACCTCTGAGGAGTTAGAGGAGGAGAAGAGAGAGAGAGAGGAAGAGGAAGCTAAGGGGAGAGAGTTCAGGAGGGTCCTCAGGCTTCATGCAAGCTGCTATCCTAGCTGGCCCCAGGCCAAACACTCAAGATGATAAGTTGAGGGCACCAGGCTAAACTACCTGGGGACCAGGAACTATAAATTGATGAACTCATATCTCTCCTCTTAGAAGAGTTGAATGAGCTGGATGACACTGAGTTGTCAAAGGATAGGAGGAGGTAGAGGATGCAGCATTGCTCCTCAAGATTAAGGAAGAAAGGAGAGTGAAAAGGCTCTACAAACATGCTCCTGTCCTCTCCCCAGTTCAAGAAAGTCCTGAGACAGAGACTGTGGTAGATGCACAACCTCAGGTAGATAGGGAAGCTGAAAGAATGAATATGATCAACTACCTGAGTGCCACAGGACTCTATCAGGCAGCTACACTTCTTCCTTATCCTTTGAGTACATATAGTTTGAATATCTCAAGCAGCTGGAGGAACAAGCCACAAAAGAAAGAAAAGTTGCTAAGAGAAAGTTAAGGGAAGAAGCTACAAGGTCAAGGGCCATCATCCACAAAAGCCAAAAGAAGTCTGAAGATAGACAAAGGATGATGAGCTTCTTGAAGCTGTATGGATTCTCCAAAAGGAGGCTTGGTCCTATGTCTCTATCCACCATAGATGAGTATACAAGAGTGATCAACCAGAAGATCAAAAAGGGAGAGATTGTAGATTTGCATTCTCTACCAAGTGCAGCTCAACCTGAAGTTGAGGTGAAGGTTGAACCCTCTGAGACAACACAACCTGATCCTAGAGTTGCATCTCAGCCAACTTCATCTTCTAATCCGCAGCAGGGTTCTCCTCTCTCTCCATCTGAACCTATGAGAAAAGAGATCTTAACTGAGAGGGACACAACAAAACAATCTGGTGCTGAAGACCAGTCCTCTCAGTTGAAAACCTCAAAGAGGAGGAAAAGAATGGCCAGGAAAAGTGTTTCAAAGAAGAAGAAAACCAAGGCATCCACCTCCACACCTCAGGATGAGTCAGAGCATCCTGAGGAAGTGCATGAAGAGGCTGCTCAACCAACTCCTATTCAAGTAGAGCCTCTTGCAATTGGAAGACCCATCTTGTCCTGGAGTTTTGTTGCTAATCCAGATAGATGGTATGTCATCAGAGATCAAGGAGGTCAAGATGTCTACTTCTAGCAAGACATGCTTGATCTTCCTCTACATGATCTCTATGACATGAGAAGATACTATGAAAGTCTGAAGGATCCTGACCAGATGATGAAGAGAGGCTTGGTCTTGATCCTAATGAGGACTATCAATATCTGAAGTACTTCTCTATTTTGGTAGCATCAGCCTAGGGGGAGTTTGTAAGGTAATATCAGAAGATTATAAGACTGATGCAACCAAAAAAGCCAAAACAACCAAAGGTTTCCTGCATACATGCACTGGACGTACAAAGGTAGAAGTGCTTCGGAGTTTTACACACTACATCAGAAAATAAACTCTAAGTGTAAATCTTCCGAAGCCAAAGTCCAAATCTTCCAAAGCCAAAGATGAAGTCTTCCAAAGCTTTAAAGACAAGTCTTCCAAAGCTTTAGAGACAAAGTCTTCCACAACATTTTGCTGTGAAGACTAATTTCTTCCAAAGACAGAGAAAGACATGCTTCTCTGATCTACTTTACATAAAGCTGACACACTTTTCGCTACAACGTGAAGACTCACCCACTTGTATGAGTTGGTGAAAAGTCTATGCTTTTGTAAACTGTAGATTAAGGTCTTAGTCTGTAAGTTCCTACTTTTATACCTGTAAACCTTTTGTAATAGAAAAGGATGTGAGCTATGGCATGTCATAATCACTAGTCAAAAGGCAATCTATCTTTTGACTTTAGATTTATCTTGTTGTCTAGATTAGTCAATTCCAACTGTCTTTCTAAGTATTGACGGTTGTGGGATGTAGTATAAAGAGTCTCAGGTCTTGTAATTTAGATGCTTGTAACACTTATAATAGAACTTGAGAGTAATAAACACTCCTTGAAAATCATATTCTGTATATTGTTGCTTGTTCTATCTCATTACTTACTTGTGTTCTTAGTATCCTCATAATCAAACACGGTTTCCTATTTGAAACTTAAGTGTCCAAGTCTCCTCATGTGAAAACTGATTGTGTTAGGCACCCTTACCCGGTCCTGCATTTTATGTCAAACAAAATATATTTATTTATGTTTAAGTCACTTTTATGTTTATATGTAATTTCTCTAATTGTCTAAGTCTAGGGGCTTAATATGTCATTAGTGAATACTATCACTATATATAGATTAGTGTCAATTAGGGTTTGAAGCTTGAATAAGCCATTGTTTGAGGGGCTTTCACTTTGTATACTTTAGCAATCAAATTCAGATCAAACAAGGGTTTTATTGGTGTTCTTGAGTGTTCTTCGTATATTTATCCATTTATAGAGTTTGATCTATAATGTCACAATATATGATGATTTTGTGTTATTAGTGGGGAATCGTTTATGTTTATCAATCCATTGCACTGTATCAATGATCAAGTTGACCAACAATTTGGTATCAGAGTCATTGTGCTTTTGATTATTTGAGTTTTGTTTGTGTTTCTAGTTCAAAGTCACTGTCCATTCATTTTCGATCTGATCTGCGTGTTTTGGGACATGGAAATTGATTGAGGATTGCTTGATTTGGTGTGGGAAGCTTTAGACATCATATTGATCTCAAATCAATGCAATGATTTGGATAAATTTCAGTGATTTTCGTGCTGAAAAAGTTGTTCAGATACGTCGGCGCGATACAGCCGTCAAGCGAAACTACATCTTCATTCTTGGTTTTGAATCTGGTTTCTTCGTCCCTGCGAAAGTACATGCGTTTTGAACGAAAGTTCATGGTGTTTATGTGCCAAACCCAGCGACATTGTGCCAAATTGATTTCTGAACGAAGTTCAACTAGTTAGGGCGAAACTACCTACGAACTAGCATCAGCGTGCCACTGCTGGCGAAATTGCTGTTGAAATTATGGTGAAACTACTAGCGAAACTACCAGCGAAATTGCTAGCGAATTACTGAAATTTCAACGAAATTTATTCAGATCATGTAAAAAATGCTTTTTCAGAAGTCTCTAATTCCTTCAAATCTGATAATCTAATATCGGCACAAAGTCGGTTTGGTTCTTTGCAGCAATGAAAGATGAAAAGATATCTGATTTTGTTGATCGATTCCGATGGTGGCAAGAAACCTTAATAAGTATGATGACCAGTTGGGGAACCATGAACAAAGTCACAAAACTTTGGACTCTCTTCCTCCACAGTGGAGTCCACAAGTTAGATTGTTAAAGAGGAAATAAATTTGCTACAAACTCATTGAAGTTATCAACAAGCTGAAGTTATTGATTTGGATATGAAAATAAAAGAGTATAATCAATTCATGTATGGTAGTGTATCTTCAAGTGTTGAGATCAAAGAAACTAAAGAGAAGTCAACCATGCATTGATGGCTGAGGTGGTAAACAGTGATGAGGATTCTATTGAAAGTTTTGCTCCTTTCAAAGAATTCAAGTGTGCCAACTCAAGGTGAGAGTGTTGGTGATGTTGGTGATTGTGCAAGCTGGTATAAAGTTCAGAAGCACAGGATAGTGAAAAATGAAGTGAAGCTGGAGGTCAGGAGGAAGGTGAAGCTGAGGAAGCTAAGAAGAATACTGCTGAGGAGGAAGAGTACAAAAAGAACACTCCCGTCTGTTAATGTGAAAAAGCCTCAGCTGCTGAAAAGAATAGTTATAGGACTCCCATATGAGATAGTTCAAGACATGTGTTCTCATCCCTGCAAAATTCGTTTATTTGGAGTTTATAAAGCTAACAGGTTATTACTGGAAAAATGAAAAAGAATAAAATGAATACACAAAGAACTCAAAACAATGAGTCAAAATATTTTATCAACTAAGAAAAGCTTTAAAAGAAAATGATCTTTTAAAAGAAATCTTCTAGAAAAGAATGTCGAGATTAATGTTTGAGCGAACGAGTCACATTAGTAGAATTTGAGATAGCAAGCTAAAACTAAATTGATAAATGGAGGATATCAGGGATGAAACAGGAAGAACTATTCTATAGCAAAGGGGAGCTAGAATCAAACGGGTATGGGATGTGGTGAAACTTCATATGTTTATCCTCCCCTAGCACTTATTGTTACTCTCCTATGCCTCAACTGATCCATCTAATGATTTAATTGAAGTTGCAGATACTAACAGTCTACATGCAGATTTAAGCAGCGTTAATCACAAAGAGGTTCGAGATGAATTGATTCTCTTGCAGGTTTGGGACTCATCAAAAAAGGATCTGATAGGCAAAATGATAATTCCACCCTTGATGCTTCAAATCCAGTATCAGGTGTTTCCCATAACTTCTTTAACAAATTCAAAACAGGTAACATCCCTTCTTTTGTTCCTGTCAGGTTTGTCAAAAAAAGGAACAGTTGTGGAATCGTCAGGCAATCAGAACTCAACAAGTGGTATCAATCAAGATCAGTTGAAAGCAGACTTGTGTATACAAGACTGGACAAGCTCAGATGATGAATCAAAAAATCATTAAGTCACCTGAAGTTGTCAAGTCTCAAATGCTTCCAAAAGTTTAATCAAGACCTATACGAATCTCATCTCCAAATGCTAAACAAATCAGCAGTTCCTCTAAATCTCAGCAGAAGCACTCACCATCTTCATCTGCTATTCATCAAGCTCGCCACAAATCTGCCTCCAAGTCTGCCAAGTCACCAGTCATACAAAAGTGTTCTCAGAAGAATGTTCAGATCTCATCTCCTGGGACATCACACATCAAATCATAGCCCAGTTCGAAATCCACATTGACAAAGACTCAAAAAGTTCGAAAGAAGAAGCTTCAAGGTTGTCGACAAGCTGCAATAACCTCAAAGCATGCTCCAACCTCTCCTGCTTTCCACAAGACTACAAAGAACCAAAAGCCTTTCAAGGCTTGCTTTAGATGTGAAAAAGAAGGTCATGTGCTAAAAAAGTGCCCTCAAGTTCAAAGACAGGCTGGGGCACGGGTTGCTTCTCTGGTTCAAAAGTAAAAAAGTACACATCTTTGAATGGTTGGATGAAAAACAATCTATCCAAACTTTCTCATGTGAAGCTGATTTCACATGATTCAAATATGAAAAGGACCAATGTTTCAAAATCAAAATCTCAACCTACGGGTCTTAAAAAGAAAATGATTTCAAATTCAATTCTTTCAAATCTAAAGTAATTGAACAGAAACAAATTGGAAAGTAAAACAAAAGGTTAAGAAATAAATGATTTTTCAAAAGGGTGTGTGCTAAAGTAGGTTATGTACACTGATGAAAAAGGAACTCCTAGGACCACGATGGCCCGGGTCCCCTCTCTAAAATCTGTTAATGAGTGCAGGAATAGTCAGGAGGACTGTTAGTAATCCATTTTACCGACAGAGAATGTTCCTCGGTCAAATTGAAGCGGAACAACTGGTTATGGTTTTGGTATCTCATCCATATTTGGATACTTATCAGCACTATTACAGTTTACACTTCACAATCACTACACTTTCTTGTACTTCATTCTCATCTTTTTGCTAGTATAATTTGGAAGACTTTCTTTGCTAGTACAATTGAAATGGGAACTAAGAACTGATTTGGGATAACTGAGAAATGATACTATGTTTTCTTTGTATGCTGGGTGGCATGACTGTACCTTTGTGAGAAATGAGTAACTGATATAGATGATGTCGTAGATGTCTGTACACTAAAATTCTAAAATCTAAAAACACAGTTTCATTATATGATATGCATGGTAGGCTCAGCTCAAAAACGAAGTAAACAGTGATTTTGTAGCCTAACTAAAGCTTTAGAACTCGGTGATAAGGATCATTTCCATGACATCTTAGCTTGCACAAGTTACAAGTCTCATCTAAAACGGGTTAAGAGTATCTAACTTTACCTTGATCCTTTCCATTCCTAAAATCTCCCTATCACAAGTCCTGAATGTAGCTTCTCGTTAGCTCTTCAGATGTATATTTCATGCTTTCTCTCTGCTAACGGAAGCATTGGACCTGTAGCGATGATGATCTTCTCTGTATACATGAGTATAGACCTGAAGCTCTCATCAGCACGCTTAGATGATCATCTCCTCTGTTATACGTAAGTATAGACCTGGAGCTCTTATTATATGTTCCCTAAAATAAAGGCATAGTGATTCTTAAATTAAGATCATTGTTGAACCTCAAAAGAAATCAAGCAGAGTAATCATATACTCAATAAGCCCTGAAGAGGGATAAGTTCTTTGTCGGATGTCTGTGGGAACCAAGTTACCTGATCTTCTCAAATCGAACCTAAAACATGATAAAATCAGTTGCAGGTCACTTGTTGAAAAGAATAAGGCATGGGTTAAATTAGACAAATATACCAACAATCATCTTAAACTATTTTTGGCTATCTAAATTTTAAATATGTGATCAGACCATGCATCAGTGTGATCTCACTAACTTGTCGATGTTTAAATACATCCTTGTACTTAAGTATATCTTGAGGATGTGATATCATGATCGAATAGTTCTTGGGGTAAGGTGATTAAAATAATAATAAATAAATAAAAAATTATTTCAAGTCTTCCACATTATGCTATTAAAATGTTATCATTTCCACATGCATTTCATGGGAAATTGTAAACACAGATAAACACGGGTTTATTTGTTAACTGAAATGATCTGACAGGAAGTTGCGAGATTGTGGTTGTGATTGTGTTACAGATTTTTACTTCAAATGATGGCCGATCATCAGCTGAGCAAAGTACCTGACTAGAGAACCTATTCCTCAAGTTTGCAGAAGATACCAAGCTAAGATTCCTCCTCCTACATCTTCTGAAGCACTTAAGAATAAAGAGTTGGAAAAGCTGTACCTGATCATTCACAAAGAATGCATACAAAGAGGGGGAGAATACAAAAAGGGGGAGCCTGTAAGATGAAAGATCTTCAGTAACAGATCATCAATCTAGGGGGAGATTGAAGATCATTATATGGCTGTCTTCTCGGAGCTGAAGATGATACAAGGCGTTGATAATGATAGACTAAGGGGGAGTATTGCTGGGTCTGAAAAGGATAGTCTATATTATCAACACAGTCAAAGTCAACAAATGTTAATGCCACTTTCAAAGTCATCGGAATAGTCAAACAGACCCGTTCGAGACGAAGAACCGAGACGAGACGTTGAAGATATATTTGACTAGGAGTTTTATTATTAATAAATATATTTTGTGTCAACAAAATTTATTTATTTATGTTAAGTCACTTTATGGTTTATATGTAATTTCTCTAATTGTCTAAGTCTAGGGGCTTAATATGTTATTAGTGAATACTATCACTATATATAGATTAGTGTTAATTAGGGTTTGAAGCTTGAATGAGCCATTGATTGAGGGCTTTCACTTTGTAATATCTTTAGCAATCAAATTCAGATCAAACAAGGGTTTTATTTGGTGTTCTTGAGTGTTCTTCATATATTTATCCATTTATAGTGTTTGATCTATAATTGTCACCAATATCATTGAAATTTTGTGTTATTAGTGGGAATCGTTTGTGTTTATCAATCAATTGCACTGTATCAACGATCAAGTGGACCAACAGAGTTTAAACACGTTTGAACACTTAGAATTTTGAGAGAGCAGGTGCCCACTATACTAAGTCAAATGAACTTATTAAGTTATCAATTTCTGAACTAAATATCATGTTTGGATTCATGATTTTAGGTAATTTGATATAAAAAGAAATAAAGGTTTCACAATATACATTTCAAGACATTCAATATAAATAGCGTTAGGCTAACATCAAATTCATCACTAGATACAAATATGTAGTTGTTTTCAAGAGAGAGATGGGTATATTTTCAATATATCGCTCAACTTTACTTTCTCAATTCAACATCAAACTCTAATTCTATTGATTAATAGTTGAAATAGGATTTTACCGAACATTGTTGCACTCTGATTTTGGAAGACTATTTAGCGAAGACCCTTTCAATAGTCATGAAAGTGCATATGGTTTTGGTTGTATAAATGAAAAGTTTTGTCTTCATCCTTTTTAATGGCTGAATATTGGTCCAGCAGGTACCACAAGCACTCTGTCCCACACATCTATCCAGAAGTAATGAAATTCATTAGTTCCATCGAATGCTCTTGTCAATTGAAAAAGATCATTTGAGTTTGTAGTTATGCTTCTGATGCTTCAACATTGACTAAATCAACCATGGTCTGGTTCTTGTAAGGCGCACTCACTTATATCGTTGACACATTAGTAAGGATGTAGTGGGAAGGAAGGAGCGTGGCTTCTATGCGGTCAATCACTCTGTTGGCATTTCATGACCTCATTTGACTGTCGCTTGAAGATGTAGTTGCAAATATGCTAGTCTTAACGAGTGGTTGGATTCACTTATTATCTCCTTCTATGACATGTTACGATCGTCAAATTCAATATGTCACTTAGTCATCTCTACCTCGATGTAGGTTAGCTAGGAAGGTGGCAGGTTATTTAAAAATATAGAAAGCAAGAATATGGGAGAGTTCTCCCCCTGAGCTAGTATAAGACCTTTTTTTGTCGCACCTTTGCCTCAAACTTTGATCTCCCATATGGTAGGCATATTTCCCAAGCACTTTCGGTAAAAGAAGTTTTCCATCCTTTTCTGGTGCTTTGTTTATGCTATGAATGCTTGTCGCGTCGTTTGCCAAACCTTTCTTTTTTTAAGACTTTAAGAAAAAATTATTATATAAATAAAATATAAACAATTATCCAACCAACAAAACTACATGTTATGATTTTGATATTGATGTTTCATCAAAACATAAAAATATTGACTCATCTCACTAACATTAAACTTGATAAAATGTAATGATTTAATTATTAGAAAATTAGATTATTCAGGAATACATGTTAAATGCACAAATTACAACACAAATTTTCTTTTATATAATGGTTGTATGTGTATTCTTTTGACTGGAAAGTGTTAGTTTGTGTATAAAAAGCCGATGTGAGAATTACTAATCTTTTCAAACTATTTTTTACCAAAACATGTTCAAAAAATCAAAACAAACATTAACTTTCAACTCATAAACAACATGCCTTAGGTTGTTGATAGTCACAAGTTCAAAAGTTTTACTCCAAGTATCAAAGCAAACTTTGATGAAGAACAACACCACCACCAAGAATAATACCAGCACCAACAACAACACAAACACCAGGAATAGCACAACCATCAGCATCATCACCACGACCAACAACAACATCATAATCATTTGCTACGTTTTTATTTTTCTATAAATAATATATTTATTCATTCTTACAAAGTTATGTGAAATCTTAGTCACTTTCAAATATAACATTTTTTCTAGTTTCAGTACGTTTGAGTATTAATCATTGTGAGTTGTTACTATAGTGAATAAAAAACAATAATCTAAAGTAATAATTGGAATCCTCTTCTTTCCTTTTCATTTACGTACCTTTTTCTTGTATATATATAGCACTACTAAAGCCTAAATACTAAAAAGGAATAACTGTTTGTTGATCATTCGTAACATCTCGTGAAAAAAAATTCAGTAGTTACATATATTTTAAGAATTTTTTGACATAATATTTAAGGTACGAGAACCTCGTTCTAGCTTGGTCACGTGAAATGGTTTCTCATTTCATTTTTTATGGGTAGTTAACATACAAAGTGGTGTTAATGTACAAATGATGGAAACAAGATGTAACATGTGTCCAAGGACGATGGGTAACTTTGTCGGCGTTATAATCACATTAAAAAATACATAATCACTCATAAATTGCACACACTCTATATGATATACAACCATATATAAATAATTATGCATATATTTTTTAGTAGCATATGTAAATAATAAAGCAACATACATAAGACCTGTGTAGTGAGATGTGATAGGTTGACGCCCAAAGCACCACACCTAAAGCACTACACCCTAAACATAATATGTAGCTTACGTATGTAAGTATGCGTCTATACTCTATTTGAAAAGAATAATTTTTAGTTATAATCTTTCAAAAAATTATTGTTGTATAAAATTATGTGTTTAGAAAAAAAAAACTTAAAAAAAGAACTCAATAATTATAGGCTAACTTAATTTGGGTAGAGTCATAGAAAAACGAGTAATTAATCTAAAAGCCTAATAAATATTATATAGACTTGACATGTGATCTTTAATTGTTTTAAAAGGAATAATATTTTGGTTATTAGATTAAATTCGTTAGGTCGTTAGGTAATTGTATCTAATACTTCAGGTTATTGTGTCAAATATTTTGTTAACATTTGTTATATGTATTCATCATTGTATTTTACGTTGTAGATCATTTCGTATTATTTTTTATATTGCTTTTTATATATTATATAAATTTGTTATCTTGTCATTATGTATTACACTTAAAGGTACACAATGATGTTAATAAGATATTTTATCATTGTGTTTTATATTATATATTATTTTTTTGTTGTTTTGTCATTGTTTTTAATGTATTAGATTAATTATGTAAGGCCCCGTTCCCGGGAACCCCACAGTTGGTTAATCACAACCTCTTTTATATCAAAACATATTAAGATTTATTAAGTAAGTAAAATATTGCAGAGGAATAATTTATCAAAAACCATTTCATGCTTTAATAAATACATTTGTCAAGTAATACATCGTCGTTTAAAAGATTACAAAATATTATTTAGTTGTATTACAAAACAACATCATTATCATGTATGAAATGGATGCCAGTCTTTGCCCGCCAAGTAGCTTCACCCTCCGTGCCATCCTTAGCAACAACATTACCTGCCAACTGAAAATGCATAAAAAGTCAGCGTTGCTGAGTGAGTTCTAGTTTTATAAGTAAAATACTTTACCGTTAGTAAAAACCATTTCCTTTACTTTCGTTCATGATCACACAACATACATACATCTTGATAATATCATTATTATCTTTTATCATCGTTCATAATCGTTTATTTCGCATTTTTTTTATTATCTTTCACTTCTATCTAGATCCTGTCATAAGCTATACCCCATTATTAGGCACGAAGCCACCTCAGTCTTGGGGTTAAGCGACAAGGATCCCGTTTTGCACGTATGGATCAGTCACCAAGACTGACCCCCCTGTGTGTACACCCTCATGGGTTAGCCAAGATCGCATGCTACATTGCACACAGTTGAGCTAACAACTCTTTATTGAGTTGTGAACCTTGTTAAATTTTCTTGCAAGACTTTCATTCATTCGTTATGTTCCAGTTTTCATTATCTTTAATAATTCGCTTCTTTTATGATAATACTTTACGTATAAGAGCATTAACATACCACTTAAAGTCACGTAATAATACGTAATAAGGAACATCAATAACAGACCACAAACATGCATAACATGAACAACATAACCCACCAAAACATTCCAGAGCTTAACCATTAATTTCCAGTTCCCAAAATTTCAGAGAAATCCTAAGTCAGTTTTAAGCGCATGAGCACTATGTGGGCGCATGGGCACTATGCAGGCGCAAGACAGTTGGGCGCATGGGAACACTTGGGCGCATGGGAAAAACTTAGGCGCATGGGAACTATGCAGGCACATGGGCAGTACTTAGGCGCATGGGCAAAAACTTAGGCGCATGGGAACTATGCAGGCGCTTGGGCAGTACTTACGCGCATGGGCAAAAATGTTAGGCGCATGAGCAGTTCACTTATTCTAACTTATACTAATTTCAGTTCCCAATCATCATCCTAACATATTCTTATCCCAAATCTAGCATATTAAGCACTTAGAACAAGCATACAACCACAATATTCAGTCAAAACATTCACAAACACACACACCCACATATAACAAGGGGTAACACATGGTTCAACACATTAGAAGTTGCAAAAATAATAATTTATATGCATTTCAGCCCCCAAACAAGTTTAAAACAGAAAAACCGGGCATCTAGAACTCACCTACAGCAGCCTTCGAGTAAAACTCCTCCAAACTCGAGAGCACTTGGAGTTCAAACACCTAAACGCACCCAAAACACCCAACCGAACACAGAGGAACACATAAGACTCGGTACACAAGCTGAAAATCCAGCTGAAACCGAGCAAAACACACGAAAAACTAACCTTCAAGTCGATCTTCTTCTTCTTCTCTCTAAAACCGATGGAAAAACTCTGCTTTTCTTCTCTCTACAGTCGAGCAGTTGGGTGGAGCAGAGATGTGGGCGGCCATGTCCACCTTTTAAACATAATTATAATAAAGTTTGCTTCTTGCACAACTTTAACTCATCAACTTGGGTTATTTCACCTTTCTTTCTTTATACTTCTCTTTTCTTTTCTTTTCTTTTCTTTTTTTTGTAACTTTCGGGTGTTACAAATTAGTTGTTAATTTATTATTGTGTTTTACATACTAGAATTACACAATAATATTATTTTACCATTATGTGTTTTTAGAAGTCATCATTTTAGAAAAAAACACAATAGTGTTCATAAATACACAATAACTAACAAACATACACAATGAACTACACTAAAAACATAATGATGATCATCATATAAGCTAAAAATGTAAAAGAAGTTTATTATCCATTTTATAACGATACCATACTCGTATTAAAATAAAGAAACACTCATTTATATGGTGTAAGTTTTATGAAAAAAATAATATTATATATAAAAATTATGAACATTTAAAAGAAAAACTTAAAAAATCAACAAAAGTGTCTGCATCTAGAATAACCTTTAGAAAAGAATTTTCTTACAATTTTATCTTAACAAGTTAATTAATAATATTAACTATTAAGATCGCTTGTCATACTCTTTAGATTTATTATTATTTTTTATTTGAAACATTTCCATCTAATTTTACTCACTCCTACTTTTGTGATACTCAAAATCACGTTAAGAACCCTTTGCATATAATATTTTTCTATATATGAGAAACAATAATATAGAAACATCCCATTAATTTGTTCTTTCAAAATTTGAAAGATCGTTGTTCGTTAATATATATTTTCCCCCACTCTGATTGCGGCTAACGTACGCCAGGGTATATAATACTCCTCTCTCAATGCAATTTATTTTACATTATCTCAGTCTAACTTGTCACCTAATTTATTTATATGAAAACCAAATTCAAACGCAAAATGCAGTCTGTTCAATCACATTCTTCAAGCTTTGATCAATTTCAATATCCAATCAACCTCCGTTGTTCAATTGATTGTTGCAGTAATTCGAATCATTGAAGTCATGGTGACGCATACGGATCTGTTATGTTGAAGCTGTTGACTGATCATTTTGATTGTAAGATTTGTGTGTGATTTTGTTGTGTTCAGAATGCGTTCGTTGCTCCGATTCATCAAGTCGACGACGCGTAAAAAGCTGCTTAGTAAGTACGATGACTTCTCCTTTACTAGCGTTGTTAATTTCCGATCGAAGCAACATACATAGCACTAGAAGTATAGAATTAAGTTAAATTAGAGATTAGAGATTTGAGGTTGAAATGCCGCATCGAGGTACGTACTTTTTCCCGAGGGATGTGGAAGGTGTGATCTCGAGGTCTGGTGAGGTTTCTGGTTCACTGATGAATGACGATGGGACGAGAGACGAAAGTGATGGGAAGAAGAAGAAGAAGAAGAATCTGACTGGTTTGAAGAGTTGGTTGACGGAGGGAAAGGGGTACAGACAGGTTGGTGATCATGATAAGAACACTTGGAATGAGGTGGAAGATGAGGATCTGAAGGATGCCATTGTAGATCATGATGATCGTCGAATTGGGCAGGAAGGGATTGGTGTTAGTGGTGGTGTAGGAGATGATAGTCGATGGAGTCTGGTGAGGAGGTGGTGCAAGGCCTATTACTTTCAGCTGAATCTAGCAAAGCGGCTTGCACGACAAGATGCGATTAGTGAAGGGCCTACTCTTGATCAAGAGAGTGGGTGTGGTGGTGTTGGGTTTGATGCAGAGTCAGTTTCGTACTGTCTTTGGGTATGGTTTTCTTTCTTGCTTTTTCTCTTTAGTCGTCGATGTTTGTTAGTGTTTACCAGTTAGCGATTATATATTGTTCTGATCATAGGTGTTTATCTTGGATCTCAACACCATCTAAAGGGCAATTATGTGCGTAAATGTTATGTAGTTAGCACTTGTGATTCTACATATTAAGTTCACCATGTAAATTGAGGACCTACAAGTAGTATCTGTGATACATCCACATAAGATCTCAATCACAAAGGTCTACATCATAACCTTAGAACTAGCACACATTAACCATGTAAATGATCATGAACAGAAACAATACACTGGGAACTCCGTGTGATATGAAAAGTAAAAAAAAATGATAAAACTGATTCTTTTAGTGCTTCTAACACTCATCTTTATTTCAAGAATACTTTTATATTTCTGATTCTTTTAGTGTTTAACAAATAGGTTACTGGTACCCTGTCTTATGAGGATAAGATATCAGATGGTTTCTACAACATCCTTGGAATGGACCCATATCTGTGGATGATGTGTAATGACTCTGTGGAGGGTAAACATTTGCCTTCGCTGTTGGAACTTAAAGCAGTTGAGGCCAGTACTTCATCCATGGAAGTGACTCTTGTTAACAGATACAAAGACTCACGGCTAAGAGACCTGGAGGATATGGCTCAGGAGCTATATTTTTCAGCAGAAAGCGCAATTATGTTAACTGAAAAGCTTGCGAAACTTGTTGCTGCAAGTATGGGGTATGCTTATTTTCTAATGTTTACTCATCAACCTTTCTGTATGACATTCTGGATATTTAATTTTTTCTTTTAAGGGGTACATTTCCAAACGAGAAGGGTGACCTTCATGTACAATGGGAGTCGACTAGCAAGAGAATTAAGGAACTTCAGAATAACATTTTGGTCCCTATTGGCAGCATGTCTGCTGGGCTCTGTAGGCACAGAGCAATACTCTTTAAGGTTATTATCGACCTCAACTTCATTAGGTCATTACCAGACACAGTATTTTTCTTATTAGTTTCTGTTCATTTGTTTAATATGTGCTCCGTTATGAAGTTAAAACATGTGCCGATTGTTGATTTCTTTACACAATTGTTCAAATTTATGAGAAAATTTACATTGTTTACTGATCTAGTTTTATGTTCTCTCAAGATCCATCCTTTTCCTTTACTTTTTATTCTTTTAGCGATTGCGAATGTTCAAAATCGATTCTGTTTCTGTTTTTGTTGTTCTCTGCTTACTGATTCCAGGGCTACATGAAAGCACACAACATTTGTCTTATATGTGGAAATTCTTCATGTATTTTTATCTTAGTGATTGAGGATGAAACTTTTTAATGCAGAAACTGGCTGACTATGTGGGATTGCCTTGTCGGATAGCAAGAGGCTGCAGGTATTGTGTTGAAGATCATAGGTCTACGTGTCTTATCAGAATCCAAGATGATAAGTTGACCAGGTACAGCCCGAAACTTTGTAATACCTAAGATATCATAATTATTTACAATCAAGTATGAGGATAATATGCCTTTGTGACATTTCATATGCTTCGAACTATGAACAGTTATCATAGGAGCATTTAGATATATATCATACTTTTTCTAAGTTGCTCATCAAGTTAACGTATAAAATCTTTTGAAATGTGACACATTTAACAACCCCCCTTGTTTTCTTATCAGGGAGTACGTGGTTGATCTAGTTGGGAATCCGGGAAATTTCTACAATCCAGATTCCTCTGTAAATGGAGATATACTTTCTTTGGTACCTTCATCCTATCCGGAATCTCATTTAAAAGATGTTCAACAAGTGTATGTGGGACATTCATCCATTTCTGAAGTAAAGACTATGCATGTTCCTACCGGAAACACTTTATATACAGGTATATTATGTTTTGATGATGTCAGACATTAATGATCAGTTTTCATTTAGCATGGAAATGGTCAAATATGATTGTTGAGAGAGGAACAGCTGAGATCCTTGAAGTAGAAAAAAATGTGTTGGGAAACATTTGATAAAAAAAGAAACTTCATAATAAAAATAATTCTTTATAAAGAACATGATATGCATGACTTATGTCTTACATGATAATTATATTAATCTTTCTATGTATGCCTCCATCCTTCAAATAATTCAATCAAGCTTGTGTCATAAAACTCATGACAATGACTGTTCAATCTCTAGGCAGATTTTGCTGTTAGGTTTTCCCAAAGGGTTTTCTTGTTATAAAGGTTTCTCACATACTAAAACCCCATGAAACAAGGTTATTCATACTTCCTTGTACTAAGGCCGATTTGAGATTATCTATTCCTCATTGTTAGAAATTAATCTTGATGTTCAAGGGTGTATACGGGTGAACCAAAAAAATGAGGGTGGAATTAGTTAACATATAGAATATGTTAGTCAAGGTAAATATTAGGAAAGTAGTGAATATTTTGGCTGTGAATGGGCTGTCATCCAGCTGTGTTTGAGTTGTGATTTCATAGTGATTAAGGTTAGGAGTAGTATAAAAGAGGGTCATTGTATAGAGTTTAAGGTGTGGTCTTTGTTCTTCATATTTATAAAAAGAGTCGTGGTAGTTCCCACAAAATACCGAGTTTTATCTTTGTTTTTCAGGGCCAATATTCTAACAATTGGTATCAGAGCGAGACGATCAAAGAGACCTGTTTGGCGGTAAAGGGGATATCAAGTAACAATCAAGACGTGGAGAACGAAGCCACCCGATCAGTTCTGTGATAGACTGACCGAAGAAGACCTGTGACAGGTTTAAACCATCTGTGATAGATCCATTGAAGGGCTGCTGATTGAATATTAAGGTTGCTGTGAGGTTTTGATCAAAGGGCTGTGTTTTTTGGTAGCAATCAAACATTAGACTAGATCTGTGAAGTTTTTTTGCTCTATTTCCTTTGAAAGATCAAAGGGCTACGAAAACCGGTTGTGAGAAGCAATCAAAACAGGGTACTGATCTGTGACAGATCAATTAAAGACAGGTTGTGTGACACAACTGCAGTAGTAAAAGACCTGTGTGATTCAGGTTATATCCGTGGAAGATGAACCTAGAGAGAAGGCGACTGTGTGAAGCAACGAACGAGGTGAAGGAAACCTGTGTGATACAAGTTATAAAGGTGTGATACCGATGTGGAGAAGAAGCTATTTAATTCGTGAAGGATTGATCTAGGTTTGAGCAGTGTGTGTGACACAGGTTAATGTGGAGAAGAACCCGGACAAACAGAAGGCAAGAAAGTTTTTCGTGTGACACGAACCCGGTTGCAATCAAAGAAGAAGAAGAACAGAAGCTGTGTGTAGCAGATCTGAAGATCAGTGACTGGTCAAACTAGGAAGAAACGTGATTTCAGCAAGTGAAATTGAGTCACTTGAGACAAGGTGACCTGAGGTGAAAGTAATCAGTCAGTAGGGACTGAATTTTGTCAAAAAAAAAGCTATGTGATTTAGTGTAGGAAGCAAAGTAGTGTGTAAAGCACTAGAGACCAGATCTGTGTGATTCAGACTAATCAAAGAAAAAAAAAGTAGTTTGCTGTGTGAGATGGCAAAGGAAAAGGAGAAAAGGAAGTTGAGGACTTTACTATTTGTGTGATGCAAAGATAGTCAAGAAGAATCTGATCTAACCTGAAGTAAAAGTTGTGATTGAAGAATCTGATCTAACCTGAAGTAAAAGTTGTGATACTTTCAAGAATTTGAAGAGAAGACGTGGCCAAGGAAGAAGATATACAAGTCATACTTTTCATTATTGTGATGGTGATGATAGGGTTTAGGGATGTGATATCCAACCTTGAATATAAAGATGAATGGGACCTGAGAAAGTTCTTGCACATTCATGAGATGGTGGTGTTAAGATGTGAAAGTTGTCGAAGAATTACAGTTAATCAACAACACGTGTTACTCGGAATTTAAGACCAAGGTGGTACAACATCAAGATTAAGGGCGAGAATGTTAGAAATTAATCTTGATGTTCAAGGGTGTATACGGGTGAACCAAAAAGATGAGGGTGGAATTAGTTAACATATAGAATATGTTAGTCAAGGTAAATATTAGGAAAGTATTGAATATTTTGGCTGTGAATGGGCTGTCATCCAGCTGTGTTTGAGCTGGTGATTTCATAGTGATTAAGGTTAGGAGTAGTATAAAAGAGGGTTATTGTATAGAGTTTAAGGTGTGGTCTTTTGTTCTTTATGTTTATAAAAAGAGTCGTGGTAGTTCCCACAAAATACCAAGTTTTATCTTTGTTTTTTCTGGGCCAATATTCTAACACTCATACTGAAAAATCCACCAAAAAATCCAACAACATAAGATGTTATTTAGAAAGATATCTCAACCAAGAGGGATATTTTGATTATGGTTTCATGAACTAATAAATGTTTAAGTTAAGAGTGATCAACTCCATATCATAGTGGACAAGATTTGTTTTATTAAGTTATATAGAGGCAATAGTTTCAGCTAGAAAAGTTTTAAAGTCAAATTTCATGGTCAATCAGATGAGGAAGTTAAGAGTGATGGAAAGAACAGAGGAAACTTGCCTGCAACTACTCCAAGATACCTGACACTCGAGCCTTCTCTTGCGATGGACTGGCTTGAGATAGCTTGGGATGATTTGCATGTCAAGGAGCGTATCGGTTCTGGTGCCCATTTCTTGTCCTAAGTTATAAGTCATTATTTTTACATGAAATTAAACTGCAATGTGATGGAATAAAAATGAAGAGTAATACTTTTGATCTTCAGGTTCATTTGGGACTGTGTATCGTGCAGAGTGGCATGGTTCGGTCAGTACTGCCGACTGCGTAGTGCTTAGCACATACAGTTTACTGTTATTGGTTATTTCTATGTAATTGATGCAAATTGAGATATATAAATAGAATGGATTGGTTTACTGTAGGTTGTTGCTGTTAAGGTGTTGACGGCCCAGGATCTCCATGATAATCAGTTGAAGGAATTTCTGAGGGAGGTATATTACTTATTATCTCTAAAATATTTAGTATCTTCACCTTTGACTTCTGTCTAATTTTTTTTTTTTGAAACTTTTTCTTGATATGCATGTGTTTAACTTCTCTTGTAAGGTTTCAATTATGAGACGTGCGCGCCATCCTAATGTTGTTCTATTCATGGGAGCCGTTACAATGCAAAAACGTTTTTCAATTGTGACTGAATATCTCCCTAGGTGAGCTTTTCTTGTATTTCAGCATTTTGAATGATGTCCACCAGGTGCAAGATTGTATATGTATGTGTAGGTAAAGGTAAACTCATTTGCTTATGAAGGTGATTCTGGGTTGTGTTTTATTTCGAATGGGTCAAATGAAAATAACAATTTTGCTTAATGGGAATGAGTCAAAGGGATTGAAAGTCTCCCCAAGTCAGTTTTTAATGAATACAATCTTCTAAGTCGTTTTTTTATTGCAGCATTCTCAATTATCACATGTTTCTGTTACAGGGGTAGTCTGTTCCGCCTTCTACACCACCCAGCCTCGGGAGAAATATTGAACATGAAGCGACGGTTGCACATGGCTTTGGATGTGGTATATGCAATGATTTTTTTTGTATTTGTTATGTAGTTGAGTTTATATGCAATAACTTTTGGTTTTCTAATTTTTCTTATGCGTTCCGCATGCAGGCAAAGGGCATCAATTATCTTCATTGTCTTAATCCTCCTATTGTTCACTGGGATCTTAAATCTCCAAACTTATTGGTTGACAAAAATTGGACTGTAAAGGTATATAAACAACACATTTTGTTATATTCACTAGTTCAACCTTAGATGTCCACCTTAATTTACCTCCACATCTGAATGCCAGGTTTGTGATTTTGGGCTATCGAGATTCAAAACAGATACCTTTATATCATCAAAAGGCATTACTGGAACTGTAAGCTTTCCTCATCCACTATTCTCTCATAAACTGATTCTTGCATGTCACCTTTCTATGTCCAATGCTCATGAATATGCATGCAATGTTCATTTCTTTCAAATATCATTTTCTTTTACATCATGGATTCAGCCTGAGTGGATGGCCCCGGAAGTCCTTAGAGGGGAACCTGCAGACGAAAAATCTGATGTATACAGTTTTGGTGTGATTCTATGGGAGTTCGTGACTATGCAACAACCCTGGCATGGGCTTAATTCAGCTCAGGTTTGTTCAACTACAAACATGTTCTTTTCACTTAAAACTAAACTTAGGCGGATGAAATTATGAACGAGTCGATATGGGTTATGTTTTTTTTTTTTACGGTTTTATTCTTTTGAATGGTAAAATTTTTATTAAGAGAACAAATTTAGGTTGCGTGTTATCTTTATAAAAAAATAACCTTAAAAACAGGTCAAAAGGGCCAAATGTCAACTAAAGTTTTCAACTTTGCAACCTCCTAAGTTCATTTAACTCAAAAAGTAGATTATTGTTGAAATAATATATATAGTCATGTTTCACACTAATTATTTATATAAAATATTAGTTTCTAAAAAATGTTTTAGGTCAACATAACCTGATCCAACCCATTTTGACTCGTGCCAACAAATGGTCCATTTTGACCTGTTGACAAACCCGCCTGACCCGCTCATTTAGTCACCTCTATTTTCTTAGTTTTATACCTTCAAATGTATTGATATTTCAGGTGGTTGGGGCTGTGGCATTCCAGAAGAGGAAACTTACAATACCTCCTAGTGCATCTCCAGCATTAACTTCACTGATGGAATCTTGCTGGGCAGAGTAAGAAACTTCGTCCTTTAGTTTAGATAGGAATATATGAAATTACACCGTTTATAAATTATAACACCCTGCATTTTGTGTCACTAGTGACCCGAGGCAGCGTCCAAGCTTTAAGAGTATTGTGATTGCATTAAAGAAGTTACTCAAGTCTCCACAAAATAGTGGGCGGTCCGTGGCGAAATCTACTTGCATATAACTCTTTGGAAAAACTTTGTCAAAGAAAATCGGATGAATGATATACTCTGTGTAAAAATTCAGAAATCAATTTTTTTGTAAAAGATGGTTTTCTACAAATTATGGATGTTCATAAACTGTTGAAACCAATTAAATCGTCCAATTTGAAGCAAATTGGTCTATTCAGCAAGTTTGGAGTTTTTATGGTATGGCTAACGGTTTATGTTCCATAATGGTGTGAAAATTGTATAAGCACTTATATGAAGAAACTCAAGAATCAAGAACAACCAAATATTAAACATCAAAACAAAACAAGTAAAACTTTTTGAAACATGTAGATGATTAAAGCTTGATAAAAAAATAAGACTTGATCACTTGAACTAGATCAAAATTGATGTAGATGGGGTAGATGAAGTCAATGATGATGATCAAGGAGTGAGGGTGTGGTGGCTAGGTTTGCTAGAGAGGATTTGAGAAAGAAAGAGTCAGGGAGAAATGAAAAGAAAACAAGGGGGTTCCACCTTGTTGATTCTTGGCTGCAACAAGGAAGAGGCCTTTGCCCCGTCTTGCACAATCCTGTCTCGTCTCATCTTTGTGTTTCATCTAACTTTCGTGTTTTTGATTTATCTGCGCTTTTACAAGTTTTCCGAGTTATTAGATGACACATAAGAATGATATTCTTAAAATTTTATTATTATAAAATGTTTAAATAGCAGACTTTAGGTAAATTCTACCATTGTACGGATTTCATTGTGTTTTTAGTGTAGATCTTTGTAGCTTTACAATTTCCAAGTACTTAGTCAAATTTACGGCACACAACGATCATGCTAATACCAATTGGTAACCCTGCCAAATGTGTAACACTCGAATTTTTATAAAGGCCAAAGTTGAAGGGTGAAAGGTGTAAAATAGTACAAAAGTCAAAAATGGGTGTATAAAGAGCATGGTCGCCCATGCTCTTTCTGCTGCTGCTTTCCGAAGAAGAAAAGAAAAGAAAGAAAGCTGGGTTTTGTGTTTTCTCTCGGTCGAATCGTGAAGAAGGAGAAGAATCCTCAAGGTTAGTAGGTTTTTTGTGATTAATTGGTTCGGTTTCTGTGGGGTTTCAACCTTAGAAACTGATTTCTATGTGTTCTTGGTGTTTGGTGTTTGTTTTGGCTTGTTCTAGTGTTTTGAACTCTTGTGCACGCAAGTTGGGAGGAGATTCACTTGTTTGCTGCAATAGGTGAGTTGTAGGACCCCGATTCTCTGTTTTTAAACTTCTTTGGGGTTGAAAATGCATTTAAAATGTTTTACAACCGTCGTGTATGTTGACTGCTTATGTATGTGTATGAATTTCTGTGTTTTATGAGGCTGTAAGCTTGTTCTAAGAGTTTAGCATGATAGATCGATGTTAAGAATGTATGAAAGGAGGTTTTAGAACTGGTTATAGCATAAGTCTCATTTACTGATCTGATGGTTCATCCGCATTTACACCGTGATAATTGCCTAAGTGTTTTGTTCACCCGCATTCACCTTTGTTTCAGTCGCATTTGCCTAAATTCAGCCTAAGTGTTCATCCGCATTTTGCAAGTGTTCATCCGCATTGTTATTGTTCATCCGCATTAGTTATTGTTCATCCGCATTTTGCAAGTGTTCATCCGCATTAGTTATTGTTCATCCGCATTTGCAAGTTGTTCATTCGCATTGGATCTGTTCATCCGCATTTCTTTAGGACTTAAGAAATTTTCTGGAATTTTGGAAGATCAGAAATTAGGATTTGACCACGGTTGACTTGATGCTTTTATTTGATTATCTTATGAATGATGTGGGCTGCCTTATGTGCCTATTATGATACTATTAGTGACTTTATGTGGATTGCCTATGATCGTAAAGTATTATTAATCAAGTGAAAGATTAATATTAACGAAAAGTGGAACTTAAAGAATGAAAGACTTGCAAGTAAAATTACAGGAGGTGCACGACCATGTTGTCGTTAGCTAAACTGTGTACGGTTTAGCTAACCCGAAGGATGTACATAGGGTCAATCTTTAAGATTGAGGGGACCACTGTTGCTGCCCGGTACTGGTGCCAGCATATGTGCACCACGGATGGGGTCTATTTATAGACTTCAAGACCCAGTACCAGGTTTATGCGCATTATATGGGGGGTACAGCACTTTGGTCCATATCGACAGTGAAAGATAATAATATATAAGCAAGAAAGAGAATGGTGATGATGTAATGGATATGATTTGTATGTATGATGTGTGATCACATCCGAAGGAAAGATAAGATATTTTCATTAAGAAGTATTTTGTATACAAAGCTATCAAGATATTTTTATGATTTTAAAACTAGAACTCACACAGCAAGGCTGACTTTTATGCGTTTTCAGTTGGCAGGTAATATGGCTGAGGATGGCACTCGGGGAGGCTACTCGTCGGGACAAGGCTGACATCCATTCATGAATATAACATTGTTGTTTTGTAATGCTAACTAATGATCTTGTGTAACTGTACCGAACATGTATTACTTAGCAACAGCGTTTACAAATTAATGAATCGCTTTTAAATGTTTAAATTCCGTTGCATCGTAATAATGAATTATGAAGTGCTTTATGAATAGTGCTGTGAATGTCCAACTGTGAGGTCTTCGGGAACGGGGCCTTACAAAATGTCAACATGTCTAATGTTTAATGTACGATACACATCTTGTGAGGCCCCGTTCCTTGGAACCCCACAGTTGTCATTCATAGCATCATTCGTTATTAAAAATATCACAAGTTACATTATTATTGGAAAACAATCACAGCAGAATAACTTAACCAAAAACTATTCCTTGCATTAATGATTACTTTTGCCAAATAATACATGGTTGTTAAATGTTACAAAAGAATATTTAGTTTCATTACAAGACAAAAATATCATGAGTGCATAAATGGATGCCAACCACCAAGTAGCTTCAGCCCCGTGCCATCCTCAGCAACATCCTTACCTGCCAACTGATATGCATATAAAAAGTCAGCGTTGCTGAGTGAGTTCTAGTTTAATAATATAGAAAATATACTTTTGTAAACTTCATTTGGTGATCATTCATCAATATACATAATCAATCATTAAGTGATTCATTATCTTTCTCTTTCATTAACTAGGATTGCACAAAGCAAGAGCCTACATTTTTGGTTGGCAACAGATGCCGAACCCCTGTCGGCAAACGTTTATCATGGTAGCTAACCTATCGACAGTTGATCCACACTGCTAGGCATGGAGCCTGCTCATGAACTAGGATCCCATTCATTCATTGGTCAATCCCCAGGATTAGACCCCAGATGTGCATCCTCATGGGCTATACAACCGCACATCAGTTGAGCTAACGACAACAAGGTCGTGCACCTCCATTCATTGTGCTTTCAAGGCTTTCCATTCATCATAAGGGCCCGGGGTAACATTTATTAAGTTTCACTGTTATTCTTTTATTCCTTTTTGTCCACTTGTTATGGATAATACTTATTAAGATGCTCATTACTTTAATCACATAATATAAAAAAATATAATTGACATAGTAAAAGCAGCACATAAGAAAGAATCAAGCATAATAATCCTTAAACAAGCATGATCTTCCCTTATTCAGGAGTTCTCCATACTTAAATTCTATTCCCCAAAATTTCAGAAAATCCCAAGTCTTTAGACAAATGCGGATGAGCTTAGACAAATGCGATGAACACAACAAATGCAGATGAACAAATGCAGATGAACATTCTCAAGAAATATTCTAAGTGTCAGGAAGTGCGCATGAACCGAATACGGATGACTAAAGCAATACGCATGGACACTGTAGCAAATGCGCATGGGCAAAACAAATACGAATGAACACTTTGACTGTACTAAAGGCAAATGCGGATGAACACAGCAAATGCGCATGAAGACTTAGCAAATGCGTATGAAGACTTAGCAAATGCATATGAAGACTTAGCAAATGCGTATGAAAACTTAGCAAATGTGTATGAACAAAAGACTTAACTGTTAAATGCGGATGAACATAAAACTAACCTGCAATGCAACTTATGCCATTACCAGTTCCCCAATCATCATTCTAACATGAACACAGCTTAGATCTATCAGTCTAACACTTAGAACATCAAAAACTTTAAACGATCATCAAGATAATCACACAATATAACTATATCATCATAGTCGTCCGCACCATACATGAAAAATCATAACTAGTTTCGAAAACACCAGTTAAATATGCATACCGGTCCCAAATAAGTAGAAAACATTTAAAAGAGGGGATATAGAACTCACCTCTACTACTTTCGAGTAAAACTCCTCCAAACCCGAGAGCAACCTGAAGCTCTAACATTTTAACACACGAAAACACACAACCAAACACATAGAAACACTTAAGAATTGGTCCAGAAGCTTCAAACTCAACTAAAACCGAGAAGAACACCATAGAATCTTACCTTTGAAGACTTTCTCTCACTAAAACCGGGTGAAACTTCTGCTTCTTGCTTCAGCCGAGACTTTCTTGCATAAGAGAAAGAAGCATGGGCTGCCTTAACATCTTTTGACACCCATTATGGGAAACTTTGACTCTTTCACACTTTTAACCCCTTGCTTTTGGATTTTTTATCTTTTCTTCTTTACTTTTCTTTTCTTTAAATTTTTCAGGTGTTACACATCTACACACGTCTAGGTATCTAATTACACCTCACGTCAAGTCATAGTCAACTTTCAGGTTAAAGTCATCATCATGGTCAAAGCAAAAGTCAAGAAAACATAAAGTCAAAGTCAATGCACATACTTGGTGACGAATGTCACAATATCCCCTAGTTGAAATAATTTCGTCTTGAAATTCAACCGGAGTTACCATTTGTAAAATCTTCAGTGAACAGGTGAGGATACTTGAGTCTCATTTGATCTTCTCATTCAATAGAAAATTTAGGACCTCGCTTAGAGTTTCATCTAACCTTGATGATCGGGATTCTGTTATGATTTAGAGTCTTGGTCTTCCTATCCATAATTTAACCGGTTATTTGACCGAATCGAAGCTTGTCGTACACTTGAATTTCCTCAAGTGGTACATGTAAGGTCTTATCAACAAACACTACTTGACATTCGACACGTGGAACATGTCATGCACTCCACTAAGTTCTTGTGATAGTTCCAACCGATAAGATACTGAGACCATGCCGTTCAATTAACTCAATCAGTCTCTTGGTGCTAATTTTCTCCTTTTACCAAACGAATAATGCCATTCTAATGCATCACCTTCAACAGTACACGGTCCCCAACACTAAGTTCCTAAGGCTTCCTTCGATTATTGGCGTAACTTTTTTAATGATATTAGGTAGCCTTTAGTTTGTCTTTGATCCGAAATACCTTTTCAGTCGTCTCTTGAATAATTTCAGGCCATTCATCTACCTTTCCCTAACTTCAACACAACACACTAGCAACCGACTTACGCCCATAAAGTGCCTCGAATGGTGCATGCTTTATAATAGTATGATAGCTATTATTATAGGAAAACTCAACCAAGGGTAAGTGAGTATCCTAACTACCTCTAATTTCAATCACATAGGCTCTCAAAACGTCTTTCAAAGTCTGGATAGTACGCCCACTTTGATAAGCCATACTCATATCCAAACATGCACCTAATGCCTTTTGTAAGTTTTGCAAGAATCATGACGTGAAGCGACTATTACGATTTAAGATAATTGACGCAAGTACTCTGTGTCTAGCCACAATCTCGTTGATATAAATACTTGTCAATTTCTCTATCTTATAGCCTTCGTGAATAACCATGAAATGAGCGGATTTGGTCATTCGATTTATAATGACTCAAATCAAATCGTGCCCACTACTAGTCCTAGGAAACTTGTGATGAAGTCCATCGTAATGTTCTCCCATTTCCATTCAGGAACTTAAGGCTATTATAACTAACCATATAACATTTGATGTTTAGCATTGACCTTCAAACAAGTTAAACATGTACTCATATAGACCGCAATATCTCGCTTCATTCCCTAACGATCAATACAATTCCTTTAGTTTGTGGCACATCTTATGAGCACTAGTATTGACAAAGTAATTAGATTTATGCCCATCATCCAGTACCAACTTTCCCAAACCCATTCAACAAAGTATAGCCTTTCATCATCCTTTTGTATCATCTGTTCGTCAAGACCTTGTATGGCTTCATCTTGCACATTTGGTTCTTTCATTGCATCACCTTATGCTACAATAATATGGGATTTGATACCCGATTGAATTGTCATTCTCATTGCTCGAACGCATACGAGTTTAATTCTTTCCTTTCGAATTATCACGTTAGCCACCACATTCGTTTTTCTCTGGTGATACCAGATCTCACAGTCATAATCACTAAAAAGCTTGATCCAACGCCTTTGTTTCATATTCAGCTCCTTTTAATCAAAGATGTGTTGAAGACTCTTGTGATCTGTATACATGACATACACTTTGTACCATACAGGTAATGTCTTCAGATCTTAAGAGCAAAGACCATCAAACCCAACTCGTCATGGGTGGTGGAGTTCTTCTCATGATTCTTGAGTTGTCGTGAGGCATAAGCGATCATCTTGCCTTTCTACATCACCTTTTCTTTCTACATCACCTTATTGTCATGTGTCGGCTAGTTCCATGACTTTATTCGGGGTTTGTTAGAGTTGTCACGTATTATTTTTCTAATAGTATTTAAACTTTTTAAATAAATTAAACTTTGTATTTGATGCCTCCTCTACACACACGCGTCCCCACACACATGCACACACACATATAATGCATGCAAGCTGTTTGTTTTTATGCCTCAATGAAAAACTAATTCATGCTTGCCATTCTTTTTAATAATATCATGATTTTTTCCCTTTTACATAAAGATAAATCTTTGAGACCATAATATTTTTGCAAGATCTTTCTTTGTATCTTTATAGCAATGATGGAGTTCTATAAAAATATTATTCTTTCTAGTTAACTACTTTTGTTTAAATCTCCTTTTGTGAATCATTTAACAATTAACTTAATTCATAAACTATTGGCTTTGTGTCATGTGGTGAAAAAGAGTGTCGTAAGACAGTGCTATTTTAGTATTGAACTAAAAGCCAATGAAGGTGGAAGTAGTTCTATAAGATTATTATCAAGCCCATGCATGCTTTTGTAAGATGATTAGATTTTTCTTGATTTAAGGTTTTCATGATCAGTTTTTATATATTTAGATCTTAAACTATGTAATTTTTTAATGGTTAATTTACACATATGCAAAACAATGTTCAACGTTGATAGTTAGTTCACGTATATGTAAATAATTAATTTCATGGATTACATATAGTTAATTTCTTATGCTATATCTAGATGTGTATAACAAGTGTGATAAATTCAATTTTGTAAATTACATGCCAGCTTAACTTAGAATTTGAGTATGTTTTGTAAAAGTCAAATTGAATATATTATATCCATGGATTACTAGCAAAGGTTCTCGGAGCTATAAACATTGACTGTATGTAATGTGTATTAAATAATCAATGGAAAATAATGTTATCTCCTATGCTCCACATGATTAAATAGTTTAAGTACACATACTAAAACAATGATAGACATATGTAAATAGCTAATTCACGAGTATCTAAAACAAATAGTTAGTTTACATGCATGTAATAGTAAATTTACACGTATGTAAATAACTAATTTACACTACGTAAAATGAAACTAGACTTAATATAAATAGTTAATTTACATACATGTTGATAGTTAATTTACACATAAGTAAATAGTTAATTTCTAGACGACATATATTTGTTATCTTTTGATTTATTTGTTTATTGTCTATGGTTTATTTCTGAAATAAATTCAAATTTTGTGATTGTTCTTTCATATTTTTTTTATCTATTGTAGGTGTTCACATTATTTTGGAAACGCTACAAACTTCAACGATAAGAAAGGAAGCAAGTAAAAATGTGTATGTGTAGGTTAATAAGCTATTTAATTTTTGCATAGTTTGAATGTGCGCATGTGTAAATATTTTTTTATTCTCTACACATATAATAATCTTGATTTATTCATGTTTTTAAGTTGATATAATTTCATAAATCTATGTAAGTTTTGAGTTGGTTATGTAAAATTTATATAGATGAAAAATAAGAGATGAGAGAGAAGACAAGAGAGAATTGATTAATTAGATAACTAATTAAAAAGAGAATTGATTAATTAATCAATTAATTGGAAAAAAAATAATTAATATATTACTAATATACCCTTTTGGTGAAATTAAACTCGTTAAATGAAGTATTAATTTATATTTTTAACATTGTTTAATCACAACCATTGATCAAAACAATCAATGGTTATTGTTAGTTCTGCGAGTTTTCATTTAAAAGTGAGTCTTGAAAATAATCTAACCCAATATATATATATATATATATATATATATATATATATATATATATACACACATACATACACACCACACACACACACACACACACATATATATATATATATATACGGTAAAGTTCAAATGAGAACCCATCCTAATTATAAGAACTCATTAACGCTATATGGACCATTGATTGCGTTCTAAAGGTATAAGATTGTGACAAGTGTTCACATACTTTTTTTAGTAGAAAAGAACATTTTTGACATTTTACTATCCACACAAATCAGCTTTTAACATGATGGTGACAAGTGTCAATATTTTCAAAAGATTTTATCTACTTTTATATAAAAGGTTACACTCTTTAATTTAAAAATCTTTACAACTTTTTTATACATAGTTAATTTTCTATGAAAATTACACTATTAAACTCGTTTCATTTTTCTCTTTAATTCCAATATAGTCTCGAAAATTTTTAATTTTTTTTCCCAGACGCTACTTATTACACTACTATAACCTGTAGAGAAATGTATGTGGTTGTTGTTATTTTTAGGGTTACACTAATGTAACACAGTGTAACACTTACAATGAATCACATCAAAATTGTTTGAATGTAAATCCTAATACTTAAAGTGAATTACACCATATTGTAATTCCTTATAATGAATTACATCAAAAAAGACATCTATAAACATCAGAAAACATAAAGAGTTTGTTAAAATAAAGTTTATGTAATAGATTTACTTATTTACAATGACTTACATCATGTTTTTTGAAGACAAATCCTAATGCTTATAGTAAATCACATCATACTGTAATTACTTACAGTGATTATATTGAAGAAAAATATATAAAACCCCACAAAAATCAACCTAATAAAATAGGTTCAAATGCAAATCCGATCTTTCAATAACTCTTGGCTTGATGCATCATCGTTATTATCCCCTTCGTGCAAAAAAATGCATAAACCTAATAGAATATTTACATTTCAAGATTACAATGATGAAACAAAGCGTGTTGAATTACATCTTGTTCATTTAAATGTAAAATCTTATACTTATAGTAAATTACTTCAAATTGTAATTACATATAGTGAATTACATCGAAGAAAAGTATATAAAACCAACAAAAATACAACATATTTTGACCGTAGAATTCAAGAAATTAAATTCAATATAATACTAACTGGTATATTAACAACAGAATCACCCAGAATAGAACATAAAAACATACTAAAATCTAGAAACATACCATTAAACTCATATAATTTTTCTATTCCTATATAGTCTCAGCATTCTTTTGTGGTTTAGTTCGAACTAGCATTTGCAACACCTAAAAATCCATTTTACAATATATAAAACGACATGTTACACTGATATAACGAAACACCACTGTAGTCAAACTAAAATAACAAAAACACACCATTGTACCGTAATTACACCACAATAAAAAACACTTACACCGTAATTGCATTACACTCAAAAGCTGTAACATGTAAAAACAAAACCTACTTACTCCACTATAAAACATATTAAATTCACTGAAATTAGCAAACTGATTACTTTGATGAACTGATGTAAACGATGTAATAATTACAGTAAATTACATCATACTGTAATAATTACTTACAATGAATTACAATAAATTATATCATGTTATAACAAAGCTGTAATGAAAACCAATATGTAAACTTACGTAAACTAATATAAATCAATCCGTAAACCAATGTTAATTAAACGTAAAACAAACATATATAACTTCTAATTTGCATCAATTTCTAGGCAATTTTCTGTGATTGTTTCATGCGATAATAATATCCAGGCGATTTTTAACTTCTAATTTGCATCAACTTCAAAAACCCATATGTTTTTAAAAGAAAAAACACCATCTGTTCCAATATCATAGCTACATATTTACTTTCAAGGTTAAATCTACTACTTTTAATTTTTCAAATTGATATAAATTCCCTTTGTAACTTAAAAGACCTCCACTTTCAAAATCTGAATATCTTAATAAGTTTAGGCTTAATTTAAATATTCAACTGAGATTAAGATATTACAAACATAATAATACTATTATTTACAGGAATCGCTTATTAAAAATGCATAAAGGGAACCTTGAATGTGCTGACATCATGTATAATTAGCCAAATCAATGACAGTCTCATCAAGAAAAAATTAAATAAACATCAAATGCTATCATATTTATAGGAAAATCAAACCAATCAAAATTTTGGGGTTTTTAAAGTTTTAGCCATACCATTAGAATTTTACAAAATGCAAATACATGGATTGAAACTCTAAATTTAAATAAAAACAATCGAAGTAAATATATTTGCAAATCAAGAGAGCCACCTGATAATGGTGACCGAAGGGAAAAACAAAGCAAACACTCTTGAAAGCAACATCCATGTTACAACGGTGATGGCTTTTTCGATAGGTCAGGGACGGTGGTGATCGTAGCGTCAATGGGGTATGAATGTTTGGTAATATTTTGGTGATGGGGTAGCTGTTAAAGAACAGAAAAAAAAAGATTTATGGAGATAAGAAAGGTTGGAAGTTTAGATTTCTTTGATTTATTTATCAACATAGAGAGAAAAGTTGATGGAAGGTACTGATATGAATAAGAAAAAGGTTTTTTTTTTTAAATTGGGTGTTTTAGGGGGTATTTGTTGACAAGAGGGGTTATTCTCGAAGGCTTTTCACTTTAGGGGAACCCGCCCATGGCAGGGGCGGGTTCTGTGGCTCGGTCAAACACCTCTCCCGAACACAACATGGGTTGTCACATCCTTTACAGAACCCGCCCCTGCCATGGGCGGGTTCTCAGCGCCTGTGGTCAAATATGTGGTGGAAAAAAAGAGGAGAATAACCCGCCCTTGCCAAGGGCGAGTTCTTCTAGTGATGTGACATGTCCCTCTCTCGGTCTCCTCACACAACACTCACATGCACACACAACACTCACATGCGCACACACACTCACATGCAACACTGCACACATTGCGTACACACACAAAGAACCCGCCCATGGTAGGGGCGGGTTCTGTAAAGGATGTGACAACCCCGACAGCCCTTTCGGAGACCTTTGACTGAGCACCAGAACCCGCCCCTGCCATGGGCGGGTTCCCCTAAAGTGTAAACCGAACGAGTTTAACCCCTCTTGTCAATAATCACCCACTACAATACCTAATTTTAAAAAAATTTCAAGAAAAAGCACAAGAAGAAAATGACTTTATTGCCTCTGATCTCATCAAGACCATTCATTTGGAATCTGAAATATTTTATAATATATCAATGGGTGTGGTAGAGTTATAGAGTTTTTATAATTATTAAGGGTTTTCACATGAGCTCATTCCTATACAAAAATATATATACATATATATATATATATATATGTATATATATATACATACATATATATATATATTATATATATATACATATATATATGTATATATATATACATACATATATATACATATATATATGTATATATATATATATATATACATATATGTATGTATATATATATATATATGTATGTATATATATATACATGTATATGTATATATATACATGTATATGTACATATATACATGTATATACACATATATATATACATGTATATACATATATATATATACATGTATATATACATGTGTGTATATATATATATATGCATATACATGTATATATATACATCTACATGTATATATATACATGTATATATATATACATGTATATATATGTATATATATACATGTAAATACATATATATATACATGTCTATATATATAAATACATATATATATATACATGTGTATATATATATATATATGCATATACATGTATATATATACGTATATATATACATGTATATACACATGTATATATACATGTATATATATATATACATGTATATATATATGTATATATATACATGTAAATACATATACATATATATATATATATATATATATATACATATATATACATGTATATATATACATATATATACATGTATATGGATATACATGTATATGCATGTATATATATATATACACACATATATATGTATATATATGTATATACATGTATATATACATATATACATATATACATATATATACATATATACATATATACATATATATATATATATACATATATATACATGTATATATACACATATATATGTATATACATGCATATATATACATATATATGTATATATGTATATATATGTATATGTATATATATACATGTATATGTATATATATATACATACATATATATACATGTATATGTATATATATACATACATATATATATATATATACATGTATATATATACATATATGCATGTATATACATATATATGTGTATATATACATGTATATATATACATATATGCATGTATATACATATATATGTGTATATATACATGTATATATATACATGCATAGATATACATATATATACATGTATATATATACGTATATATATACATATATACATGTATGACACATATATATGTATATACATGTATATATATACATATATATGTATATTTGTATATATATGTATACGTATATATACATGTATATACATGTTGTAACACCCGAAAACTTGGTCAAATAAATAAAAAGAAAAGTATCTATAAGAAAATAAAAGAAGGGGCAAAGATGAGGGGTGTAAAGTGTAAATACACCAAAAAGTCAAAAGTTTCACTTTTAAGGCATGGTCGCCCATGCCAAACTTGTTCTGCTGCTGTGTTCGACCAAGAAAAGAAGGTAGAGCTGAAAACTCTTGATTCTCTCGGTTTGTTGAGGAAGAAGGCTGCATTCTTCGAAGGTTAGTGTGTTTATATGTTAATTGGTTCGGTTTCTTTGTGGTTTCACCCTTAGAAACCGATTATTAAGTGTTTTTGGTGTTTTGGTGCTTGTTTGTGCTTGTTTTAGGTGTTTGAACTCGTGTACAAGCAGGTTCGGAGGAGTTTTGCTTGTTTGCTACACTAGGTGAGTTCTAGACCCCAGTTTCTAAGTGTTTTAAACTGTTTTGGGGCTGAAAATGCATGATTTAAAATGTTTTACAACTGGTTTATGCATACCCGTATGTTGTGTATGTTTATGCTTATTTTTGTGTTAGGTATGCTTAGAAATGTATGTTTAAGCTTAGAACAGGTGATGGAATAGGTCTGGGTTGATTCTGAAATGTAAAAATACATAACTGGTAGTCATGCGCCCAAACAGGGCCCATGCGCCTAAGATTATAGCAAGAAACTGCCTAAGTTCAGGCCATGCGCCCAAACAGGGCCCATGCGCCTGGGAATTGCCTTAGAAAATCCTGAGGGCGGTTCATGCGCCCAAATAGTGTCATGCGCCCAACACTTTGTTCAGACGCCTAAGTGCTAGTTCATGCGCCTGAATAGTTCATGCGCCCAGAATGTACGCGAAAATGCCTAAGTGTAGGATTCATGCGCCTGAATAGTGTTAATGCGCCTAAGCAGGGCTCGTGCGCCTGCATAGTGCCCATGCGCCTAAACACTTAGAAAATTTTCTGGAATTTTAGGAAATCAGAATTTTAGGGTTTGACCCTGGTTTGACTTGATTATTTTATTTATGTTTTGGGTCTTTCTTGTGTTCCTATTTATTATTTTATTACGTGACTTTACGTGGTGTGATTTTACCCTTATCCGTAAAGTATTATCTTTAATAAAGTGGAAAGACTAATGAAAGTGGAACATAAAGAACGGAAAAAAAAGACTTGCAAGCAAATTCACATGAGGTTCACAACCACTAGGTTGTTAGCTCAACTGTGTGCGGTTTAGCTAACCCGTTGGATGCACACAGGGTCAATCTTTGAGATTGAGGGGACCCTTGTTGCTGCCCCGATACTGGAGTCGACTTCGTGCATCAGTATGGGGTCTATGTGTAGATCTCGGCCCAGTACCAGTTTTGTGCGCAATATCGGGGGCATAGCACATTGGTCTAGATTAAGTGAAAGATTAAAATAAAAGTTCGGATGAACGATGATGTAAATGGTAAAAAGAAGATAATGGATGTTATCTTAACTGTACGTATGATGTGTGTTCACGCACGAATGAAAAGTATATTATTTTAAAGGGTATTTTCGTATACAAACCTTTTAAGGTATTTTAATGTTTTAAAACTAGAACTCACTCAGCAATGCTGACTTTTATGCATTTTCAGTTGGCAGGTAATTTTTGCTGAGGATGGCACTCGGGGAGGCTACTCTTCGGGGCTAGACTGGCATCCGTTCACGCATACTAATATTGTTGTTTGTAATGCAATTAATATGATCTTTTGTAACTATTAACAATTAACAATGTATTGCTTAGCAACAGTATTTATTTATGAAGTGAATGGCTTTTGATATTAATTCCGCTGCATTGGTTTATTAACTATGAAATGTTTTATGCTATGATTGACCAACTGTGAGGTCTCCGGGAATGGGGCCTTACACATGTATATGTATATATATGTATATACATATATACATATATATGTATATATGTATATACATATACATGTATATATATACATGTATATGTATATACATGTATATATATATATACATGTATATACATATATATGTATATACATGTATATATATATACATGTATATACATATATATGTATATACATGTATATATATATATATGTATATACATGTATATACATATATATGTATATACATGTATATATATATGTATATACATGTATATATATTATACATGTATATATATACATCATATATATGTATATACATATATATATATATATATATATATATATAGGTATATATATACATATATGTATACGATATATCTATAGACGTATATGTATACGATATATCTATATACGTATATGTATACGTATATCTATATATCTATATACGTATATCTATATACGTATACGTACACACACACACACACATATATATATATAAAACTTTGGTTATTGATACACCCAATTTTAGGTTATTAGGACACCCTTCTCTCTCTATATATATATGTATTTAGAGAGAGAGAGAGAGAAGAAAATGGTGTTTAAGTAACCAATGAGTGTACTCATACCACACTCATATAATTTATAACGAAAAATGAAAACACTATATGTACCGAAGAGAATTTGCAATTTTAATCAAATATAAAACTTATTCAATTAAATACTAAATTAGTAAAATGAAGATCTTAAATGAAATAAAATAAAAAGCAAGAGATAAAAGAAGATCCGATCATCAAGTCGGGTTCATAGATTTAACCGCTAACCATTCCGTTAAAAGAAAAAACAATTCAAATAATCGTAACTAGACTAGTTCTAATTGGTTCCGGTCCATCCTGCCGGTCTTCTTGTGAAAATTTCGTCTTTTATATTTGGAAAAGAAATGCATGGGTGTAACCATTTATGCTATTTCCAAATGTCAACGACACATCTTATTTCCCATAAATGTATAGGTGACCTAAAAAGCCATTATTAAACAATTGTCACTCTGTCACATCCATTGAATTGTTAATAAAACCGACTTACACGCCCAAACAAATAGGCTGGGATATTTAAACAATTTAAAGTTTTAAATCAACATTCAAAATTTCTATAAAGATCCTATAGCATCATACGCGTACTATAGATGAGTCGTATAGTTTTATACGGAGTGTATAACCCTTCTGACAGCATCTGAATTTTTTCTCGTAGTTAGTGTCGAAATTTGCAATACGCGTTGTATAGCCCTATATGTGTCGTATAGAGGGTCGTATAAAGCTATATGATGTGTATAACACTCCAACAACCCCCTGAATTTTTCTCGTTTTTGGTATCTTCAACCTTGTACGCGACATATGATGCTATACGAGACGTATAAAAGGATAACGATTTATAAAGTGAGATGTCTGTATATTATTACCCATAAACAAACAAAGAGTCAAAGCATTAATGAAAAACATACACCAAGATGCAAGCACCATCAAAGAGGTACAACCACCTATGCAAGATGTACAACCATCAAAATCTTCTCTCAAAAGATAAAACATTCCAAGATTTTATAAAAACAAGTGAAGGTATTAGGTTTAAATTCCTTATGCAACAAAAATAAAAGAAGGATTCTAGCTGGGCCAATGGCTTTTCTCACCTAATGTAAGTTTCTTTATGAGAATTATCTAAAGTTTCGTACATGGATGATATGGATCAATGGTCCGTCAGTGATCTAACGAACTGTTTAAAAGAAAAAAAACCAAAATCTTGAGGGTGTTTGAGATTGCTTATCAAAATAATTTATTCATTTATTAACTTTTAAAAAATCAAAAAATCATTTTATAGTGTTTAATAATATGATAATTGTTAGAAAAATAAGTTAATAAATAATTTCATACTAACTTATTAATTTATTAAAAAAATTAATAAGGTAATAAATAATTTGAAAAACATCCCAAACAATCCCCTTTTATACCAGTAACCTCCAATAACTCTAGATCACACCGATCACTATTCAAGTATTCAGTATTCAGTATTCAGTATTCAGTATTCACTCGCTCATCTCTAAATCAAAACCCTAATTCCGATTCGTTATCACAAATCTCCGATCAAAACGATGATCGATCCATCGATGATATCAGCTTTCATCCTCATCACAATCATCATCGTCATCATCATCATCCTTTGGATCACAAAAACACCTCAAAATCTCTTCACAAAAGTCCGATACAGAACACTACCAACTCACGACGCTAAATACCACTTCGTCATCGGCGCACAACTGTTGGCGAAATCACGATCTACAAACGATCGTAAATCCTCCGTCAAGCTAGCCAAATCAGCCGCCGAAGAAGCCGATAAAGCCATCTCGCTCGATCCAAACGACGCCACAATACACGTGTTAAAAGCTCTAGCGCTCGAGGCTCAAGGCTTCAGCACGTCGGCTCTTGAGGCTCTGAACGTGGCTTTGTCGCCGCTCACGGCTAAGTCGCTGAGCCAAGCCGAGAGGGGAGAGGCGCTGTTTAAGCGAGCAGAGATTACGAAGGGGACTGTGTGTGGGCGAGTTGACTCGGTGTGTGAAGACCTGGTGGAATCGGTGAAGTTGTATGGGGATAACGCGTTGGCGTTTCGGTTGCTGGGAGAGTGTTATGAGATGAAGGGGATGAGGGATGAGGCGGTTTGCGCGTATGAGCGCGTCGTTAAAATAAACCCGGGCTGTGTTTCCGCCCGGGACGCGTTGAACCGTTTGGGTTCAACCGATTGTGTCGCGCCCGCGGCTGAGACAGCAGACCCAACACAATAAAATGAGATTGACATGGTAAGTTTCTTTTAGAGAGCCTCTTAACTACTTTTATTAATGTACTTATATTAAAGTAATTTTAAGTGTTTTTATTTTACAGGATTTTAACTTTTTAATTTTTTAATTAAAGGGAAGTTGCTACCATGATGACTTTTGGGACCTAAGGTGTTACTATTATGAGTTGGGCATAATGTAATATTATGTGATGTTTTAAGGAACAATATTATATGATGATAACAATAGGACCACATATAACAAGTCTGAATTGTATTCATAATTTAGTGGGAGAGAAGGATAATAGGTATACTATGTGCTTCTTGTAATTTTTAACGTAATATCGATTTTGAGAAGAACTTTTCCCTGCCCCTGCCCCTGCCCCGTGATTATAGATTAGTTGATATTTTTTTATAGCTTTTATGTTTTAACGCACCGTTGATTGTTGAGCAGTTTGAGATTAGTATTTGATCCATTAAAGTTGACCCATTAGAGATCCGTGAAACTTTTGTTTATATCATATGTTTATGTTTCACATTATTAAATAATTTAGTTAATGATTTTATTAAATTTACTCGAGGAGGTTTTTGTAATTATTTAAACTATCAATAATGGATATTATTATTAACAGCATTCACATCTTATTATTTATTTTTATTTTTATAATTACATTAAAACTACTATTTTTTTTTTTAATTAAATAATATTTTTTATACTTTTATTATTATATTTTTTTTTAATTTACTTACAATTAATTTAAAAATATTATAATGGTTGAACAGTGAATTTTTAAATTTACAGATTAACAGTAACATTTTTTTTTACTCACAACCATTTAAAATCATATAATATAAGGATTTTACTCATAATTTTTTAAGGAACAAGACGTGAATTTTTTAACGTAACTTTGGTGGAATGGGCTTTTTTGAAATGTATATGGATATGTCGAAGACAAGTAGACACGCGTGTAGATGAGTGGACATGGAACAAAATAAGCCCCCACTACATGAATGTTGACAAAATCAATGGAACAAAATATGCAACCCACAACCGCACTCGTAAAGTTATGTGATCTGTTATGTAAATCTCTTACTTTAAATATAATACTACACAAACCAACTTGAAATCTTTATGTTTGGGTTTAGTATGCATAAGTTGTATCAGTTTTTATTAAACCCATAAACATATTTAGTTAAACAAGTTATTTTGGGTTGATTCGGCTATGTACCTATTTAATTTTAAAGTAACTCTCTGATTTTTTTAAATTTTTTTTATTCTATCATTACTTAAACTATGATGTTTTTTTTTTTAATTTTTTTTTATTCTATCATTACTTAAACTATGAGAGGTTCCTAAAGGTGGGAGGGGTATCCACACTATAAATACCATACTACAACACACACCCATCAATTACATTTTGTCATGTCAAATTGTACCACACCATGATACCCCCCCCACACACAAAAGTTCAGGCGTCTACATGCCGAGAAAATGAAAAAATGTGGCGTAGAGGGGGGGGGGGGTGATGGTCTTACCACTCGGCGTCGGCACAATGAACTGATTGTAATACACAATGATAACTTGATAAGATAACACGTTTTTATAATATATAAAAAACAATAGCAAAAATAATAAGAAATGATGTAAAACGTAAAACACAATGATTAACACATATCACAAATGATGAAAAATACTTAATATAATGAACTGATATCTCACATAATAACTAGGTGTATTAAGTACAATGACTTGACATATTTGATATAATGATCAAAATGTCCTATCTTTAAAATAATAAAAGAACAAATGTCACACTTAAAATTCTTTTTAAGCTTTAAGGGGCCACACAAAGCCAATCAAAGCAACTCCCATGCATCCCCACCCTCATCTTTCGGCCATCCGGCTGTAAATCCGACTACCTGCGACATATTCAGGTCATCTTCTTTGTTTTACCATTGCTAACGCCGGTCGCCTCCCAAACACTAAAATCATTCTCATCAATTTGGACTAAACACCACAAACTAAAAACCATCTTGTTGATATGGGCTTGCACCACAAAAACTATCAAATTCAAGCAGTTACCCACCCTTGAAACGTCGGTGACCACACACCTGTTGAAATGCTGGTAATCACTAAACATTGCATAAACTTCAAGCACCCAAGTCGTCGCACCTATTTTCTTCATAGTTTCCCCTATTCCAAGATATGTGTTGATTTTTGAAGGCTAATTTTTTGTCGGTTTCCTCTTGGTTTAATGGGTTCCGGAGAAAGTAGAGGTGATATCAGGGTAGTGAGACTAATTAATCGGAGAGGTGGAGGTGACATGGTCGTCGACGGAGGTGGTTTTATTCATTGGAGTTGGTTTGATTGTTTGTAGGAGAGTTTGGGTGGGGTGATTTTAAATATATCATGCTTAATATTTTATAAATAGATGGGCCTATTACAATTAAATATTTTTTTTATTTTATATATATTTTAATTGGAAGGGTAGAAAAATAATATTACATTCTCTAAACAACACTTTTTGTCTGCCATCCAAGCCAGGACCAAAGGTTTTACGCTTTTTCAAATTTTTAAACTAATCTTGTAACATTTGGAATCCAGGATGAAATGTAAAATTCAAGTAAAGCGCAGAGGTCATCCGTGAATTTTACTCTAAAAATAAAAAAAAATTAAAATTTAGCTTCAAAGTTTATAGTTTGAATGTAACTAGTTTTTTCTCCCCGCGCTACGCGATGAGATTCGGTCTTATCCACACACAACGTTGTGTTTACTTTTGTAATTATCTGTTCGGTTTGTTAGAAACTATTAAGTCAAAGTTTAATAGCAAAACTCCAAAACTACTAAATTTTAGTGGCCAGACTCAAAAATATAAAACTTCACTATAAATAGTATAGTTATCAAACTCTAAGATCCTTAACTTCAGTAAAGTCACGCGCTATATGACAGGGTTTGGTCAATTTTCTCACACGCAATGCTGCGTTACTTTGGTCGTTATCTGTCAGCATCATCGGGAGCCATAAAATTAAAGTTTGGCAACAAAAGTCAAATATACTAAACTTTAGTAGCCATAATCGAAAAAATTAACTTAACTATAAATATTTTAATGGCCAAACTTTAAAATCCTAAGCATTAATGGCCAAAGTCATAAAAACAAATCGACGGTCAAAATATAAAATACTAAACTCTAGTGGTCAAACTCTGTAAAATAACGTTTCACTAAAATAGTTTGGTGGTTGAAATCAAATATCTTAAACTTTAGTGACTAAAATCAAATAACCAAATGGCTTAAAATTAAAATACTTGAAACTAATGTAGTTCAAATTTAAAAAATCAAAATAAATTATTCATTTTCTTCGGTTATAATAATAGAGTAATATCAAAATAATAAAAATTAACCTTAATGAATAACCGTGAAAGTGGCCCGCGTCCCTTGAAAACTTGTTTTTACTCAACAACATGTAAGTTTAAGCAAATCATTAATAATTTGTAAGGCATGCATAATATCTTGTATTTTAGTGTTGATGTCGATCATAATTGTATAGTATGTAATAATTCTATTTTTTATTGTGATTTTTTTATATTATTGTAATATTAAAGTACTAATATGTAAAATATTAAACAAGAGTTTGAGTTAGTGTTAGAAAATCCGTAATAATCAGTAACACAAATTGGATATAATATCTATAAAGAGAATACGATCAACAACCGAAAGTAATATTGCAAAACAAAATTAAAGAACAAAAACAGAAGAACACGAGGAGAATCGGGATTGTGTTTGACACAATTCTCTTAAACAGATTCGTTGTCTGTTCCCAGGGTACACCGGTTCTAAGCAGTGTACTGCCGGACGTCGCACTTGCCTGAAAGATAGCTGGAAGCTAAAGCTGTCGTGTTCTTCGTAGCGTATGACCTCTCTGTTGTGTTGGTATATAAACACGGAGAGAAGAGAATTGTAACCGATTACAATCTATTACGCAAAACGGTTTATATCATTATTCGACAATAATGATCATTATTAGCAAACGGTTTCGATATAATTATCATCATTAGCAAAACGATTTCAATATAATTATCATCATTAGCAAAATGGTTTTAGCAATAATGATTAATAGCGGTTTGCTCCATAAATTCTATGTTGTTCAAAAACAAGAAACGGTTCCAGTAGTAAAAAGGACCTCTCGCGAGCCCGGGTTTTCGGAGCTGCATTCGTGTCGGCATGTCGCGCGGGCAACACATTGGTTCAAGAAATTTCCGACTCAGAAACCCATTTTCTGCACCCCTCCTGCGTGCGGGTAGGTGCTGGAATAAAACACACCATAAGAATTTAATAAGCCTCGGAGGCTTATACATATAAAACAAATACAAATTTATTCCCACACCAATGTGGGACTAAAGATCATATAAGAATATGAGATATTGACATCTCATTTAATCTTCACACCAACAATCCCCCACATGAATGGAGATCGATCTCAGAAACATCAACATTCCGATTAAATTTCCACAATTGAATCTTGCATACGATAGGTTGATGTTACCCTTTGCACCTTTGCTCATGAAACGCACTTAGTCTACCGGCTCTGAGTGGACGACGATGTCTTTAAACTCGTGTGTAGGCGATAATACGTTTCACACAAGAGTCATCTTGATAATGCTAAGTCCTCATACTTATGTTCGTTATGGTCATGAACATGTGCCTGGTTCTGCGAGAGCCATTAAGTATTGCGCCCAAGCAATACCCTTCGAAGCGACCCCACTTCTCTCTCACATAGGTGATTCACTACTTATGGTAACATTAGTCGAATCATTAAAAGCCTTAGGCTTAGCCTTGTACTTGTCACTTTTAGGAATGGACTAGGAAGTTTACTAAACTTTGTAATAAACTCACTTTTAAATACGTGGGGCTATCCCCCCCCCCTCCATAGTGACCTCACTTATTCATACAATTAGGTTTTCCTATTAAACTCAATTCTTGGGATCTCCAATCTATTGAGTTAGGTTTCCTTCATATGAACTTTAACTTTTTAAGGGCTTCAGTCCCATTCCCATTGACGACTTCTGAACTAACTCTCTACTTAGGCCTTTTGTTAGCGGACCCACGATATTATCCTTTGACTTCACGTAGTCAACAGTGATAATTCCTGTAGAGGCTAGTTATCGTACCGTATTATGTCTACATTTAGTATGTCTATTCTTACCATTATACATTGTTCTATGAGCTCTGCCAATTGCCGATTGGCTATCACAATGTATACAAATGGCCGACGCCGGCTTAGGCCATCTTGGTATATCCTCAACAAATTGACGTAGCCATTCTGCCTCTTCACCCGCTTTATCTAAAGTGATGAATTCGGATTCCATCGTGGATCTAGCAATAACCGTTTGTTTTGACGATTTCCACGATATAGGTGCACCTCCAAGGGTGAATACATACCCACTTGTTGCTCTGGAATCATTCGTGTCAGATATCCAATTTGCATCACAGTGTCCTTCGATAACTGCCGGATATTTGTTATAATGCAACCCGTATTCCCGAGTGTATCTTAAGTACCTAAACAACCAGGTCATACATTTCTAATGAATTAAACTTGGGTTGCTCATGTATCTACTTAGCTTGCTTACAACATATGCTAGGTCTGGTCTGGTACAACTCATAAGATACATCAAGCTGCTAATAATTCTTGAGTATTCCAACCGGTTAACAGGTTCACCTCTATTCTTAGCTAGATGTTGACTTGTGTCAATAGGAGTCCGAGCTATGTTAGAGTCATTTGCATTAAACTTCTCAAGAATTTGTCCACATAGTGGGATTGACTTAAAACAAGTCCACTTTGGGTTCGTGTCATTTTAACTCCCGAAATCACATCTGCAAAACCCATGTCTTTCATGTCAAATCTTGCTTTTAGCATGTTCTTCGTAGACGTTATAATTTTGTCATCATTTCCTACAATGAGCATATCATCTACGTATAGACACATAATGACATATCCATCTGATGTGTCTTTCACATATACACACTTGTCACATTCGTTGATTTTGAACCCAGCATCAAGCATGACATGATCAAACTTTTGATGCCATTGTTTTGGAGCTTGTTTCAACCCATACAAGGATTTTACAAGTTTACACACTTTCTTTTCTTGCCCGGTGGCTATGAAGCCTTCAGGTTGTTCCATGTAAATCTCTTCCTTAAGATTTCTATTCAAGAAAGCTATTTTCACATCCATTTGATGAACTTCCAAATTTCCAATGGCGGCAATGGCAAGTACCAACCTGATGGAAGTTATTCGCGTAACTAGCGAATATGTATCAAAGTAATCTAAATCTTCTCGTTGTTTATATCCTTTGATCACCAATCTTGCCTTGTACTTATCAATGGTACCATCTGGTTTCATCTTTTTCTTGAAGATCCATCGATATCCTAGCGGTTTACATCATTAAGGAAGATCCACCGGTTCACAAGTATGATTTTGTAAGATAGAGTCTATCTCACATTCGATGGCCTCTCTCCATTGAGGTCCTTCTGAGGAACTTACCGCTTATTGGTAAGTTTGACGTTCTTCTTCAACCATGTAAGTAAGAAAGTCGGGACCAAAAGATTTTTCTGTCCTTTGCCTTTTACTTCTTCGTATTTTAACCTCTTCAGTCTCAGATTGTCCTTGTGGTTCACCATTTGCAAACTTATCATCCGAACCAATTTCCTCTACCGGTTTTGATGAGCCCTGTTCTTCCTTCCCTAAGCATGGAAATATATGTTCAAACCATGATGCATCCTTTGCTTCTAATATAGTACCCTTGCATATTCTAGGGTTCTTAGAATCATGCACAAGAAAACGAAGTGCACCACCAGGATGAGTGTATTCTATGAATACACAACCCACAGTTTTTGGTCCTATTATTAGGCGCTTCGGTGGTGTCACCACCACTTTAGCTAAACACCCCCACACTCGTAAATATTTGTATGATGGTTTGATTCCCGTCCATAACTCATATGGCGTTACATCTTTTTTCTTAGTAGGTATTATCTTTAGCATATAATTTGCTGATAAAATCGCATCCCCTCACATGTCCTGGCTTATCCCAGAGCTTATCAACATGACATTCATCATTTCCTTATAAGTACGGTTTTTGCGCTCTGCCATGCCATTTGATGGCGGGGAGTACGGAGCTGTAAGCTCATGTATGATACCGCTTTTCGCACACACGTCAACAAAAGGTGAAACATATTCACCACCCCGGTCACTTCTTACGATTTTGATTTTCCGGTTGAGTTGATTTTCAGCTTCGGCTTTGAACAAGATAAACTTGTCGATAGTCTCGTCCTTACTTTTGAGTAAGTCCACACGACAGTATTTTGTACTATCATCAATAAAAGTTATGAAGTACTTGTTCCCATTACGAGTGAGAATCGCTTTTAAATCACATATATCAGTGTAAATCATATCAAGAGGTTCGGTGGTTCGCTCAACCTTTTTGAATAATGATCTAGTTTGTGTTTACACAAATTTCACATTTATGGTTTGAATCAATATCAAACATTGGTATGCATTTAATTTAATCAAATGACAAATGGAATTAAAATTAACATGACCTAGTCTACCATACCATATATTTGAGGACTCAAGTAAATAAGCAGAACTATTACCAGTCTTATTCATTCCATTCACAACACTTACATTTAGTATGAACATACCATTGAGGGCATAGCCCTTACCAACATACATACCATTTTTGGTCAACACGACCTTATCAGATTCAAACACTATTTTAAACCCAAACTTGTTCAACTGCCACCCAGACATAAGATTCTTGCGAATCTCAGGGACATACAACACATTAGTTAAGGTAAGCTCCTTTCCGGATGTCATTTTTAGGATCACACCCCTCCCCCTTGACATTAGCAGTGGCAGAGTTTCCTATAAAGAGTTTCTCTTCATTGACTTCCTTGAAAGTGTTGAAGAGATTCTTGTCAGAACAAACATGGCGGGTAACCCTGGTATCAACCTACCATTCCTTGGTATTTGTCACATCCTGGCGGAAGCGTGAAATGCATGGGTGTGACTTTTCGGTCCAAAACACATTGATTATATAAACATGCAATCACAACAATTTAACTATATATAATTCTTCCATTAGTCATATATTTGTAGGATTACATTATACAAAATTTAGTCTAATAATTAGACTTTTACATTAGTAATCCTAATTCATAGTACACGTCTTTATCATTTCATTTATTCTTCAGCTAGTAGTGCGCATGAGCATCCACGAAAAGGCTGAAGTCTAATAGATCAATAACCACCCATATGCACAGCTTCCCTATATAGCCGTGCCAATCACTGAAGATGTTGAACGTGTACACGAAATTATAAAACATTAAGATTGCCTGAAAAATCATACTCAAACAGTCAACATTAAGTTGGTGAGAACATAGGTTTAATAATTGAACAAAAATCTTTCTTAGATGATGCAACATAAACAAATTCACAACCAAACCTACTTATATGCTAAGTGATTCATAACTGTCACAAATATGAATCACAGAATCAAATAATATAACATCACAACCCTCATCTGGCAGATGCACAATGACATATTCCTAAGTAGCGTTACCTATATTATTTGACGGTTTCTCGTCCGAATTAATGGTTGTGTCAAAATGACATATTCCTAAGTAGCGTTACCTTTCAAACGTTCTGTTATTAGATCCTTTCTTACTGATCCTTGTTTGAAAATCAAGTGTTCATGTGGTTAGTAGTTAACTTTGGTGATTTATAACATAAGGGTTGATTATATACGTTTGTTAAATATATATATAACTCTTTAAGCTTGTTAGTCATAGATTTTGAGAATCAAACCTTGTTTGGAGTAGAAGAAAGATTTAGAGAATAGATAAGAAGGTCTTCCAAGTCTTCTAGAGCTCAAAGGAGGTAGATGTTCTTGAACTTGGAAGGTACCACAAGATGTTGATATAAGATAATTTGGTAGTAGTGTGATGGTGATGTCGATGGTGTTTTCGGTGGTGTTAAATCTAGAAAGAGAAGAGCAAGAGGTGGTAAGTGGTGGTTGGTCTTATATGGAAACTGAGAGAGAGAGAGAGCCGAGGGATGGCGGCGGCTGTGGTGTTTTTGGACGATGGCGGTGGTGGTGTGGATGGTGTCCATTGACCGAGAGCTTCAAAGGGTTTAGGAGGTTCATTCATCATTACCTCTAGACTTTAGACTTATGTGTTGTTAACTTAGATTGATATGTGTCAAGTGTTGAAATAGGATAAGTGGGTGTGTAATGCTAGGTGTCAAGCTTAGGTGCTAATGACATTCTTAGTCATTAAGTTAAGGTTTAGTTGGTTAATTAATTACTAATCTAGGTTAGTTATTATTCTAATGAACCGATTACTAGTGTTAAGTTTGTGTTTTAGTGTTTAGGATTATTTTGGTTTTGGTCTTTGATATAAAGTTTCTAGATGTTAATTTGTTTGGAAATATTGATTAAGTTTTGATCTTATTTTATTACTTACTAAGTAGAAATATGTACCAATCAAATGACTAAAAAGTACAATTCTATGATTAGGTAACTTACATGCATGGGCTAATGTAAGGCCTCGTTCCCGGAGACCTCACAGTTAGTCAATCATAGCACAATATATATAAAACATTTCATAATTCATAAACCAATGCAACGGAATTAATAACAAAAGCCATTCACGTCATTAATAAATACTGTTGCTAAGCAATACACTGTTAATTGTTAATAGTTACAAAAGATCATATTAATTGCATTACAAAACAACAATATTGGTATGCGTGAACGGATGTCATTCTAGCCCCGACGAGTAGCCTCCCCGAGTGCCATCCTCAGCAATTTACCTGCCAACTGAAAATGCATAAAAGTTAGCGTTGCTGAGTGAGCTCTAGTTTTAAAACGTTAAAATACTTTGAAAGATTTGTATATGAAAATACCCCTTTTAAAGATAATATACTTTTCTTTCGTATGCAATGACACATCATACGTACAGTTAAGATAACATCCATTATCTTCTTTTTACCATTTTCATCATCGTTCATCCGAACCTTTATTTTAATCTTTCACTTAATCTGGACCAATGTGCTATGCCCCCTATATTGCGCACAAAACTGGTACTGGGCCGAGGTCTACAAATAGACCCCAAACCGGTGCACTAAGCTAACTCCAGTACCGGGGCATCAATAAGGGACCCCTCAATCTCAAAGATTGACCCTGTGTGCATCCAACAGTTAGCTAAACCGCACGCAGTTGAGCTAACATCCTAGTGGTTGTGAACCTCATGTGAATTTGCTTGCAAGACTTTCTTCCGTTATTTATGTTCCACGTCTCATTATCATTAATCATTCCACTTTCTTTAATGATAATACTTTACGTATACAGATAAATCACACTACGTAAAGTCACATAATAATATAATAAATAGGAACACAAGAACAACCCAAAACATGCATAAAATGAACAATGATAAACATCAAGTCAAACCCTAAAATTCTGATTTTCCAAAATTCCAGAAAATTTTCTAATGTTTAGGCGCATGGGCACTATGCAGGCGCATGAGCCCTACTTAGGCGCATTAACACTATTCGGCGCATGGATCTTACACTTAGTCATTTTAGCTTACGATTCGGGCGCATGAACTGTTCAGGCACATGGACTGCACTTAGGCGCCTGAACAAGGGTTGGGCGCATGACACTATTCAGGCGCATGAGTCTCCACTTAGTATTTTCAGGCAAGGTTTTGGACGCATGGGCACTATTGGGGCGCATGAGCCCCTCCTAATTTTTTTTAAGGCAAATTTTCCAGGCGCATGGGCCCTGTTTGGGCGCATGGCCTGTACTTAGCGTTTCTAAGTCAAAATCTCAGGCGTATGGGCCCTGTTTGGGCGCATGACCACCTGTTATTCATTTTTCAGAATCATAACTATCACAGATCTGCATTTGCACCTGTTCTAAGCATAAACTTAACATTCTAAGCAACCACAACGCATAACCAAGCATAAACATCAGCCAAAACATACATATACATACGGCCAAACATAAACCAGTTTTAAAACATTTTAATCATGCATTTTCAGCCCCAAAACAATTTAAACCACATAGAAACCGGGGTCTAGAACTCACCTATTGTAGCAAACAAGTAAAACTCCTCCAAACCTGCTTGCACACGAGTTCAAACACCTAAAAAACAACAAGCATAAACAAGCACCAAAACACCAAAACACTTAACAATCGGCTTCTAAGGGTGAAACCACAAAGAAACCGAACCAATTAACATATAAACATGCTAACCTTCGAAGAATGCAACCTTTCTTCTTCACAACCGAGAGAAACAAGGGTTTTCAGCTCTTTTTTTTTTCTTTTCTTTGGTAGCAGCAGCAGGAAAGAGCATGGGCGACCATGCCCTTATACACATTTTTTGACTTTTTGGTGTACTTTTACACTTTACACCCCTCATCTTTGCCCCTTCTTTCATTTCTTCTATATACTTTTCTTTTCTATTTATTTGACCAAGTTTTCGTGTGTTACAAGTCTACCCCCCTTAAAGAGGTTTCGTCCCCGAAACTTGTCACTCTTCGAATAACTATGGGTAATGCTGTCTCATCTCTTGTTCAGTCTCCCACGTAAACTCAGAACCCTTCCGGTGTTTCCACTGCACACGTACAAGCGGAACCACTTTATTCCTCAACCTTTTCTCCTTCCGATCGATGATTGCCACCGGTTGCTCCATATAATTGAGCTGTTCATCCACCTCGATATCATCCAGTGGTACAATCATATCCTCGTCGGCTAAGCACTTTCTCAGAGGAGATACATGGAATGTCGGGTGAATCCCACTTAACTCATCAGGCAATTCTAGTCGATAGGCCACCTCTCCTACGTGTGCCACGATTTGGAAAGGTCCTATGTATCTCGGGCTCACCTTGCCTCTCTTCCTAAACCGGATGATCCCTTTCCAAGGCGAGACCTTCAACATGACTTTACCACCTATGTTGAACTCAATCGGTCTACGCCTTTTGTTGGCATACTACTTTTGTCTATCTTTCGCCGCCTTCATAAAGGCTTTGATCTTTTCCAACTTTTCAATCGTAGCCTCGATCACCTCGATACTTCCAACTCTTTCTACCCGATGTCTCCCCAACACATGGGCGTTCTACACCTTCTACTGTATAGCATCTCATATGGTGGCATACCAATGCTGGCATGATAACTGTTGTTGTATGAGAACTCTGCTAATGGTAGATGATTATCCCAACTTCCTCCAAAGTCGATTGCACAAGCTCGGAGCATATCGTCGAGTGTCTGAATCGTCCTCTCCGACTGACCATCTGTCTGAGGATGGTAAGCCGTGCTAATGTGTAACCTCGTCCCCAACGCTTCATGGAATCTTTTACAAAACTTCGATGTGAACCGGGTGTCACGGTCTGACACGATAGACACCGGCACACCATGACGAGCTACAATCTCCTTAATGAACAGATCCGCTAGTCTCTCAGAGGAATACGTTTTTGCGGATTGGTAGGAAGTGAGCTCTCTTGGTCAGACGGTCGACTATCACCCATATGGTGTCGTGCCCCCTCGCAGTACGGGGTAGCTTCGTGATGAAGTCCATGGTGATGTGCTCCTACTTCCACTCAGGTATATCCAAGGGTTGGATCTTCCCGTATGGCTTCTGATATTCTGCCTTCACTTGCAAACAAGTAAGGCACTTACTCACATACTCCACTACATCGCGCTTCATACCCGGCCACCAGTAATCTTTCTTCATGTCTTGATACATCTTGGTAGCACCGGGGTGAATAGAGTATAGAGTCTTATGAGCTTCGTCCATAATTCGCCCCCGTAGATCTCCATATCGGGGAATCCACATCCTCCCGAAGCGGGTTTGAACTCCATGGGTATTCTCTCCCAACTCTGTGACTAGACCTCTTATCCTTTTAGAGTTAAGGTGATCTTCTTTCAATGCCTCATTTTGAAATTCTTTGACCTGTGTCATCACGTCCGAGGTCATTACCAATTGATAAGCCTTCACCCGAATCGGCTCAGGTCTCTCTTTTCGGCTAAGGGTACGTTGGCCTTACCTGGGTGGTAATGAACCTCAAGTCGTAGTCCTTGATCAACTCCAACCACTTCTGTGCCTCATGTTGAGATCCTTCTGCTCAAAGAAATACTTTAAGCTCTTGTCGTCCGTGAAGATTGTGCACTTTGTCCCGTATAAGTAGTGCCACCAAATCTTCAACGCGAAAACCACCGCTGCTAGCTCCAAGTCATGAGTGGGGTAATTGGTTTCATGGGTCTTTAATTGTTGGGATGTGTAGGCTATTACCCTTCCACGTTGCATCAACACGCAACCTAGTCCCTAGTAAGAGGCATCCGAATATACCACTAGATCTTCACTTCCTTCGGGCAATGTCAAAACTGGAGCTTGAGTCAATCTTGCCTTTAACTCCTCGAAAGCATCCTCTTACTCCTGACCCCACACTAACTTCTTATCCTTGCGAGTCAATTTGGTCAAAGGTGAGGCTATCTTTGAAAAATCTTGAATGAATCTCCTGTAATAACCCGCCAATCCCAAGAAACTTCGAATCTCGGATGGCGTCTTTGGAGACTTCCATTGCATCACCGCCTCAACCTTCGCATGGTCCACCATAATTCCTTCAGCATTAACTACGTGACCTAAATATTGAACTTTGCGTAACCAGAAAGCACACTTAGAGAATTTAGCATAAGGCTTCTCCCTTCTAAGTGTCTTCAGCACCTCGCGTATGTGACAGGCATGTTCTTCCTCGCTCTTTGAATAAATCAGGATATCATCAATAAACACAATCACTGATTTATCTAGTATCGGCCGGCACACTCGATTCATCAAATCCATAAAGGCAGCTGGCGCGTTAGTTAGACCGAAAGACATAACGAGGAACTCGTAGTGTCCATAACGCATGCGAAAAGCTGTCTTAGGAATATCTTACTCCTTAACCTTCAATTGATGGTAGCCAAATTGGAGATCTATCCTTGAGAACCAACTGGCACCTTGGAGCTGATCAAACGAGTCATCTATTCTAGGCAAGGGATATCGATCTTCACCGTCAACGTGTTTAGCTCCCGGTAGTCTATCCACATCCTCATACTACTGTCTTTCTTCTTTACAAGACGGAACAAGACCTGAGTCCATCAATTCCTGTAGCTGAGTTCTTTCATCTTGGTGAGAGCAACCGATACGGTGCTTTGGCAACTAGTTGGGCACCGGTATCAAATCGATCTGAAACTCGATCTTGCGATCTGGTGGCACACCTGGTAAATCTTCTAGGAACACGTCTGGAAAGTCACACACCACGGTTACTTCAGACAACTGTGTACTGAACATGTCCACACCTTCAATAAGCCAGGTAGGCACTACATCCCCCCTTCATGCAGTTCTCTGCCACTGCCATCGAAATTACCTTCGGGACAGTAGCGATGCGATCACCGTAGACCATCACCGAACTTCCATCGGGTGCAATTAATCGAATCATCTTTTTGTGACACACGATGTTTGCCTTATAGGTTCTAACCAGTCTATCCTTATACTACATCGAAATCCTCCTAGGGGCATCACATATAGTTTAGCAACAAACCTATGGCCTTCTACTCTATGCCACAATCCTCAATCATATTAGAAATTCTGGTAGACTTACCTATAGCAGTTTCGACCTCAATGGCTCATCAATACTTCTACACTACTAACATGCAACTTAGCACAGAAAGCAGTAGAAATGAAACTCCTACTAACCAGAATCTAATAATACAGAGGCATAAGTTTGGTTTACTAGAACAACCCTGACACGACGTCTGGGTCTACCTGGGCCTCTTCTCGGTCAACTGTGAGGCTTAGCACTCGCCCTCTGTCCTCCTTCTTTGGTCCCCTTCTTGGCCCAGAGCTCTCAGCTCTCGGCTTCTTGCACTCATAGTTCCTGTGGCCAGTCTCGCCACAGTTGAAGCATTTCGGCACTCCACAATCTTTCTCTATGTGACCGGGCTTCCCACACTTGAAGCACACAGTCACTCCCCTCATACAATCACCAGTGTGCTCCCTACCACATCGGTCACACTTCCTCAACCCTGGGCCTGATACACCACCCCGCCGTCATCCATCCTCCTCCTCTTGTTTTTGGGTGTAACCGCCACGCCCAACCGCTTACCTCTCCAACTCTTATCACCTCTGTCTGCCTTCTTCACCTCAACCACCGCTACTTCTCTTTCATCATACAACATTCCCGCCAGATCCCCTGCCGACCTAAAGTACTCGGTTGGGCAGCGATCAAGTGTCTACGGATGTCGGCCGGTAGTCCCTGAACATACCGATTGATCTTTCTCGATACCGGCGTAACCTGATTCGGCACCAACCTCGCCATTTCATTAAACTTGCAGTGTATTGCTGGTGGGTCTAGTTCCCCGCCTCCAGCTGTAAGAACTCCTTTTCGATCTTGTTGAGTTCTCGGTGAGGACAGAATTCCTCAATCACTAACTTCTTTAGTTCTTCCCCATCTCATTCTCTCGATGGCCCTGTCACCCTCGGCTTGGACAAGATTGTCCCACCAACATAGTGCCGAGTTGACAAACGAGTGAGTGGCGAACATCACTTTTTGTCTTCCCGACACTCACTGATCTTCAATACTGCCTCCATCTCCCTTATCAGCGGTGGTCAGCTAAGGCATTACCATTACCATCAAAGGTAGGGGGTTTACACCATTGGAATGCCCGTAGCTGCATCCCCTCGTGTTTCCCGCACCACTACCTCTTCGTCATCACTATAGGCCCCCTTCCAGCATTCATCTCCTCCTCATCATTTTGACCTCTTCATTCTCCCTCCTGCAGCAGTCATCCTCCTTTCCTCCTCCTTCTCTTTCCTTTCGTCTTCTCTAACAGCCCGATGACTTCAGTCACTACAGACGGTAGGATCGTCTGCATGACTTGTAACCTCCTCCACTACTGCCTCTTTCACTGAGGCCCTTAGATGCACCTCTCATCACCGCCCTCCGAGTAATGAATCCCAGGCTCACCAGAGCGGTCTCTGCAGTCCTCGTCTTGTTCTTCACGGCCTATGGCCTACTACACGACCACCCCTTGTTCCACCTCGAGAAGCCTTAGATGATCTACCTCCGGCCATCCTCTAAACACTATAAATCCCAACACCAACACGGTCATTCAAGTTAATAGCTCATTTATGTCAAGTTTAGTAAGTCCCTAATTACAGTGGCCAGTTGTGATTAGCCACTTACTTTACTCTTCATCCCCCGAGCATTTCCTATCCTGACTACATTAGTATTCAAATCTACTAAAGGCACATAAATCAAATAGCACACGCACATAATACCGTTACATTAAGAATGAAATACCTGATGGCACTTAGCTACTCGGACTGGCACCCCTCATTCGTCCCTTCTCAGTTTAAGTTTAGGTTTTGAAAATATTTAACCATTTCTCTTAAACTTTGGCTCTGATACAACTTGTAAGGCCCCGTTCCCGGAGACCTCACAGTTGGTCAATCATAGCACAATATATATAAAACATTTCATAATTAATAAACCAGTGCAGCGAAATTAATAACAAAAGCCATTCACGTCATTAATAATAGTGTTGCTAAGCAATACACAATTAATTGTTATAGTTACAAAAGATCATATTATTGCATTACAAAACAACAATATTGGTATGCGTGACCGGATGTCAGTCTAGCCCCGACGAGCAGCCTCCCTCGAGTGCCATCCTCAGCAATTTACCTGCCACCTGAAAATGCATAAAGTCAGCGTTGCTGAGTGAGCTCTAGTTTTAAAACGTTAAAATACCTTGAAAGATTTGTATATGAAAATACCCCTTTTAATAGTCACACTAGGAAATCTCAAGTAATAGTCATCTTAGGAATTCTTAATTTAATATATATATATTATATATATAATATATATATATATATATATATATATATATTTGCTAACTTATAATAATTCCTAGAATTTTAATTTGACTAACCTTAGTTTTAGGGTCATTACATTCTCCCCCTGTAGAAAGAATTTCATCCCGAAATTTATCTGTTGCTACTATCTGGTGATATGGAGGGTTTGTCTTTATAATTGTCCTTTTCATTCAGTTTAACCTCAAATAAATGTGAAGATTTTCTTTTGATTTCATCTTCCCTTTCCATGTAAATTCAGGTCCTCGTTTTGAATTCCATTTGAACTTCACTATTGGGATTTTACTTCTCGTTAATCTTTTTACTTCTCTATCCATAATTGCTACTGGTTCTTCCACAAAATGAATTTTTTTATCTATTTTGATTTCCTGTATTGTTACCTTTAATGTCTCATCAATCAGACATTTTTTCAAATTAGATACGTGGAAGATGTTATGTACTTCACTTAACTCCTGAGGCAAATCTAACCTGTATGCTAAAGGACCAAACCTATCAATTACTTCAAAAGGGCCAACATACCTAGGGTTTAACTTATTTCTTTTTCCAAATCGGATAATTCCCTTTGATGGTGATACCTTTAAGTACACCTTATCTCCTATTTGAAATTCTAAAGGCTTTCTTCTTTATCAGCATAACTCTTTTGCCTATCACGTGCTGCCTTCAATCTGCCCTTAATTTCACTGATTTTATCAAATGTTTCCTGTATAAGTTCTGGGCCTGTAAGCTATCTATCTCCCACCTCATTCCAACACAAAGGTGACCTACACTTCCTTTCATATAAAGCTTCAAATAGAGCTACCTCTATACTAGCATGGTAACTATTGTTATATGAAAATTCTATCAAAGGTAAGTGTATATTCCAATTACCACCAAAGTCTAATGCACAGGCTTGCAACATATCTTCCAATGTATGGAATGTTTTCTCACTCTATCCATCTGTTTGTGGATGATATGCTGTACTCATGTTTATTTGAGTTCCTAATGCTTTTTATGAAGTTTGCCAAAATCTTGAAGTAAATTGGTTGTCTTTGTCAGATATAATTGAAATTGGTATTCCATGTCTAGATACAATTTCCTTCATATAAATCCTTGCTAATTTCTCCATTTTATAATCTTCTCTGATTGGCAAGAAATAAGCTAACTTAGTCAGTCTGTCTACTATAATCCATATCGTGTCGTACCCACTTGAGGTTCTGGGTAATTTAGTTACAAAATCCATAGTAATCTGGTCCTACTTCCACTCAGGGATTTTTGGTTTTGTAAATATCCGAGGGTTTTTGATATTTAGCTTTGACACTTGAACATGTATTACATTTTCCTACAAATTCTGCGACAGATTTCTTTATACCTGGCCACCAGTACTGATTTTTCAAATCTTTGTACATTTTATTGTTTCCTGGATGTACTGAATATCTCGATTGTGTGCTACCTTTAGAATAGTTTCTCTAAGTATGTCATTATCAAGAATCCAAATCCTTTTAAATCTCAGGATTCTATCTGACGTAGCTTCTAGTTGTTCGTTCTGCTCCGTCACACTTCTCAATTCATCTTTTTGTTGAGCTTCTCGAATTTGACTTATTTAATCAGAGTGTAATTCCATTCTCATAGCACGAACTCGTAATGCCTAATTCTTTCCTTTATACTTAAAGCATCTGCACTACATTTGCCTTTCCTGGGTGATACTTGATATCATAATCATAACAACTCAGTAATTCTACCCATCTTTTCTGCCTCATATTCAACATCTTTTGATCGAATGTGTGTTGCAAATTTTTATGGTCTGTATAAATAATGCCCTTGGTTTCATACAGATAATGTCTCCAGATCTTAAGTGCAAATACTACTGCTCCTAATTCAAAATCATGAGTAGTATAATTCCTTTCACTCCCTCTGAGTTGTCTAGACGCATATGCAATTACTTTATCTCGTTGCATTAGAAAACATCCGTAACCTTGATGTGATGCGTTACAATATATTACAAAATCATCAGTACCATCTGGAAGGGCTAAAATAGGAGCACTACATAATTTGTGTTTCAGGATCTTAAATGCAGTGCTCTGTTTTTCTCCCTTAACATATGGCTTATCTTTCTGAGTCAATTGTGTCAAAGGTTGAGTTATTCGAGAGAAATTTTCCATAAATCTCCTATAATAACCAGCCAAACCTAAGAATTGACGTACTTCAGTTGGTGTTTTCGGAGCTTATCAATCTTTGCTAGGTCGACCTGAATTCCATCTTGATTAACCACATGTCCTAGGAATTGTACTTCTCGTTTCCAGAATTCACAATTTGAGAATTTGGCGTACAGTTCTTCTTTTCGAAGTAACTCCAAAGTTAGCCTTAGATGCTTCTCATGTTCTTCCTTACTTTTAGAATAGATTAAGATGTCATCTATAAAACTATGACAAATTTATCCAAGTAAGGTTTGCACACTCTATTCATTAAATCCATAAATACCGCTGGAGCATTAGTTAACCCAAATGGCATTACAAGGAACTCATAATGACCATATCAAGTTCTAAATACAGTTTTAGGTATATCCTCATCTTGCATTCTTAACTGATGATATCCTGACCTTAGGTCAATTTTGGAAAAGTAACTCGATCCTTGCAATTGATCAAATAGGTCATCTATTCGAGGGAGAGGGTATCTATTCTTAATGGTTACTTTATTGAGTTCTCTATAACCAATGCACATCCTAAAGGTTCCGTCTTTCTTCTTCACGAACAAGACTGGAGCTCCCCATGGTGAAACACTAGGACGTATGAATCCTTTATCCAACAGCTCCTGTAATTGATTCATTAGTTCCTTCATTTCTGATGGCGCCAAACGATACGGAGACTTGGCAATAGGTGTAGTCCCTGGTACTAATTCAATTTTGAATTCTACTTGACGAGGGGGCGACAATCCTGGTAACTCGTCAGGAAATACTTCTGGATATTCTCTAACAATAGGAACATCTTCCAAGTTCTTCTTAATCGGTTCCGTATTAACTACATGGGCCAAAAATGCTAACCATTTCTTTTTCAAATATTTTTGAGCCTTCATACAAGAGACTATCTTTATAGTACCTTAGGTTTCTCACCGTATATGAAAAGAATTCTATTACCTTTAATCAAAGGAATTTTAATCATTCGTTTTTCACAAATAATTTCTGCCTGATTTTTACCTAACCAATCTATACCCACAACAATATCAAAGCCTCCTAATTCAATGGGGATCAAAACTATGTCAAAGCAATGATCATCTAAGTTCAAAGTATAATTAGGAATAACTTTACTGGCCTCAAATATTTTTCCATCAGCTAGTTCTATCGTATACTTATTTTCAGTTTCTCCGATGCTAATCTAAGTAAGGTTTGAATATACTTGAAACAAAACTTTGGGTTGCCCCCATATCAAATAACACAGTTGCATACTGATCATTAATAAGGAACGTACCCGTCACCACTTCTGGTTCCTGTTGCGCTTCTTCAGCTTGAAGTACAAATGCTCTACCATGCGCATTGTTAGGATTCCTTGGAGTTTTCCTTTTCAATTTCGGGCATTCATTGCGAAGGTGATTCTCTTTTCCACACTGGTAACACACTAGCTTAGAATTTGCGGGTCCCTTACATTCTCTTGATGTATGTCCCTTCTTTTTTCAATTATAACAGATTAGCAGCATACATTTCCCATCATGGTACCTTTTGCAGGCATTGCACCATGGTTGACCTTCTGTTTGTGGCCTTCTTTCCTGTTCAATTCCCATAAAGTTTCTTTTGGATTTCTGTTTATCTTCTTGTTCCAGTTTCGTCCAAATTTCCTTGCTGCGTTGTTGTTGTTCCATTTCGTTTTCTATCCTACCTTCAGATCGATTAATGATCCGTTCCTTATCATCTCATCAGTCAAACTTCCCGCTAAAGCCACTGCATCACAAAAAGTCTTGGGCATTGCAGACTTAACCAATCCTCTTATCTGTGGTACTAAACCCCAGATATATCTTCCTATCCTTTTTGGTTCTGGAGTCAAAAAATGTGGCACCAATCTAGATAACTCATTGTATCTATCTGTATACTCCTGATATGCAGCACCCTTCATTTCCAGTGCCAAAAATTCCGCTTCTATCTTTTCTATTTCATTATAGGGACAATATTTTTCAATCACTAGGTTCCTAAATTCCTCCCAGCTTAGTCCATTCATAGTATTTCTTCCTTTGGTTTGGATTTCCATTTTCCACCAAGACTGTGCTTCTCCTTTAAGAGAATGTGAAGCAAACCTAGTCTTACAATTATCAGCACAATCACTGATATCTAATACTGACTCCATTTCCTCTAACCAACGTAATGTTTGCACTGCTCCACCTTTCCATCAAAGTCTCAGGGTTTACAAGACATGAAAGTCTTATAAGAACACAATTTTCTGACCCTATCTACAATTGCTTCTTTGTGATTTTCTACTCCGTTGATATTTCCTGGTTCAACATTTCCATGTGGTACACTTGCGATGTTCAGGTTTTTTTGGAGATGTTTACTAATATAGGTATTGCAGCTTCTAATTGTTGAGTCACTATTTGAGAAATCCTCTCATTCTCATTTGTGGAGATATTCACTGACGGAGCTTCTTCTCCCAACCTAGTTCTTGGTCGTCCAACGTGTGAAGTTCTTCGTACAGGTTGAGTATTCTCCTTGGCGGCATATTTTACTACATACCAATTATACTAATATCACAAAATTTTACTCAAACTATATCATAATATTAAATAGTCATAAACAAAATATTTCATATATTCTTATTTTACATATTTAAAGTAGTCACAGATAAGGTTCCTATATTTCTAATTTCTCCAAACCCAGTTCCATATCTTAGTGAAGATACTTTTGCTTTCTTCTTCACTTCCTTGACATCTACTTGAATCACCTAAATTTCTCGTTGTATCTTCTTAACTTTCTTAAGAATCTGGTTGGTATTTTCCTTCTGACATTGTTCTAACCTTTGCCTCTTAATTCCTCTTTCTTTAGTTTCAGAATTATCAGGTTGATTTACTGGTGTTATATCAAATGTCAGGGGAAGGTTTCTGGGTTTTGTTTTCTAGCTCTTTAACCTTTTGTAACACTCGAATATTTAAAAAAAAGAAGAAAAGAAGAGAAAAAGAAAAGAAAAGAGAAGTATAAAGAAATAAAGGTGAAATAACCCAAGTTGAGGGGTTAAAGTTGTGCAAGAGGCAAACTTTAATATTATTATGTTTAAAAGTGGGCATGGCCGCCCACTCCCTCTGCTCACCAACTGCCTTCGATAGCAGCAAAAGAAGAAAAGCAGAGTTCATCGGTTTTCTAGAGAGAAGAAGAAGAAGATTGTTTAGAAAGTAAGATTTTGTGTGTTTTGTTCGGTTTCAGCTGGGTTTTCAGCTTGTAAATCGAGTCTTATGTGTTTCTCTGTGTCCGATTGTGTGTTTTTGGTGTTTTTAGGTGTTTGAACTCCAAGTGCTCTCGAGTTTGGAGGAGTTTTACTCGAAGGCTGCTGTGGGCGAGTTCTAAATCCCCTTTTTTTCCGTTTTAACATGTTTTGTGGCTGAAATGCATGTAAACTGTTATTTTTGAAAAATTTTAGTATGAAAACCGTATATGTTTTCCCCTGTTTATGTGGGTATGTGTGTTTGTGAATGTTTTTATCGAATATATGGTTATATGTTTGTTTTATGAGCTTAGTATGCTAGATTTGGGCTAGGATTATGTAAAAATGATGATCGGGAACTGAAAAATTTACATAAGTTAGAACTGGTATAGTGCCCATGCGCCCAGTAACTGCCCATACGCCTAAGTGTTGCTCATGAGCCTAAGTTTCCCCATGCGCCCAAGTACTCATATGGCTGCATAGTACTCATGTGCCTGCATAGTTCCCATGAGCCTAAGTGTTTGCCCACGCGCCTAGGTTTCCCCATGCACCCAAGTACTCATGCGCCTGCATAGTACTCATGTGCTTGCATAGTTCCGATGCGCCTAAGTGTTTGCCAATGCGCCTAAGTGTTTGCCAATGCGCCTAAGTTTTCCCCATGCGCCCAAGTGTTCCCATGCGTCCAACTGTTCATGCACCTGCATAGTGCCCATCCACCCACATAGTGCTCACGTGCCTAAGATGACTTAGAATTTTTTTGAAATTTTGAGAAAAATGGAAATTTATGATTAAGCTCTGGAATGTTTTGGTGGGTTATGTTTGTTCATATTATACATATTATGGTCTGTTTTTAATGTTCCCTATTACTTATTATTACGTGAATCTACGTGGCGTGTTAATGGTCTTATACGAAAAGTATTATATAATGAAAGTGAAAGACATTATTAACAAAGTGGAACCTAATGAAAGAATGTAAAGTCTTGCAAGCAAGGAGGTTCACAACTCATTGAGGGGTTGTTAGCTCAACTGTGTGCGGTTTAGCTAACCCATGAGGATGCACACAGGGGTCAATCCTTGTGATTGACCAATATGTACGAAACGGGACCCTTGTCGCTTGCCTTGGTACTGGAGTTAGCTTCGTGCACAATGTTAGGGGTCTATTTATAGACTTCAGCCCAATACCAGCTTCGTGCACAATGTTTGGGGTATAGCATATGACATGGGTCTAGATGAAAGTGAAAGATAATGATCAAAGTACGAAATAAATGAAAAGAATGTTGAAAGATAATAATGAATTATCAAGTTGTACGTATGTTGTGTGATCACGAACGAAAAGCTTTTTACTAAAGGTAAAGTATTTTATTATATAAAACTAGAACTCACTTAGCGACGCTAACTTTTCATGCTTTTTCAGTTGGCAGGTAACTTGTTGCTGAGGATGGCACGAGGGTGAAGCTACTTGGCGGGCAAGACTGGCATCCATCTCATGCAATAATAATGATGTTGTTTTGTAATACAACTAAGTGATCTTTTTCAATCTTTTAAACGACGATGTATTACTTGGAAAATGTGTTTATTAAAGCATGAAATGGTTTTTTGATGAACTATTCCGCTGCAATATTTTATTTACTTAATAAATCTTAATATATTTTGATAAATGAGGTTGTGATTGACCAACTGTGGGGTTGCCAGGAACGGGGCCTTACAAGTTGGTATCAGAGCCAAAGTTTGAGAGAAATGGGTAATATTTTCAAAACCTAAACCTAAACTCAGAATGGGACCGAATAGAGGGATGCCATTCCAAGTAGCTACGTGCCATAAGATAATTTATTTTCTTAAGGTTAACCGGTATTATGTGCGTGTGCTATCTGATTCATGTGGTGTTAGTAGATTTGGATACTAATGTAGTCAGGATAGGCAATGCTTGTGGGATGAAGAGTAAAGTAAGTGGCTAATCACAACTGGCCACTATAATTAGAGACTTACTATACTTGACATAATTCGAGCTATTATCTTGAATGACCATGTTGGCGTTTGAATCTTATAGTGTTTAGAGGATGGTGGGTGGTAGATCTTCGAAGGCTTTGTGAGGAGGTGTGCAGGGTGGTCGTGGTGCTAGGCCACGTGTCACCGGGAACAAGGCTAAGGCTGCTGAGACGGCTCCTGTAGAGCCCAAGCTTCATCACCAGGAAGGCGGTGATGAGAGTGCTAACTTGAGAGCCTCTGTGAAGGAGGCAGTTGTAGAGGAAGTTCATCAGGTCATGCAGACGATCCTACCATCTGTGGTGACCGAGGTTATTCGTACTGTGAGGGAGGATGAAAAGAAAGAGAAGGAGGAGTGGAGGAGGATCGCTGGGAGAGGTTTAAGAGCAGGGGTGCAACTAGAGACTGAGATGGTTGTTTCCAGTGATGATGATGAGGAGGTTGCGGTGCAGGAAACTGCCAAGGGGTGTAGTTATGGGGCATTCCAATGATGTAAACCCCAACTTTTGATGGGAATGGTAATGCTGCTGCTGTTCACCGATGGGTGAGGGAGATGGAGGCGGTGCTCGATATCATTGAGTGGCGAGAGGACCAGAAGGTGAAGTTTGCTACCCACTCATTCATGGACTCGGCCTTATGCTGGTGGGAGAACATTATCCAGGCCGAGGGTAGCAGGGCGATTGGGAGGATAAGGTGGAGTGAGCTGAAGAAGTTGGTGATTGAGGAGTTTTGTCCTCATAGGGAGCTCAAAAAGATTGAGAGAGAGTTCCTACAGCTGGAGGCGGGAACCATGACACACCAGCAGTATACTACCATGTTCAATGAGATGGCAAGGCTGGTGCCAGATCAGGTGACGCCGGTGTCAAGGAAGATCAAGAGGTATATTCAGGGTTTGCTGGCAGACATCCGCAGGCACATGATCGCCGCCCAGCCGAGTACTTTTAGGATGGTGGTTGATCTGGCAGGGAGGTTGTATGATGAAAGAGAGGTGGCAGTGGTAGAGGTGAATAGGAAAGGTGATGGTGACAGAAATTGGAAGGGGAAAAGATTTGGCAATAGTGGTTTCACCCCTAAAAGTAAAAGGCAAGAATGGACGATAGGAGGGTGGTGACGGCAGGTACTGGGTCAAGGATGTGTAACCAATATGGGAAGGAGCATAGAATGCAAGTGGGGATCAAATCTCTGCTTCAAGTGTGGGAAGCCCGGTCATAGGGCAAGGGATTGTGGAGTGACGAGGTGCTACAATTGTGGCGAGACTGGGCATACGAGTAGAGATTGCAGGAAGCCGAGGGTGGAGAGTTCTGGGGTAAAGAAGGGGACCGAGAAGGATGGGCAGGGAGCAAAAGCCAGAGCATTTACGATGACTCGGTAGGAGGCTAGAGTGGACCCCGATGTCGTGTCAGGTACGTTCCTAGCAAACCAAACTTGTGCCTCAGTATTATTTGATTCTGGTGCTAGTAAGAGTTTTATTTCTGCTGCCTTCTGTGCTAAGTTGCCTGTTAGGAGTAGAAAGATTGATGAGCCATTTGATGTAGAAACTGCCATTGGTAAGTCTACCAGGATTTCTGATCTGATAGAGAATTACGACATAGAATTGGAAGGCCATAGGTTCTCTGCTAAATTATTCGTGATGCCCCTAGGCGGATTCGATGTGGTTCTAGGGATGGATTGGTTAGCAGCCTATGAGGCAAATATTGCGTGTCACAAGAAGATGATCCGATTGACTGTGCCTGATGGAGTTTGGTGACGATCTACGGTGATCGAGTTACTACGGTTTCGAAGGTGATTTCGATGGTGGTGGCAGAGAAGTGTATGAAACGTGGATGTAGTGCCTACCTGGCTTACGTGAAGGATGTGGATGCGTTAGTACCACAATTGGCTGACGTACCAGTTGTGTGTGACTTTCCAGACATGTTCCCAGAAGATTTACCAGGTGTGCCACCGGATCGCAAGATCGAGTTCCAAATCGACTTGATACCTAGTGCTCAACCTGTTTCTAAGGCACCGTATCGATTAGCTCCATCTGAGATGAAGGAACTGATGGTTCAATTGCAAGAGTTGTTGGACAAAGGGTTCATTCGATTGAGTATCTCTCCCTAGGGTGCTCCGGTCTTGTTTGTAAGAAGAAGGACGGTAGTATAAGGATGTGCATCGACTGCCGGGAGTTAAACAAGTTGACGGTGAAGAACCGGTATTCGCTACCAAGAATTGATGACTTATTTGATCAGCTCCAAGGTGCCAGTTGGTTCTCGAGGATAGATCTTCGATCTGGTTACCATCAGTTGAAGGTGAAGGAGCAGGATATCCCTAAAATAGCTTTTCGCATGCGTTATGGACACTACAAGTTTCTCGTTATGTCTTTTGGTCTAACTAAGGCGCCAGCTGCCTTTATGGATTTGATGAACCCGGTGTGTCGGCCGATGTTGGATAAATCAGTGATTGTGTTTATTGATGATATCCTGATTTATTCAAAGTGCGAAGAAGAGCATTCCAGTCATATTCGTGAGGTATTGGAGACACTTAGAAAAGAGAAGTTGTATGCTAAGTTCTCCAAGTGCGCTTTCTGGTTGCGCGAGGTTTAGTTTTTGGGTCATGTGGTAAATTCCGAAGGGATCATGGTAGACCCGGCAAAGGTGGAGGCGGTGATGCAGTGGAAGTCTCCAAAGATGCCATCCGAGATCTAGTTTCTTGGGTTTAGCGGGCTTTTACAGGAGATTCATCCAAGACTTTTCTAAGATAGCCACACCATTGACCAAGCTGACCCGCAAGGATGTGAAGTTTATATGGGGTCTGGAACAGGAGAATGCTTTTGAGGAGTTAAAGACAAGATTGACTCAAGCTCTTGTTTTGACATTACCCGAAGGGAATGAAGACTTGGTGGTCTATTCAGATGCTTCTTATTCAGGATTGGGTTGCGTGTTGATGCAACGGGGAAGGGTTATAGCCTATGCGTCCCGATAGTTAAAAATCCATAAGGCTAATTACCCTACTCATGACTTGGAGCTTACAGCTGTGGTCTTTGCATTGAAGATTTGGAGGCACTACTTGTAAGGGACGAAGTGCACTATCTTCACTGACCACAAGAGCTTGAAGTATTTCTTTGAGCAGAAGGACCTCAATATAAGTCAAAGGAGGTGGTTAGAGTTGATTAAGAAGTATGATTGTGAGATCCACTACCATCCAGGCAAGGCCAACGTAGTGGCGGATGCCCTTAGCCAAAAGGAGACCCGTGCCAATCCGGGTGAAAGCCTACTAGTTGGTGATGACCTCCGATGTGATGACACAGGTCAAGGGGTTCCAAGATGAGGCGTTGAAAGAAGAGCGCCTTAACTCTGAAAGGAAGAGAGGTCTAGTCTCGGAGTTGGGTGAGAACACTCTCGGAGTTAGAACCCGCTTCGGGCGGATGTGGATCCCTCGTTATGGAGACCTACAGGGAAAATCATGGATGAAGCTCATAAGGCTCGATACTATATTCATCCTGGTGCTACGAAGATGTATCATGATAGAAGCAAGATTACTGGTGGCCAGGTATGAAACGCGATGTAGTGGAGTTGTGGGCAAGTGTCTTACTTGCTTGCAAGTGAAGGCTGAGTATCAGAAGCCATACGGGAAGATCCAACCTTTGGATATACCCAAGTGGAAATGGGAGCATATCACCATGGACTTCATTACGAAGTTACCGCGTACGGCAAGAGGGTATGATGCCATATAGGTGATAGTAGACCGTTTGACAAAGTGCGCTTATTTCTTGCCAATCCGTGAGATGTATTCATCTCAGAGGTTAGCGGATCTATTCATTAAAGAGATTGTGACGTGTCATGGTGTACCAGTGTCTATCGTGTCTACCGTGACACTCGGTTTACATATACGTTTTGGAAGAGATTCCACGACGTGATGGGACGAGGCTACATATCAGTCTGGCGTACCATCCTCAGACAGATGGTCAGTGGGGAGAGGATGATTCAGACATTGGAAGATATGCTACGGGCATGCATGATCGATTTGGAGGAAGTTGGGATGAACACTTACCGTTAGCTGAATTCTCACACTAACTGTTATCATACCAGCATTGGTATGCCATCATATGAGATGCTATATGGTAGGAAGTGTAGAATGCCCGTATGTTGGGGTGACATCGGACAAAAGGAGTTGGGGAGCGTTGAAGTGATCGAGGTAACGACTGAAAAGTTAGAGAAGATCAAGGCCTTTATGAAGGCGGCAAAAGATAGGTAAAAGTCGTATGCTGACAAGAGGAGTAGACCGATTGAATTAAAGGTGGATGATAAAGTTATGCTGAAGGTTTCACCTTGGAAGGGGATCATTCGGTTCAGAAAGCGGGGTAAGCTGAGCCCGAGGTATATAGGACCTTTCTGAATTATTGCTAGAGTAGGAGAGGTGGCCTATAGGTTGGAGCTACCCGATGAGTTAAGTGGAATTCATCCGACATTCTATGTATCTCATCTGAGAAAGTGCTTAGCCGACGAGGATATGACTGTGCCACTGGAGGATATTGAGGTGGATAAACGGCTCAATTATGTGGAGCAACCGGTGGCCATCATTGACAGAAAAGAGAAGAGGCTGCGGAATAAAGTGGTTCCACTGGTGCGAGTACAGTGGAGGCACAGGAAGGGATCCAAGTCTATGTGAGAGACCGAGGAAGAAATGAGACAACATTATCCCCAACTGTTCGAGGAGTGACAGGTTTCGGGGACAAAACCTATATAAGGGGGGTGGACTTGTAACACCTGGATATTTTATAAAAAAGAAGAAAAGAAAAGAAAAAGAAAAGAAAAGAGAAGTATAAAGCAATAAAGGTGAAATAACCCAAGTTGAGGGGTTAAAGTTATGCAAGAGGCAAACTTTAATATTATTATGTTTAGAAGTGGGCATGGCCGCCCACTCCATCTGCTCACCAACTGCCTTCGATAGCAACAAAAGAAGAAAAGTAAAGTTCATCGGTTTTCTAGAGAGAAGAAGAAGAAGATCATTTAGAAGGTATGATTTTGTGTGTTTTGTTCGGTTTTAGCTGGGTTTTTAGCTTGTAGACCGAGTCTTATGTGTTTCTCAATATTCAGGTGTGTGTTTTTGGTGATTTTAGGTGTTTGAACTCCAAGTGCTCTCGAGTTTGGAGGAGTTTTACTAGAAGGCTCCTGTAGGTGAGTTCTAAATCCCTGGTTTTTCTGTTTTAAATATGTTTTGGGTTGAAATGCATGTAAACTGTTATTTTTGAAAATTTCAGTATGAAACCGTATATGTTTTCCCCTGTTTATGTGGGTATGTGGGTTTGTGAATGTTTTGATCGAATATGTGGTTGTATGCTTGTTTTATGAGCTTATATGCTAGATTTGGGCTAGGATTATGTAAAAATGATGACCGGGAACTGAAAAATTTACATAAGTTAGAATTGGTATAGTGCCCATGCGCCCAAGTAACTGCCCATATGCCTAAGTGTTGCTCATGCGCCTAAGTTTCTCCATGCGCCCAAGTACTCATGCGCCTGCATAGTTCCCATGCTCCTAAGTGCTTGCCTATGCGCCTAAGTTCCCTATGCGCCCAAGTACTCATGCGCCTGCATAGTACTCATGTGCTTGCATAGTTTCGATGCGCCTAAGTGTTTGCCAATGCGCCTAAGTGTTTGCCAATGCGCCTAAGTTTTCCCCATGCGCCCCAGTGTTCCCATGCGTCCAACTGTTCATGCACCTGCATAGTGCCCATCCACCCACATAGTGCTCACGTGCCTAAGAAGACTTAGAATTTTTTGAAATTTTGAGAAAAATGGAAATTTATGATTAAGCTGGAATGTTTTGGTGGGTTATGTTGTTCATATTATACATATTATGGCCTGTTTTTAATGTTCCCTGTTACTTATTATTACGTGAATCTACGTGGCGTGTTAATGCTCTTATACGAAAAGTATTATATAATGAAAGTGAAAGACATTATTAACGAAGTGGAACCTAATGAAAGAATGTAAAGTCTTGCAAGCAAGGAGGTTCACAACTCATTGAGGGGTTGTTAGCTCAACTGTGCGCGGTTTAGCTAACCCATAAGGATGCGCATAGGGGTCAATCCTTGTGATTGACCAATATGTATGAAACAGGACCTTGTCGCTTGCCTCGGTACTGGAGTCAGCTTCGTGCACAATGTTAGGGGTCTATTTATAGACTTCGGCCCAGTACCAGCTTCGTGCACAATGTTTGGGGTATAGCATATGACATGGGTCTAGATGAAAGTGAAAGATAATGATGAAAGTACAAAATGAATGAAAAGAATGTTGAAAGATAATAATGATATTATCAAGTTGTACGTATGTTGTGTGATCACGAACGAAAAGGTTTTTACTAAAGGTAAAGTATTTTTATATATAAAACTAGAACTCACTCAACGACGCTGACTTTTCATGCATTTTCAGTTGGCAGGTACTTGTTGCTGAGGATGGCACGAGGGTGAAGCTACTTGGCGGGCAAGACTGGCATCCATCTCATCCAATAATAATGATGTTGTTTTGTAATACAACTAAGTGATATTTTGTAATCTTTTAAACGATGATGTATTACTTGGCAAATGTGTTTATTAAAGCATGAAATGGTTTTTTGATAAACTATTCCGCTGCAATATTTTATTTACTTAATAAATCTTAATATGTTTTGATAAATGAGGTTGTGATCGACCAACTGTGGGGTTCCCGGGAACGGGGACTTACACCTCGTTAGTTTAAAACTTCTTACCACGCCGTACACCCTTCTTTGGTGTCATAATTGTATAACCTCCCATTGTTACCAGTGCACGTCGCGTGAAAAACTTCGGCTTTGTATTGGTCTGTAGAGGAGTATTTACATGAAATGAAATCTTGATTATATTCTTAGGAAGAACAATAGTGATTGCTGTGAGGCAAGACCCCCTATTTAATGCAAAAGTAGAGGAGTGTTTACATATTAGATATTGTTTAAGTTAGAAAAAGACATTATATATATATATATATATATATATATATATATATATATATATACACCTTAAGAGCACCTTTCTCAACAATAGCTCTCCCGGAAGCCAACAGAACCCCTCCAAACAAGAAACTTGGATGTTGAAAGGAACCTTTTTTCTTGATCTTGACATATAAAGTCATAGTTGTACCAAGAACAAAGATCCAGTTTGCACCTTTTGTTTGACCCATAGCATCAATCATCTCTCCGGTTGTTTGTAAAACAATTTCATGTTTTCTATCGCTACTTCATAAGTCTTCTTTTCGTATACAAAAATCTTAAATATGAATCTTGGTAAGAAACTTTGTTGGATTGTAATAAAAAAGGATTATCAAAGAAAGGATACAAAGATATACCAGGCCAAGATATTTGATGCATTGCTGTTAAAGCGTTGATCTTGAACACTTTTCAACAAGGTTCACTTCTTTACCTTCTCCTATATCCAACCTAAGTTTTTAAAAATAATAAAAATTCAGTTAATAAGCTAGGAATATTAATCTTTGCTAAAAACTCAAGCTTTATAACATGTTTTTACCAGTAAAAGAAGGGTTTTTTGATTTGAGAGTGCAGCTATTTTAGGTAATAAAAGTGAAGAATATTCCCATAACAAAGTCTTGGATCGATCTGTGCAAATGCAATATGGATAATATAAGAAAAACTCAAATCTGCATAGTGATCAGTATGTAAGTATGATTTTATCATTCTAATGGTTTTAAATGTACCTTGACAGCTATTGTTCATGCTCTAGCCCAACGCGGTATAACGCATTCATGTTTATCAATATCAAAATATGATTTAGAACTCCTTTTAAGTTTTGCAGAACCCAACAACTTCCCCCTAAAACAAACACAAAGAAGCTGCATTAGCAAAATTAGAGATCTTACAAAACTGTTAAAAAATTCAAAGTAGTCAAACAAGTCAAAATACTAACCAGCTTTGTTCAATTAGAACTACACAATCAACAGGCTATCTTCGTGTTTGAAAGCTTTTATACACTTTTTGCAACTTTGTAGCTGCCTCATGTTTAGGACTCGGTTCGGGTCGGTCTATGCTAAAAGATTCTTGAGCCCTCATTGTTTGAGAGCTCACAAGCTTTGTTACATCTGGTTCATAATCATGGCTCTTGAAACGAATTAATTTGTTAAAAAAATTCACCTTCTCAGAAAACCAATGAATGACAAACTGGTTTCCAAATCAGTACATGCAGCCAAGGGGCACGAAATCAATATACCCATGCAAGTTTAAATTAGCCTATGAATGTTGATTATCCTGTTAAAACATTTCATTAATTTAGAATCAAATTAAATTAAACCTTGATTCAAGAGCCTTGTGCGTATGAGAAAAAATTGAATAAAGGGTTGGAGCTTTTGATATCCTGCCATAAATTCAAACAAAAAGTTAGAGGAAAACCAAACAATAATAAAAAAAAGAATCATAAATTAGATTTAAACACAAATTTCAATCTGAAACTAAAACTAAAGTACCTAATATATATAATCCCAGACAACAAACAGTAAAATTCATGAACCTATCAACATCTCCAGGTGTTCTAATCTGTGAAAAACTGTTCTTGTTGGAGAAAAGTTTGAACTATACAAACACATCTCATAGAATACATGAGTTTGAATTATACAAACACATCTCATAGAATACAGAGAGAGCAAAAAAGCATCAAGCCAAACATGCCAAACAAATGCTTACTTTGTTTGACGGATTATAGACCCACTTACGAATAATAAAACCTGAATTCATCAAATACTTAACATGGAAACAAAATTATTAGTGTAATTGTTTTGCTTTCTTAACAAAACCAACTTTCCATAACGCTAGAATCAACCACAGACTGGCATACCCTTAATATCATGCACAACATAAATACCAAAACCAAAGAAACTCAGAGACATCACCCGATAAATAATCATTAAAGAAAAGTAAATAGCAAGAACCCTAACTCCAACGTGCAAATCACTTTAATAGCACAAAAAATCTATCACTAACTTTTTTGTTATTTTCTATGAATGTCTTCCTTCTTACGACCTAATAAAAACAACCATAGGAAGGAAATAAATATCAAAACCATGTTAAAAGTAACGACACAAACAAAGAAGAATGCTATGAAACAGGTCAGTTTTTCATGGGCTGAACTGGTTTAAAACAAAATGAAAAGATACTAACTAAATTAAATCAATGAGAGGTCGAAGTAATTTTTCATTCAACAGGTGAAACGGGTTGGTTTTTCATGGGCTGAACCGGTGTAAAACTCTTGTACATTACATTACATCCTAATTAATATTTTAAATCATTTACCTAAATAATATATCAAATAATATTCTAAACATTTAATAGAAATGATTTAGATCTTTTGCATTGAAATGACCCCATTTCCTAAATACATGAATTAGCAATGCAATTTCTACAACTGCCTAAGTGACAAATTCTTTTTTAAATAGACAGTTAAATTACTAAACTTAAGGTATTATTAACAGAACAATGACACTTACCCTAAAGAAAGAAACATTGATTCAAAATCAAAATATTGATGACCATCTTAATCAAATCCTCTTCATACACACTTCAATTATATCTTTACACAATTCTAACTTGAAGCACGTAAAGGTATTAACACAATAAAATTTCATTAAACCTTAACTTCACCACTTGAACTAAAGACATTATTGTAGCCACTTTCGCCTAAACTATTCAATTCAATACACATACCCCTTACTTATATGCAAGAGTCAGCAACAAAAAAATTGAATTCCTCTAAGCACTAACCATTGACCTGCAGATTTAACATGGATAAAGATGAGCGTATTATCCAACATAAGCAACCATTAGTTGTAGCTTAATGGAGATTTACTAAATATTCAAGTAATTTGAACAATATAAAGAACAAGAGGAACAATTCAAAGATATTGAGATGGTTCCTATACTTTACAGCAAAATTTTAAACACAAAAACAGTGAATAACTTTTGTTTTTAGTCGAAACTTTAGTTAACTACATACATAAGTTAACATAAAAAGATATGAACACACAGTTTGAAGCTAATAACTATTATTTGTACAATTTCAAATTCAAAGGATTGTTCTAGAAGGAAATAAGATAACCGAATGTTCGAAATAAGATAATGCCCATGCACCCAAGTAACTACCCATACGCCTAAGTGTTGCTCATGCGCCTAAGTTTCCCCATGCGCCCAAGTACTCTTGCGCCTGTATAGTTCCCATGCGCCTAAGTGTTTGCTCATGCGCCTAAGTTTCCCCATGCGCCCAAGTAATCATGCGCCTGCATAGTACTCATGCGCCTGCATAGTACTCATGCGCCTGCATAGTTCCCATGCACCTAAGTGTTTTCTCATGCGCCTAAGTTTTCCCAATGCGCCCAAGTCTTCCCATGCGCCCAACTGTTCATGCGCCTGCATAGTGCCCATGCGCTCACATAGTGCTCATGCGCCTAAGATGACTTAAAATTTTTCTAAAATTTTGAGAAAAATGGAAATTTATGATTAAGCTCTAGAATGTTTTGGTGGGTTATGTTTGTTCATTTTATGCATGTTATGGCCTGTTTTTGATGTTCCTTGTTACGTATTATTACGTGACTCTACGTAACGTGTTAATGCTCTTATACGAAAAGTATTATATAATGAAAGTGAAAGACATTATTAACGAAGTGGAACCTAATGAAAGAATGTAAAGTTTCCCCATGCACCCAAGTACTCTTGCGCCTGTATAGTTCCCATGCGCCTAAGTGTTTGCTCATGCGCCTAAGTTTCCCCATGCGCCCAAGTAATCATGCGCCTGCATGGTACTCATGCGCCTGCATAGTCCCATGCACCTAAGTGTTTTCCCATGCACCTAAGTTTTCCCAATGCGCCCAAGTCTTCCCAATGCGCCCAAGTCTTCCCATGCGCCCAACTGTTCATGCGCCTGCATAGTGCCCATGCGCTCACATAGTGCTCATGCGCCTAAGATGACTTAAAATTTTTCTGAAATTTTGAGAAAAATGGAAATTTATGATTAAGCTCTGGAATGTTTTGGTGGGTTATGTTTGTTCATTTTATGCATGTTATGGCCTGTTTTTGATGTTCCTTATTACGTATTATTACGTGACTCTACGTAGCGTGTTAATGCTCTTATACGAAAAGTATTATATAATGAAAGTGAAAGACATTATTAACGAAGTGGAACCTAATGAAAGAATGTAAAGTCTTGTAAGCAAGGAGGTTCACAATTCATTGAGGGGTTGTTAGCTTAACTGTGTGCGGTTTAGTTAACCCATGAGGATACGCACAAGGGTCAATCCTTGTGATTGACCAATATGTATGAAACGGGACCCTTGTCGCTTGCCTCGGTACTGGAGTCAGCTTCGTGCACAATGTTAGGGGTCTATTTATAGACTTCGGCCCAGTACCAGCTTCGTGCACAATGTTTGGGGTATAGCATATGACATGGGTCTAGATGAAAGTGAAAGATAATGATGAAAGTACGAAATGAATGAAAAGAATGTTGAAAGATAATAATGATATTATCAAGTTGTACGTATGTTGTGTGATCACGAACGAAAAGGTTTTTACTAAAGTTAAAGTATTTTATTATATAAAACTAGAACTCACTTAGTGACGTTGACTTTTCATGTATTTTCTGTTGGCAGGTAACTTGTTGCTGAGGATGGCACGAGGATGAAGCTACTTGGCGGGCAAGACTGGCATCCATCTCATGCAATAATAATGATGTTGTTTTTTAATACAACTAAGTGATATTTTGTAATCTTTTAAACAACGATGTATTACTTGGCAAATGTGTTTATTAAAGCATGAAATGGTTTTTTGATGAACTATTCCGCTGCAATATTTTATTTACTTAATAAATCTTAATATGTTTTGATAAATGAGGTTGTGATTGACCAACTGTGGGGTTCCCGAGAACAGGGCCTTACACCTCGTTAGTTTAGAACTTCTTACCACGCCGTACACTCTTCTTTGGTGTCATAATTGTATAACCTCCCATTGTTACCGGTGCACGTCGCGTGAAAAACTTCTGCTTTGTACTGGTCTGTAGAGGAGTATTTACATGAAATGAAATCTTGATTATATTCTGGTGTTGTTTCTTTATGGTTGCTAGGGTCTTCATTATAGTAGCTATCAGAATTACCAGTACTCATACTACAAAGATTCTTACAATTTAAACTATCACTTCAATTTAAACTATCACTAGTCAAAGTAAATTCACAGAATCTTACATTCACTCATTAGTCATATACATCTCATATATGCAAATTTCATAATTGTCTAAGCATAGACATGTTCACATAAAGTCATGGAGAAAAATATAAATACATATTTTTAACCATGCTGTAAAATTGTTATCATATGAGCTTATGGTTATAGTCTAGGCATTTAGTAATAATACTTAATTCTCTATAACCAATGACTCTGATACCAATCTGCCACATCCCGGCGAAAGCGTGAAATGTTTGGGTGTGATTTTTCGGTCCAAAACATAGTGATTATAATAACATGCAATCACAACAATTTAACTAAACATAATTATTCCATTAGTCATATATTTGTAGGATTACATTATACAAAATTTAGCCCAATAATTAGACTTTTACATTAGTAATCCTAATTCATAGTACACGTCTTTATCATTTTATTTATTCTTCAGCTAGTAGTGGACATGAACATCCATGAAGAGGCTGAAGTCTGATAGATCAATAACCACCCATATGCACAGCTTCCCTATATAGCCGTGCTAATCACTGAAGATGCTGAACGTGTACACGAAATTATAAAACATTATGATTGCCTGAAAAAAGCAAACTCAAATAGTCAACATTAAGTTGGTGAGAACATAAGTTTAATAATTTAACAAACATTTTTCTTAGATGATGCAACATGAACAAATTCACAACCAAACCTATTTATATGCCAAGTGATTCATAACTGTCACAATTATGAATCACAGAATCAAATAATATAACATAACAACCCTCATCTGGCATATGCAGGATAACATATTCCTAAGTTGCGCTATCTATATTATTTGACGGTTCCTCATCCGAATTAATGGTTGTGTCAAAATAACAGTAACTTATCAAAAATCCTTATTTACATTAACATCAAATAATAAATTAAACAGTATGCTTTTTCTCCTAAAAAAATTTATAAATAAAAATGAGCTATGTTATTCACCTTATTTCCAGCAACAATATATTTCCTGTAAAATAATTATTTGTTATAAAATAAATCTTATTTCTTTAAAATTTTCAGCATTTATATCATTAATTAAATTAAAAATTTTAAACAATAGCTACGGTTATTCAAAAATTTCCAAATTTCACAAACAATAATGTTCCAAAATCCAAATTATCAGATAAAACTTTCAATCAGTATTTATTTACAGGTAATTTCTTAGAATTTTTACAAGTTTCATAATAAATGGAAGAAATAGTCACATATCTCTAAAAATTCTAAAATTTATACAAACTATCTCATTCTGTATATCTTAATTTATGTAAAATTTTCATGATTTTTCCTACTGTTTTACTATTACTTTCGATTTTCTTTTTATTAATTATTCTAAATATGAAACTTTGTAATATTTATGAATTAATTAATGAAATTTATTCTGTTATTCCAATATAATATAAGGGTCATCATATAAATTTTCTAGATTTTTATTGATTTTAGATCTTTGGTTTGGTAATTTCCTTCTATTTTCTTGAATTAATCATATAAATTAATTCTAGATTATTATTTCCAATATTTTCTAACAAAATTCTAAATTTTATTCCCACAATTACGGTCAATTAAATATTTATTCTAACTTATATATTTGAACCCTTTAAATCCTTTGTTTTTATTTGAATCTTTTATTTTATAAAAATTTTCAAACTTTCTATTTTTAGATCCTTTCTTATTGATCCTTGTTTGAAAATCAAGTGTTCATGTGGTTAGCAGATAACTTTGATGATTTTTAACATAAAGGGTTGACTATATATGTATGTTAAATACATATATAACTCTTTAAGCTTGTTAGTCATAGATTTTCAGAATCAAACCTTGTTTGGAGTAGAAGAAAGATTTAGAGAATAGATAAGAAGGTCTTCCAAGTCTTCTAGAGCTCAACGGAGGTAGATGTTCTTGAACTTGGATGGTACCACAAGATGTTGATATAAGATAATTTGGTAGTAGTGTGATGGTGATGTTGATGGTGTTTTCGGTGGTGTTAAATCGAGAAGGAGAAGAGCAAGAGGTGGTAAGTGGTGGTTGGTCTTATATGGAAACCGAGAGAGAAAGACGAGGGATGGTAGCGGTTGTGGTGTTTTTGGTCGATGGCGGTGGTGGTGTGGATGGTGTCCATCGGCCGAGAGCTTCAAAGGGGTTTAGGAGGTTCATTCATCCTTACGTCTAGACTTTAGACTTATGTGTTGTTAACTTAGATTGATATGTGTCAAGTGATGAAATAGGATAAGTGGGTGTGTAATGCTAGGTGTCAAGCTTAGGTGCTAATGACATTCTTAGTCATTAAGTTAAGGTTTTGTTGGTTAATTAATTACTATTCTAGGTTAGTTATTATTCTAATGAACCAATTACTAGTGTTAAGTTTGTGTTTTAGTGTTCAAGTGTTTAGGATTATTTTGGTTTTGGTCTTTGATATAAAGTATCTAGATGTTAATTTGTTTGGAAATGTTGATTAAGTTTTGATCTTATTTTATTACTTACTAAGTAGAAATATATACCAATCAAATGACTAAAAAGTACAATTCTATGATTAGGTAACTTACAAGCATGGGCTAATAGCTTATAAAATTCACAAAAGTTTACATACATGCACACGTAAATACTTTTGCATGCTGCATGCTCACGTATCATATTCATATATACATGCATATTTAAAATATAAATACAAAACTCTTATAAAGCCAGTCAAATAACGTCACATTAGCAAATCTCAAGTAATAGTCATCTTAGCAATTTTTAATTTAATATGTATGTATATATATATATATATATATATATATATATATATATATATATATATATATTACTAACTTATAATAATTCCTAGTTTTTTTATTTTACTAACCTTAGTTTTAGGGTCGTTACAGTATTCGACCCACCCAAATTAACTTCGGTGATCATCATTGAGACGGGCCACAAGATCTTTAATAGTCATTTCCTTTCGCTTATGTTTGAGATAGTTCTTAAAATCAATCCAGCTTGGTGGCAATTTTTCGATCATAGCTGCAACTTGAAATGTCTCACTGAGCATTATTCCTTCTGCATGAATATCATTAAGAATAACCTGCAACTCTTGGACTTGACTCATAACAGTCTTGAAGTCGATCACTTTAAAATCCAAGAATTTAGCCACCATAAATTTCTTAGTGCCCACATCTTCTGTTTTATATTTACATTCCAAAGACTCCTATAATTCTTTGGCAGTCTTAGCTTTGCAATACACGTTATACAGTGAATCCACCATGTCGTTAAGGACATAGTTACGACACAAGAAATCAGAATGATTCCAAGTGTGAACCGTGTTCACAGATTGAACATCCATTTCCCCTTCAATGATTTGGGGAGCGGTTTCAGTCAAGAATCTCGCAAGGTTCAGCGTTGTCAAGCAAAAGAACATCTTTTGCTGCCAATGTTTGAAGTTCACACCGGTGAACTTTTCAGGTTTCTCTGCGTGGCTTGCAACCGTGTTATGCAACAGGTGCTACTAATGTAGTGGTAATAGCGACAACAGAAGTGAAGATCGCAGAGACCCAAGATACAACGGAGGTCGGAATCGGTTGCTCGATCATGGGCTGAGAATCCATAACTGAAAGATAACCAAGCAGAACAGTTAGTTAAGGATTTGTTTAAGTTTGCTAGAAAATCTGTAATAATCAGTAACAACAAATTGGATATAATATCTATAAAGAGAATACGATCAGCAGCCGAAAGTAATCCTGCAAAACAAAATTAAAGAACAGAAACCGAAGAACACGAGGAGAACCGGGCTCGTGTTTAACATAATTTCCTTAAACAGATACGTCGTCTGTTCCCAGGGTACACCGGTTCTAAGCAACGTACTGCCAGACGTCGCACTTGCCTGAATGATAGGTGGAAGCTGAAGCTGTTGATTTTTGCTGGTGTATTCTTTGTAGTGTATGACCTCTCTGTTGTGTTGGTATATAAACACCGAGAGAAGAGAATTGTAACCGATTACAATCTCTTACGCAAAACGGTTTATATCATTATTCGACAATAATGATCATTATTAGCAAACGGTTTCGATATAATTATCATCATTAGCAAAACGATTTCAATATAATAATCATCATTAGCAAAACGGTTTTAACAATAATGATTAATAATGGTTTGCTCCATAAATTCTATGTTGTTCAAAAACAAGAAACGGTTCCAGTAGTAAAAAGGACCTCTCGCGAGCTCGGGTTTTCAGAGCTGCATTCGTGTCGGCACGTTGAGCGGGCGACGCATTGGTTCAAGAAATTTACGACTCAGAAACCCGTTTTCTGCACACTCCCTGCGCGCGGGTAGGTGCTGAAATAAAACACAACATAAGAATTTAATAAGCGTTGGAGGCTTATACATATAAACCATATACAAATTTATTCCCACACCAATGTGGGACTAAAAGATCATATAAGAATTTGAGATATTGACATCTCATTTAATCTTCATACCAACAGTTAGATGGTCATGATCGTGTCAACATGTGATACTCGTGTCATGTTTTGGTTGTCTTATATGATTTTCAATTGCGTCGTTTGTTTAAGTTTTTTGTTTAAGTTTTTCAAGTTATGTTTTGTTGTTATCATGATTTTGGGTTCGGGCTTTTAAGATTGATGAAGAATTAGTTGAAAGAATATAGTAAGGTGTTATTTCACAGAATACTATGATTTTAGAAATCACTAGACGCTAGTCGAGCTATGGGGTACCGACTAACAATTAAGCCGAATTAATTGGATTGGAATTTTAATATATAATTCTCAATTATACACACACACATTTGTATATGCAATTTTATTCTAATATAGAATGTGTATATATATAAACATATTTGGTAGAAAATTTCAAGATCTCACCGGATTTCGAGGGTTCTTCAGGTTCTTGCCGGAAATTCACGAAAATGTCGTCGATGAGTTGCCAGAATCTCGTCCGACTCATAAATTTTTTCGATTAGGACCGCCTAGGTCTGATTTTAACCACCATTAACTGCCTAAAGATTTGCTGGCCAAGTAGCTTGAAATTCCTGGGTTAATTACCGGCTAGCAACGATTAATTGGCTAATCAGCTCAAAATTCCAAGGTTAATTGCCGATTATCAATTAGTTGCCAATTAATCGACTCCTAGGGTCAAATTTTACAACAGTGAAGAATGCTATAATTATTAAAATGGTTGAAATTTTAAAAATATATTGTTTTTTTTAAATAGACATTATAATTACTATTAAAGCGACATGATGTTGTCACAAACACAAAATCATTGTTTATTGGACAGTATTGCAAGTATTTTAAGCATAATGTAAAGTAAGTTAAACATGAGTTTTCAAAGCAATAATACGTGTCACACTCTCGCTAAAGTGAAAACACAGGATTGTCAAGAAGCTAAATATCAAGAACAACATTGTTATAATAGAGTGCTAAGAGTATCATTACAACAAATATACACTTAAATGTTCCATATGTCTATCACTTAAAGCAAGTATCACCAAATGGTGCTAGGCGATTCTTCAAATAAAAAATGTAGCACCTTAAGTCTAACACTAGTCAAGATGCTCTTAGTTCCTAGTTACTGAAAAGCAAGCTTAAAAGTGTCAACTAAAAATAGTTGGTTAGGTTTTAATGTTTTAAAGACGTCATTTTACTAAAAAGACTTTATAACTGGATAAAGAGATTTGTACCTAGTATTGCCAATTAAAGACAATACGACCAATGATGAAGTTACCATGAGTTCCCATGACCAAACTTGACTGATTATAATATAGTGCTCAAAATGTGAAAAACATAGTGTTGGTAAGTTCACAAGCTTGGTAGTTACGAAAATAGTTTCCAGTTAGACCGCAATATTTCAATGTGTCTTTTGTTAAATGAAACAATGTCAGAGGTCTATGTTACCATGAGCTCTCATAACCAACGCGTTAGTTACGTCTCGACCCAATGTTCTATCGTGAAAAATTGTAATTAAATGAACAATTATACATCTAGTTAGTACATGGTTGGAGCTACCAACCGCGGATGGGTGTGTCAATCCAAATAGATCTATTCATAACTTTCATGCTTACCCATACCTAAAGGTTACATAATACTGGGGACTTAATGCAATAACAATGTCTACCCATGTAACAAGGTAGTCGTGTTTCTACTTGTGTCCAAACAAATAAGTCTTAGCATGTATTATCCACCAAATGATTAAAAGACAGTTTAAATTAGGGATCGTGAGACTCAATAGGTGCTCCAAAATAAGTCTATGTATACTGGACTGCGATAACCGACCTACACAGGTCCTAATTACCAAGACCCAAAATGTGTGTTTACTATAACACGACGTTCGTTTCCTTAACTTTGTGACATCCAATAAAATATTTATATTAATGTAATCGTCTTTAGAAAAAACAAGCAATAATATTGCCACTTATTACCGTGATTAGTACGTGTTTTCACTTGATTTTCGTATGTGTTTGACTTGTCAAATGCTCAATTAATTTTCAAATCTATAAAGTATTGTAAGCATGTTTTCCCTCCAAAAATATATAAACAAAAAGGGGCTGCGAAAACTTATCTTAATAATCATTATGTCAATGTTGAAAGCTCGCAACTACGTATATTAATTCACCAATGAACCCTAATTGTACACCTATCGTTAGTTTTTAACAATAAGATAATGTCATCACATGTGCGGTTGAGCTCTATTGTTTAGTTAGTGTGTGGTGATTGACCAATTCCATGATTGAGTTGTATAGTATGCAAGTTACTTGTGTAACATTCAATATACTTATAAGTATTTTTTTTATTAACACTTATACGTAAGTTTACAGGTATATATAACTTGTATGCCTATGTATGTATAATATTGGAATGGTAATCTTTTATGTCTAATTATTATTCAATACGTGTGAACTTTTGTACACATTGTATAAGTAATAGAATATTGGCTCATCTTAATAAGTGGATTCAAATACGTATAACTGAAATATATATATAATAGTATGTTTGTATATTCAAGGTCTAAATTATAAGTACTCATTGACTCGAACAAGTATATATATTCCTTTTTTGTTATCCTAAATAGTATGTTTGTATCAAAATGTATGTTTTCTAATTTACTTTTATTAACTTATTATAATTGTGTGCGTAACTATATGTCTATATGTACTTTTATTTTACAGGTTTAAAACTTTTTAACTTTTTAATTAAAGGGAAGTTGCTACCATGATGACTTTTGGGAGGCAAATTGACGAGGTAAACCTCGTGCCGACCTTGGGTGTTACTGTTATGAGTTGGGCATGAATTATTGACTTGGCTAGCTTTTTGGTTGGCCCATTTAATATTATAATTACTTTTTAGTGTATATTTTTGTCATAACTTAAACCAAGACTAATTAATGTTAAAATTTTAACAACAAAATTGCAATGAGCATAATGGTTTATAGTGTAAATATTATTATTTCATGTTTGATTGTGATTTTTTGTATTATTGTAATCTTAAACTACTAATAAGTAAAAGATAAAATAAGAGTTTTAGTTAAACGCTAAATAATCGTCTCAATGTGTAACACTCGTGTCCTGTTCTAGTTCATGTTTCTAATACGAATTTAATTTATGTCGTGTGTTAAGTTTGTTTCAAATTATGTTTATTTTGTTGTCATGATTTTGGGTTCATGTTGTTAAGATTGATGAAGAAAAAGTAAAAAAAAAAAGAATATACAAGTAGGGTCTTACATCACAAAATACTATTAATTGTTTCAAGTCCAAAAAAGTTTAGATGTTTTTTAATGATGGCAGATTGACCATAAAGTTTTTCGCTACATGCATATTCTATCTTGGCTTTTGTTAGATCTCTAAAAGCAGAGTCGGGACACTGCTTCAATTTGCATGCAACACACATGTGTTTCTTCAAACAAACATGATATTGAAAACTTATTATACATAACTAAATATCACTTAGTAGGTAAAAACACTCTCTTCTTTCATATAGAAATATTCACTAATGCAAAATATGTAAGACACTTTTATAGGTAAGGTAGGATACTAATTCTATAGATGAAGGAACTCCTCCAAACTAAAACTCTTAAACTTGTTTAGAATTTTTTTATTAAACTAATGGACTACCCTGGCATTTTGACCATAATTATTCAATTCTATGAGGTGCCTATCAAGCCTATGTGAAATATGTGGATGCGTCAGTACCACGATTGTCAGACGTACCGGTCGCGTGTGACTTCCTGACGTATTTCTTGAAGATCTATCAGGTTTACCGCCTGACCACAAGATTGAGTTCCAGATTGATCTGCTACCTGGTGCTCAACCTGTTGCTAAGGCGTCGTATCGTCTAGCTCCATCTGAGATGAAGGAACTGATGACTCAGTTGCAAGAGTTGCTGAATAAGGGGTTCATTCAACCCAGTATCTCTTCGTGGGGTGTTTCGATCTTATTCGTGAAGAAGAAGGACGGCAGTATGAGGATGTGCATCGACTACCGTGAGCTGAATAAGTTGATTGTGAAGAACTGGTATCCATTACCGAGGATTGACGACTTGTTCAATCAGCTCCAGGGTGCCAGTTGGTTTTCGAGGATAGACCTTCGATCGGGTTACCATCAACTGAAGGTGAAGGAGCAAGATATCCCTAAGATAGCTTTCTCACATGCTTTATGGACACTACGAGTTTCTCGTGATGTCTTTTGGTTTAACCAACGCGTCGACTGCCTTTATGGACCTTATGAACTAGGTATGCCGACCGATGTTAGACAGATCGGTGATCGTATTCATTGATGATATTCTGATCTACTCCAAGAACGAAGAGGAGCATGCCTATCATCTCAAGGAAGTCCTAGAGACACTTAGAAACGAGAAGTTGTATGCGAAGTTCTCTATGTGTGCATTTTGGCTATGAGAGGTCCAATTTCTCGGCCATGTGATTAATCCCGAAGGAATAATGGTGGACCGTGCGAAAGTCGAAGCTGTAATGCAATGGAAATCTCCAAGGATGCCATCCGAGATCCGTAGCTTTTTGGGTTTCGCAGGTTATTACAGGAGATTTATTCAAGACTTCTCTAAGGTGGCTTCCCCATTGACTAAGTTGACTCGTAAGGATGTGCAGTTCAAATGGGGTTCAGATCAGGAGGGTGCCTTTCAAGAGTTGAAGACAAGGTTAACTCAAGCCCAGGTCTTGACATTGCCCGAAGGAAATGCTGACTTGGTGGTATATTCGGATGCTTTGCGTTTAGGCTTAGGTTGCGTGTTGATTCAACGATGGAAGGTTATAGCCTATACGTCCCGTTAGCTGAAGATCCATGAGGTTAACTACCCTACTCATGATTTAGAGTTGGTGGTTGTGGTCTGCGTTAAAGATTTGGAGGCACTACTTGTACGGGACTAAGTGTACCATCTTCACAGATCACAGGAGCCTAAAGTATTTCTTCGAACAAAAGGATCTTAACATGAGGCAAAGAAGGTGGTTAGAACTGATCAAGGACTACGATTTTCAAAAATTTACTATCATCCGGGCAAGGAGAACGTGGTTGCTAATGCCCTTAGTCGAAAGGAACGACCTAAACTGATTCAAGTGAAGGCTTGCCAGCTGATTGTGATGCCCGATGTCATGGGTCAGATTAGAAATTTCAACATGAGGCACTAAAGGAAGATAAGATAAACTCTGAGCGGATGAAGGGACATATATATTAGATTTAAGGGAGAACACTCTTGGTGTTAGAACCTGATTCGGGTGGATGTGGATTCCTCACTACGGGGATCTGATGGGAAGGAATATGGATGAAGATGACAAAACTCGGTATTCAATTCATCCTGGTGCTACAAAGATGTATCATGACCTGAAGAAGGATTATTGGTGGCTGGGGATGAAGTGTGACGTGGTGGAGTATGTGAGTAAGTGCCTAACTTTTTTGTAAGTGAAGGCAAAACATCAGAAGCCATATAGGAAGATCCAACCTCTGGATATTCCTGAATTGAAGTGGGAACACATTACAATGGACTTTATCATGAAGTTGCCTCGTACGACGAGAGGATGTGATGCCATTTGGGTGATCGTAGACTGCTTGACGAAAAGTGCCCAGTTTTTGCCAATCTGAGAGACTTACTCATCAGAAAGGTTGGCGGATCTATTTAACAAGGAGATTTTAACTCGTCATGGTGTGCCGGTATCCATTGTTTCTGATAGGGACACTCGGTTCACATCTAAGTTCTCGAAGAAATTACATGATGTGATGGGAACAAGTTTACACATCAGTACTGCTTATCATCCTCAGATGGATGATCAGTCAGAAAGAACGATACAAACGTTGGAGGATATGCTCAGGGCATGTGTTATCGATTTTGGAGGAAGTTGGGATGAACACTTACCGTTAGCAGAATTTTCATACAACAACAGTTACCATGCCAACATTGGTATGCCTCCTTATGAAATGTTGTACGGTAGGAAGTGCAGAACGCCTATATGTTAGGGAGACATTGTCACACCCTCAAAATCCACGTGCGGGGTTTTACCGCAAGGCGTGTGACATACCAGGATCTCAGTCATTAGTTACTCAGAACGACTCTATATGAACAAACATTCAAAATAAGAGTTTAAGTTTAAAATACTGCGGAAGCATTAAATAAAGTAGAAAACCCAAAACAATGTAACATGATTTAAAATGCGCAAACAAACACACCAAGCATTATGCAAAACCAAAGCATAAATTTTAAACAATCATAATCCCTAAAATATTGTTTCATAACATGCTGACAACACCATGATGCTGACCCGTGTAATGTGCTCCTAGGCAATAGCAACCTTAACCTGAGAATAGCATACTAAAGAGTCAACACAACGGTTGGTGAGTTCAAGAGTTTGCGTTAAACATAAATCAATAACAGTTGCACAATATAAGAAGTGTATTGTAATAGATAGCTAGTCTATAAACAATTAGTAATAATCATAGTGATTTCGCGATTGAAGCTGACTGTGTTACGTTTGTTGCCTCCTGCCACGACTTACCAGGTCGTGACAATGTTCGTTAGGACAAGATTGCACCCGTTTGACCTCGAGTCGCACAGGTGGGGCTCGTCAGACCCAGCAGTACTACCAAAAATTTCCCGCTAATATCATTATTAACAATCCGAAAGTGTGAGAACTTTCCATCGTAATCAACACTATATTATACTATACACAACTCATATAAATAAGCGTTTGTAAAAACAGTATGCTATCTCCCCCAAAGAGAGTATGTAAAAAAAGTAGGGGCATGAACTCACCTGATGCGCGTAAGAAATTACTTAATGCTTAACTTGACAAGAAAGAGTGGATAGACAACCCTCAGAGGTCACTACCTAGAACGCATGTGTACATAAGTACGTGTACACAGAATCATAATGAAACCCTATGTGCTCTACAAACCAAAGAACTCAAGGTTTTAGAAAGACAAGACACATTTGACCCAGTTGACCCATTTGACCCGTTGGTGACATTATAGGTGAAATTCCATTCAAACAAGCATAACAGTACATCACACATGATTAACATACAAACTGATCACATATGACACTTCATTACCCACATGTACTACCTAGATCATCATACAGCCAGATATCATACAAGTCATGCGAATCTCAAACAATTATCATGCTCAACATAGCTACAACACAACCAATGCATCATACATAGGATCAAATCATGCACAACATGCCATATGAAGCCCCTCACGACTTCACACCCTAAACCCTGCCAATCCTACTATGTAGGGGCCTCAGAATCGCACGCGTGCATGATGATCATCAACATACCATTTAACAGAAATCATGTCATCCAAAATGTTCAATCATGATCAACCACAAACCAACAATTGTCCTAACATACCCATATGACCCATTACCATGAATTCCCACAAACAGGCCAAATCAGATAACTAACCAACTAAACATTCATACAACCCAAACAATACATTCTACCACCTTAGAAATCATCCATGAACATGCCAACATGATCCTAATGTCCCAAACATGCTCAAATCCTCATATCCAAGAATTTGTGCAAATAAAGTTTCCTTTTTGGGAAAGCACATCCCAAAACTCCTCAAACACCCAATACTTTCATGAATTCATCAATAATGTACCAATTCAAGTTCATGATAACATCTAGACATGATCAACAACATCCAATTATCACAATTCATCAACCTTCATAGCCAAAAGTTACTATCTTTAGTAAGACATGAACTACAACATTCATTCTTAGGTTTCTAGCATCAATATCATCAATCTAACACCCAATTATCATCATAAACACATTAACAACATCAATTCATCATCAAATCATAGCATTCATGCAAATAAAGTTACTATTATTAGTAACCTATGAACAACGCATCAAAAAAGTAACTTTCTTTGTATAATCAACGTTAACTAACATCTATACAATCTAACTAACATAATAACGTCAACAAACAACCAAGAATTGACCTTCAATTGCAGATTTCGAACTAGGGTTTCGGCCATAATGAAAAACCATGAAAAAGTTGTAAAAATCTAACCTTTAATCGTGTAATGGCTTGCAATTGATGATTCTAACGCGTTGTATGGCTTGTAATCGACCAAAATCGAAGCTTTCTTGCATGTTCTTGCTGAAATTCGAAGTGTGTGTGTGTGTTTGGGGGTGATCGCTGCCGAAGGGGTGGGATTAGGGTTTGGTTTTGATTTTGTTTTATTTAATAATCCATAATTACCCTTTTAACCTTTATAATTTGTATTTTATAAAGATTAGGCTTTTAAATAGTTTTCAAATAGTTTTTAACTACTAAACACAGTTATTATTAGTCACAAATAATAATCATGCATAATTTCTATTTGTCACAAAACACACGAAATAAATATAACACGTTTCCACTTTACACGATAAAATTCACAATTAATCGTTAAATCACATAAACACATAAGCACAACACAATAATCACATTATTAACTAATTTATTATCAGATAATCATTATTAATTATTATTAAGTCACCAACGTTCAACGACAACTAGTGTGTGTTCACGACACGTGTATGCAAGACCTAACGAAACTAACGGAGTTTGGTAACGGAAAATTACCGGATGTCACATTATCCCCATGTTGAAAGAATTTTCGTCCCGAAAATTACGTTACATGGTGAGTGTTCCATCACTGGCTACTGCATTGGCACAAAGTAATCAAGTGAGTTTCGGGTGAGTTGTCACATCATCCCCATGTTGAAAGAAATTTCGTCCCGAAATTTAAATCAGTACGTTCGTCGGCTGACATCGTCTTTTCGAATAGCTGAGGATACTTAAGCTTCATTTAGTCCTCACGCTCCCACATGAATTCTGGTCCACGTCTCGAGTTCCATTGAACTTTGACAATGGGTATCTTGCTTTGCTTAAGTGTCTTCAACTCACGATCCATCACCTCGACCGGTTCCTCAATGAAGCGTAATTGTTCGTCTACTTGAACTTCTTCCAGAGGTACAACCATCGTTTCATCCATTAGGGCCTTCTTTAGATTTGAAACATGGAATACATCATGGATTCCACTTAGCGAATCAGGTAGAGCTAATCGATAGGCCACTGGATCTATTCTATCCAATATCTCAAATGGTCCAACATATCTCGGATTTAGCTTTCCTCGCTTACCAAACCGGATCACTCCTTTCCATGGTGAGACCTTCAGTAAGACCTTATCACCAATCTGAAACTCTAGAGGTTTCCGTCGCTTATCAGCATAACTTTTCTGTCTGTCGCGCGCTGTAGCCATACGATTCCTTATTTGTACAATCTTCTCAGTAGTCTCGTGTATTAACTCAGGACCCATTAGCTAGCTTTCACCAATTTCAGCCCACAAACTACTGATCTACATTTTCTCCCATACAAAGCTTCAAAAGGTGCTACCTTTATACTAGTGTGATAACTTTTGTAAGAAAATTCCACCAATGGTAGGTGAACTTCCCAGTTATTCCCAAAGTCAATCACACAAGCACGTAGCATGTCCTCCAAAGTCTGTATATACGCTCGCTTTGACCATTAGTCTGTGGATGATAAGCAGTACTCATATCCAATCGCGTACCCAAAGATCTCTACAGTGATTGCCAGAAGTGCATTGTGAAACGAGAATCGCGGTCAGAAATAATTGAGATCGGTTCTCCATGCCTCGAAACGATCTCCTTCAAATAGAGTCAAGTTAATTTCTCCATCTTTTCTATTTCCTTTATCGCTAGGAAATGAGCAGACTTTGTTAATCTATCCACGATAACCCATATTGTGTCGCAACCGGTAAAAGTTCGAGGTAACTTAGTAATAAAATCCATTGTTATCTAATCCCACTTCCACAAAGGGATCTCGGGTTGTTGTAATAGTCCAGACGGTTTCTGATACTCCACTTTTACCTTCGAGCAGGTCAGACACTTGCTCACATATGTAGCTACATCCGCCTTCATGTTAGGCCACCAATAGTGCGCCTTCAAATCATGGTACATCTTGTCAGATCCAGGATGTATAGAGTACTTAGACTTATGTGCCTCACTCATGACCAAGTCTCTCAGATTTCCGTATAGAGGTACCCAGATTCTACCCATGAAGTAACGAATTCCATCCGCTTTTACCTCGAGCTGCTTGTCCATTCCTCTTAAGGATTCGGACCCAATGTTTTCTGCTTTCAAGGCTTTCGTCTAAGCCTCTCGGATTTGTTCCGGTAACTGTGTGCTAATGGTAAGTTGCAAAGCTCGCACACGTCGGGGCTTAGTAGTTTCTTTCCTACTTAGCGCGTTAGCAACTATATTTGCTTTCCCCGGGTGGTACTTGATAGCACAGTCATAGTCATTCAGTAATTCTACCCAGCGCCTTTGCCTCATGTTCAATTCCTTTTGTTCAAAGATGTGCTGAGGACTCTTGTGATCGGTGTAAATAGTGCATTTGGTACCGTACAATTAGTGTCTCCCGATCTTTAAGGCAAAAACTACCGCACCCAATTCCAAGTCATGGGTGGTATAGTTCTTCTCATGAACCTGTAGTTGCCTAGAGGCGTAAGCAATTACCTTATCCCACTACATCAATACACACCCAAGTCCTTGAATAGAAGCATCGCAGTAGACTACAAAGTCATCACTTCCCTCTGGTAACGCCAATATCGGTGTGCTACACAGTTTCTGTTTCAGCAATTGGAAAGTAGATTTCTGACTCTTATCCCATTTGTATGCTGTTCCCTTGTGCATCAAAGCTGTGAGAGGTTATGCAATCTTAGAGAATCCTTCGATGAACCCTTCGATAATATCCCGTTAATCCAAGGAATTGTCGTATCTCACTTTGTGTCTTAGGAATAGACCAATTCTTTATTGCTTCAATCTTTGCAGGATCAACATATATTCCCTTCTCGTTGACAATATGACCCAAGAATTGCACCTCACGTATCCAGAAATCACACTTAGAAAACTTTGCGTACAATTGTTCCTTTCTAAGTAATTCCAAGATTAAACGTAAGTGCTCTCCATGTTCTTCCTCAGTCCTTGAGTATATCAGTGTGTCATCAATAAAGACAATAACAAACTGATCAAGATAGGGTTTGCACACGCGATTCATGAGGTCCATGAATACTGCTGGTGCATTCGTCAACCCAAATGGCATGACTAAAAATTCATAGTGACCATATCGTGTACGGAAGGCAGTCTTCGAGATGTCCTCTACTCGAACTCTCAGCTGATGATACCCAGACCTCAGATCAATCTTAGAGTAATAGCTTGATCCTTGCAGTTGATTAAACAAATCATCTATATAAGGTAAGGGATATCTATTCTTGATCATGACTTTGTTCAGTTTCCTATAGTCAATGCACATTCGAAACGAACAATCCTTCTTCTTGACAAATAGAACTGGCGCTCCCCAGGGCGACAAACTCAGTCGGATAAACCCTTTATCCAACAGCTCTTGTAGTTGGGTGGATAATTCCTGTAGTTCGTTCGGAGCTAACCGGTAAGGTGCTCTCGCAATCGGAGCGGCTCCTGGAGTCAACTCAATTTGGAATTCAACTTGACGATGAGGTGGTAATCCAGGCAGGTCTTCCGGAAACACCTCGGGAAACTCACGAACTACGGGGATATCCTCTATCTTCTTTTCCTCGATCTGTTTATCTATGACGAGTGCCAATATGGCCAATAGACCCTTTCGTAACAACTTCTATGCCTTCATGAACGAGATGATGCCTATCACTGCACCACTCCTATCACCTCTGACCGTAAGGACTTCTTCGCCAATAGGAATCCGTATGATCTTCTCTTGGCATATGACTTCCGCTTGTTTACTGGAAAGCCAATTCATGCCTACTACTACATCAAAACTTCCTAGGGTAACAGGCATGAGATCTATGGCAAATGTATAACCAGCAAGCTCTATCTTGCGGTCTCTAAGAATATGCGTTACGTGAATCTGTGTACCGTCAGCTAACTCTACGGTGTATTTAGATTCTAAGGCTGAGGGCATATCACTTAAAAGACTACAAAACTTAGTGGACATAAAACTTCTATCGGCTCCGGTATCGAATAATATGGTAGCAAAACGATCATTAACCGAAAATTTACTAGTTACTGTTGTAGGATCGTTTAGAGCCTCACTGAGCCAATGAAGAAGGCTCTTCCTTTGGCTCCATTGTTATTTCCACCATTGTTGTTGCCATTACCATTGTTGTTGTTATTGTTGTTGCCGTTGTTGTTATTGCCAGTGTTGTTCCCGGCATTTCCATTTCTCTTAAGCTATGGGCAATTGCGTCTGTAATGACCTTCTTTTCGGCACTCGAAACAACCTTTCGGAGTTTCTTGTGATTATTGAGGCTTCTTCATCAGTTCACCCCGGCAGTCCTTCGATGCATGCCCAACTTTACCACAGCATTGGCATCGGAAGTTGTCACACCTGCCAATGTGATGGTAGTTGCATCGATTGCACTTGGGACTTTTCTTAACATAGCCTCCTTGTCCCTGTGATGCTGAGGATGACTGATTATAGTTATGATTGTTATCGAACTTTCTTTGCTGTTGGTGAGGTTGGTGCTTCTGAACGTACTGCTGCTGTTGTTGTTGCTGGTTGCTGAGGATGATGATCCCTTGTTGCCTGGGCCGTCCCACTTGTGTTTATTGTCGGGCACGCTTGCCACAGCGCCCTGCTTGGGTGGTTTGCCTTGCTCTACCGCTTGATCAGTAAGTTTGTGGGATAGAAACACTATATAGTCTAAGTCATATAAAAGTAGAATTAGTCCAACACGTCAGATCCGTCACTGTCCTCATCCATCTCTGCTGGTTCTTCTTCGGGGGCTTCCTCCGGCTCCTCTTCCGGGTCTTCCTCATCAGGTTCTGCCAAAGGTGCAGGGGCTTCAGCAATCTAAAGTGCTACTAGCTGTGCCTCTAGATCAGCAAACCTATCATCGATCACTATGTTATGATGATCCTGCGCGTCCATGCGCCCAGTAAGTGCTACAACATTGCCTGCCAGGATGTGATGTCCACCAATGGCCATCGAGAGTCGCTCCTGAAGCATCTCTACCTGGTAGCGCATCTGACGTATCTCAGACCGTAAGGCAGAGTTCTCATCAGTGAGTCCTCTAATCCGCTGTCGCTTCGTGTCTAGAGGTGCTACCAAAGCTGCAAACGCCTGCTCGAGAGGGATGTCCAAGGTAGGAAGAGTAGGCAATGCAGAGGCTGTCGATGACCTAGTCCTAGGTCGAGTAGGGGCTACTGGTGGTACACGCTCTCTATAAGCCATACCGTTTATGTAGGTGGGGTAGAAATCCCAGTTCCGCGGAGGATCGAGCTTAGGAGGTATGAAAGATTGATCCCATTCTATCTCGCCAGGAGGATAAGGATGTCGGGGCCAGTTAAATCCCCTATCAGGTACGGCAGAAGTAGGAGGTGACTCATATCACGCCGGTCTCTTGCCCAGATCACGGGATGATGATGCCATGCTGCGAAGTATGTGTTGCGTATGCCAATGAGTATACAGTAAGGAAGTAAGCGACACGTAACTAACAACTGTGCGGTTATAGTCTAGTGTGTGTATGCAACCTAGTTCCCTATAACCAATGGCTCTGATACCAGTCTGTCACACCCTCAAAATCCACATGCGGGGTTTTACCGCAAGGCGTGTGACATACCAGGATCTCAGTCATTAGTTACTCAGAACGACTCTATATGAACAAACATTCAAAATCAGAGTTTAAATTTAAAATACTGCGGAAGCGTTAAATAAAGCAGAAAACCCAAAACAATGTAACATGATTTAAAATGCGCAAACAAACACACCCAAGCATTATGCAAAACCAAAGCATAAAGTTTAAACAAGCATAATCCTGAAAACATTGTTTCATAACATGCTGACAACACCATTTTGCTGAAAACACCATTTTGCTGACCTGTGTAATGTGCTCCTAGGCAATAACAACCTTAACCTGAGAATAGCATACTAAAGAGTCAACACAATGGTTGGTGAGTTCAAGAGTTTGCGTTAAACATAAATCAATAACAGTTGCACAATATAAGAAGTGTATTGCAATAGATAGCTAGTCTATAAACAAATAGTAATAATCATAGTGATTTCGTGATTGAAGCTGACTGTGTTACGTTTGTTGCCTCCTTCCACGACTTACCAGGTCGTGACAATGTTCGTTAGGACAAGATTGCACCCGTTTGACCTCGAGTCGCACAGATGGGGCTCGTCAGACCCAGTAGTACTACCCAAAATTTCCCGCTAATATCATTATTAACAATCCAAAAGTGTGAGAACTTTCCATGGTAATCAGCATTATATTATACTATACACAACTCATAAAAATAAGCGTTTGTAAAAACAGTATGCTATCTCCCCCAAAGAGAGTATGTAAAAAGAGTGGGGGCATGAACTCACCTGATGCGCGTAAGAAATTACTTAATGCTTAACTTGACAAGAAAGAGTGGATAGACAACCCTCAGAGGTCACCTACCTAGAACACATGAGTACATAAGTACGTGTACACAGAATCATAATGAAACCCTAAGTGCTCTACAAACCAAAGAACTCAAGGTTTTAGAAAGATAAGACACATTTGACCCAGTTGACCTGTTTGACCCGTTGGTGACATTATAGGTGAAATTCCATTCAAACAAGCATAACAGTACATCACACATGATTAACATACAAACTGATCACATATGACACTTCATTACCCACATGTACTACCTAGATCATCATACAACCAGATATCATACAAGTCATGCGAATCTCAAACAATTATCATGCTCAACATAGCTACAACACAACCAATGCATCATACATAGGATCAAATCATGCACAGCATGCCATGTGAAGCCACTCACGACTTCACACCCTAAACCCTGCCAATCCTACTAAGTAGGGGCCTCACAATCGCACGCATGTATGATGATCATCAACATACCATTTAACAGAAATCATGTCATCCAAAATGTTCAATCATGATCAACCACAAACCAACAATAGTCCTAACATACCCATATGACCTGTTACCATGAATTCCTACAAACTGGCCAAATCAGATAACTAACCAACTAAACATTCATACAACCCAAACAATACATTCTACCACCTTAGAAATCATCCATGAACATGCCAACATGATCCTAATGTCCCAAACATGCTCAAATCCTCATATCCAAGAATTTATGCAAATAAAGTTTCCCTTTTGGGAAAGCACATCCCAAAACACATCAAACACCCAATACATTCATGAATTCATCAATAATGTACCAATTCAAGCTCATGATAACATCTAGACATGATCAACAACATCTAATTATCACAATTCATCAACCTTCATAGCCAAAAGTTACTATCTTTAGTAAGACATGAACTACAACATTCATTCTTAGGTTTCTAGCATCAATATCATCAATCTAACACCCAATTATCATCATAAACACATTAACAACATCAATTCATCATCAAATCCTAGCATTCATGCAAATAAAGTTACTATTATTAGTAACCTATGAACAACGCATCAAAAACGTAACTTTCTTGCATAATCAACGTTAACTAACATCTATACAATCTGACTAACATAATAACATCAACAAACAACCAAGAATCGACCTTCAATTGCAGATTTTGAACTAGGGTTTCGGCCATAATGAAAAACCATGAAAAACTTATAAAAATCTAACCTTTAATCGTGTAATGGCTTGCAATTGATGATTCTAACGCGTTGTATGGCTTGTAATCGACCAAAATCGAAGCTTTCTTGCTTGTTCTTGCTGAAATTCGAAGTGTGTGTGTGTGTTTGTGGGTGATCGCGGCCGAAGGGGTGGGATTAGGGTTGGGTTTTGATTTTGTTTTATTTAATAACCCATAATTACCCTTTTAACCCTTATAATTTGTATTTTATAAAGATTAGGCTTTTAAATAGTTTTTAAATAGTTTTTAACTACTAAACACAGTTATTATTAGTCACAAATAATAATCATGCATAATTTCCATTTGTCACAAAACACACGAAATAAATATAACACGTTTCCACTTTACGCGATAAAATTCACAATTAATCGTTAAATCACATAAACACATAAGCACAACAAAATAATCACATTATTAACTAATTTATTATCAGATAATGATTATTAATTATTATTAAGTCATCAACGTTTAACGACAACTAGTGTGTGCTCACGACACGTGTATGCAAGACCTAACGAAACTAAGGGAGTTTGGGCAAAAGGAATTAGGGAGTATCAAAATGATCGAGGCCATGACAGAAAAGTTGTAAAAGATCAGGGCCTTTATGAAAGCGGTAAAGGATCGACAGAAGTCCTACGCTGATAAGAGAAGAAGGTCGATTGAGTTCCAAGCGGGGGATAGGGTAATGTTGAAGGTATCTCCTTGGAAAGGGATAATCAGGTTTTGAACGTGAGGAAAGTTGAGCCCGAGGTATATTGGGCCATTCAAGATCATCGCAAGGGTAGGAGAGGTGGCTTATAAGTTAGAGCTAGCCGATGAGCTAAGTGGAATACACTCGACATTCCATGTGTCTCATCTGAGAAAGTGTTTGGAAGATGATGATGTAATCTTGCCACTTGAAGATATAGAGGTGGATGAACGGCTGAATTACGTGAAACAGCCGGTGGCATCCTCGATAGTAAAGAGAAGCTCCTAAGAAATAAAGTGGTCCCATTGGTATAAGTATAGTGGAAACATAGAAGAGGATTAGCGTCTACATGGGAGTCTGAGGAGGATATGAGGCGGCATTATCCACAGCTATTCGAAAACTGATAGGTTTCAAGGACGAAACCTAAGTAATGGGGTGGACTTGAAATGCCTCGAAACTCTCAAGAAAAGAAGGAAGAAGAAGTTCTCGCACGAAGAGGACTTCTCGCGCTAGAACTCCAAGCGAAAAGTTGAACTGGGTATAAATAGCTGAGAACACCCGTTTGACCCTATAATCACGCAAAAAGTGCTGTCGTGTAGAGAGAGAAAGCGGTTGTGTAGAGAGAGGAAGTGACGAATTGAAGTGTTTTAGTTATGTAACTTGTGTAGTAACTTGTGTTATGTATTAAGAACGATTATTGATGAATGTAACCCATGAATGTGTAGTTTTCGATCGAAAAGGCTCTCGGGAAGGTCGTGTTTGTGTTAGATCCTCAAGAGGTGAGTTTCTAGCCCCTTTTATGCAAGTTTTTACGTTTTGGGGCATTTATGCATACTAAAATGCTTGTCTACGCTTGTAATGATGTTTTCCATAGTTTGGTGTATGATATTCCATCCTTAGACGTGATAAGTTTGATTTGGGTAGGAATTTGTAAGTTCTCGCATGAGATAGATATTTTAAACTGCCATGGATTTCAAATCTGATAAGTTCTCGCTTGATAAGTAAGTTCTCGCACGACCTGTAAGTTTTTGCGCAACTGATTTGACTTGATGTGCAAGGTTTGACTGTTTTAGGGTTCTCATGCAAGATTATGTTATTGCATGGGTTACGTTCTCGCATGATCTGTTGTGTTATGTGTTATGTTATCTTACGTTTTAATTGTTTTCAAAATGATTATGTTTTACGTTATGACTTTCCTTGGTATGAGATATGTTGCTATAAGTAAGTATTATGTAAAGAAAGTGAAAGATAACGATAACAAAAAGTGGAACGTAATGAATGAATGAAAGTCTTGCAAGCAAACGAATGGAGGTTCACAACTCATTGAGGGGTTGATAGCTCAACTGTGTGCTGTTTAACTAATCCATGAGGATGCATACAGGGGTCCAATCCTTGAAATTGACCAAACGATACGGGATCATTGTCGCTTTACCCCAGTACTATAGTCAGCTTTGTGCACAATGTATGGGGGTTTATTTATAAGCCTCAACATAGTACCAGCTTCGTGCACAATGTTAGGGGTTTAGCATAATGATGAAAGAACAAAAGGATGAACGATGATGAAAGATAATAAATGAATATTATCAAGATGTAGGTATGATGTATGCTCACGTACGAAAAATGATATGTTTTAAACGAAAGTAAAGTATTTTATTATAAAAACTAGAACTCATTTAACGTCGTTGACTTTGTATACATAATAGTTGGCAGGTAATTGATGATGCTGAAGAGGTGCAGGCATGGACATGGAAGCTACTAGGATAGTTCAAGGCTGACACCCATATTTTTGGAAATATTGTTGTATTAATACAATTTTTGAAGTGTAAAGGAAATGTCATGATATTTTGGCAAAAGTTTATTTTTTAATGAAAAGTAATGTTTTCCGCTGCAAATATTATGTTTTAAATATTTTACGCTATGTATATCCAGTTGTGATAGTCCAGGGAACGTGGCCTTACATGAAGGTTCAAAGGGTAGCACCTACCTATCATCTGCAAGATTCAACTATTGCAATTTAATCAGAATGTTGATGTTTCTAGGATTGACCTCTATTCATGTGGGGGATTGTTGATGTGAAGATTGAATGAGATGTCGAAATTTCAAATTATTGCGTGATCTTAATGAGAATTTTAAGAGAATTGTATTTAGTCTCGCATTGGTGTGGGAACAAATGTTTACTTGGTTTATGTGTATAAGCGTCCACCGCATATTAAATTATTATGTTGTGTTTCACTCTAGCTCTTACCCGCACGTGGGGAGGTGGAGAAAACGGGTTTCTAGGTTGGGAATTTCTTGAACCAATGCGTCGCCCGCGTGACATGCGGACACAAATGCAGCTTTGAAAACCAGGGTTCGCGAGAGGTCCTTTTTCAAGCCGTTATGTGCAATCATGATCATTACTGCATAAACCGTTTTGTTAACGATGATCATTACTGTCTAATAATGACAATAATAATATAAACCGTTAAGTGTAATGAATTGTAATCGGTTACAATTCGTCTTTTCGTTTTTTATATAGCAAAACAGTTGAGAGATCAAAGAGACCGAGACATACACTGACATAGACTCGACAGCTGCATATCTTCACGTTTCAGCCTTCTTTCATGCAAGTGGCGACGTCCGGCAGTACACTCCTTTGAACCAGTGTACCTTGGGAACAGACGACGAATCTGTTTAAGGGAATTGTATCAAACACAAGGCCGGTTCTCCTCATCTTGTTTCTATTTCTATTCCTTGTTTTGCACGATCACTTTCGGATGCTAATCGCATTTTGTTTATCGATAATCGAATCTTTTATTGTATTTGTTTTCATAATCCATTTCTGTACACTAGTTAGTAATTTGTTCTAGCAGTTTTTATACATGAAAATGGCTAGGGACGGTGAAAGATAAAAGATGAGTGTTTCATGTTCTTCAAGGATGTTTTAGTGAATACATAACATAACACAATCTAATTAGTAGTTGGCTAGGAATGATAAGATCAACTTCAATTCTTCCACCCTTATAAACGGTATCTACTAGTAAACGCGACTCTAATGTTAGTTTGGATTTAACTAAACATTTTTATTAACTTTTGCATTGTTTAACTAAATTTAATCTCGACCAATTTAATTTAGTTTTTACAAGGGCCTACTAAGATAACATTAAATACAAAAGAAAAGAAACTTTAACCGTGCAATTGGGGTTAAGACTTGAGTCTTACGACCAATTCCTCAAAAATTTAATAAACTAGTTCCCCACATCCCCATTGACTTGGACACTAATCAGTAACCACACCTCTTATAAATGCATGCATCTGAACTTTATTCTCCTATCAAAGCAAAATAATAATCATTTATTCTAATTTGTGTTCGAAACTGATCATTTTATGGAAAAGATGGCGTTCGGTTTGTGGTGGTTCTTCCTCATGCTTGCCGTGGTTATAGGGGTGGAGTTCGGGTATGAGTATATTGGTCAGTCACCGATTGTTGTCGCACGTTCTGTACGAGACGGTTGCATCACTCTTCTTATCAAGCTTCTCAATTTTTTCATTGCAAAGTGTTTTCATATGAGATACTTGTCGCCAATATTGCCACCATCGTTTTCAGGGAAATTGATGTTTTGGATTGTGCTATCTAGGAGTATTTTTGACTTGTATTACTGATTAAGCACTTCATACAAGTACATCAAGCTTTAATCTCATTTATTCATTACAATATATATCTATCAGAAAAATTATAAGAATAAGTACATTATATTTTTATTATATAGTTAATTATGTATATGTTCAATTCTATGGTCTGACCGTGCATCAAACGTAAAAACCCAATCACTATATCATCGTTTAAGAAAATCAATTAGAACTACAAGATGTTTCTATATGAACAAATAAAGTATGTCACTAGAACAAAACCATTTTCATATCTTCAAAATATGACAAGTTTTATTATAATTTTATAAATGTCATGATAAATAACATAAGATTTGGTCCTTAGTATCAAAAGACCAGGAAGTGCTGAATATTCTTATCATTTATTAATACACAAGACTAAGAATGTGTTACGGAAGACTGGATCAAAGAAGATGACATACGAAAATTTGACTCTTAGACAAAACAATGACAAACTCTCATCCGACAAAAGATTAAGTTAATTACAATCCAGTTGCTACTTAGGTTGGTAGATTAGTGTTAAAAGTAAAAGACACTATGAAAAATATTTATATTTAAATCTTAATATGTGATAAATTAAGGATTAATATAGTTTAAGAGTAATAGTAGGAGTAAATGAATCTGCAGTTTGCCGTTCATAGAAAAAAATTTACATTCCAGCTTCCTAAACTTTTATCAACATTGATTGTGTAAGTATGATATATACACAAACATATATATACATATATAGAAATATGTATATTCATATATATACAAATATACATTTGTATACATATATATATATATATATATATATATATATATATATATATATATACATATATATATATATATATTTGTGTGTGTGTATATATACATATAGGGATCCTTTGAATATCATGTTACAAATAAAAACCATAAAAATTAAGGGTTATGTATAGATTTAAAATATGTGTTACCAAGTGTACAACTAAGAGTTACATACATGTAGATGTTACGTATATGTAAGTACGTGTTACCAAATGTACAACTAAGAGTTACGTATATGTAACTCACACAAGTTACGTATATGTAAGTTGTTTCGTCATCATCGTCGTTCATTGGAGTGTAAATTTAAAAATATATAATGATCTCAAAAAATAAGGTTAAAGTTTACTTAAATATACTTTAAACAATTAAAAAGTTAAATATTTTATAAATTATGTGATTGGGTAGTGGTGGTTTTCCCGATTTTCAATTATAAACATGGTTTTCATTTGATTACTCTCCTATACATATATAAATACATATACATATACACAAACATGTATATATAGACACACACACAAACATATATATAGGGAAGACTTTTGAAAAAACCAATAGTTATGCCAAAAACAATAAAAACCAAGAAAACCAATGACGTAATATATATATATATATATTTGTTCTTAAAAGGTTACCTAAGTATCTATTAGATATATGTTGATCATAGGTACAGGAATGAACAGTGTTACGCATATGTAACACTAGGAGTAGGATCATGTATAAACCATTGTTTGTCTAAAAAATGTGAAAACCAATAATTTTTGCCGTTCTGATCAAGTAATAAATAGACAACAAGAGTATTATTATCATACCCATTAATACTTGTGTTTACTATATACATTAAATGCTAGTACCATTATTTTTATAAGTAAAATAACTTTATATACTTTATTATATATATATATATATATATATATATATATATATATATATATATATATTTAAAATATTACCATAATTTAAAGAATTTTTTATCTTTAATATGTGTATCATATTACTATATTTATTAAAAAAATGAAATAAAAAAATATTTACAACAATTGCAATATTCTATGCTACTATACAATTTTATTATGTTATTATTGAGTTTTATTTAATTGATTGTGCTATTATACAAATCACAATGTATTATTATAGTGTTTTACCGAAAGTAACGGTGCTATTATAAAATATACACTATAATGTTATAATAGCACAATGTAAAATATTTGAATTGACTTTGTATAGTATATAATAGCATCAATACTTTGCATAAAACACGATAATAGCAAAGTATAACTTGTATAATAACACAATTATATCACGTATTGTTGTAAAAAAATGTATTTCAAACACAAATATTTTGCTAATATAATGTTTTATTAAAAGTGATGGTGCTATTATACAAATTGCATTGTGCTATTATCATGTCTTTTAATAACAGTGCTATTATGCAGTTTGCGCTATGTTGTTATAATAGCATAACATAAATCGTATGAGATAACTTTATGAATTGTAAGGCCCTGATCCCAGGAAATCTTACAGTTGGTTATTCACAGCTAAAACATAGATTTAAAACATTCATTTACATAAACATTACAGCGGAAAAGCACATTAAGTTTCAATCCCTTATGACATGATTCAAATAAAATATTAACATTGTCTTTAAAACATCAAATAGTCTTTAAAAGTCTTCTTAACCAGGGATGCCAGCCTTCAGATGCCAAGTAGCTTCTAGAATCCATGCCTACATCCACTCAAGTCTAACAACTCACCTGTCAAACTAATATGCATACAAAAGTCAGCTTCGCTAAGTGAATTCTAGGTTTACTTTATCAAATAACTTTTTACTAAGATTTATTAACTTATCATTCGAAAGTAGTTATCACATATCCAAACAGTTCTATACCAGACTATTTCTTTATCATCAATACTTTCATTTATTTGATATCAATGTCTCTTTATTATCCGCCAATTCCCAGTTGCCTATGATAAACACAAGACTTTACCGACATGCCAATCCAGGCCTTACTGTCGTACCAATACGCCATTATTATCATGCCAATCTAGGCCTTATTGACTTGCCTGTCCAGGTCTTTACTTTACTAACATGCCAATCCAGGCCTTACTGTCACGAGGGCACAACAAATGCAACCCTCCTCTGTCATTTGCTTGCAAGGCTTTACTTTACAAAGGTACATGTTATGGGCCTAATAACATTTTTTAGGTTTTACTTTCATCTTTAGATTATACATAATATAACGCAGTATAGTACAAGACATATTATCATTACCAAGGTTATATCACAATAAGAAAAGCACGATAACAATTCATTGGAAGACCCCATTTCCTACATATTATAGTGCATAAAACTTTGCTTTAAAAGAACTGGTCATTTAGTATGCATATCGCCCCAAATGTTTAAAACATGTATGAAATAAGGGATCTAGAACTCACCTGATGAGTAGATTGCTATCAGTCTAAGAGGAATTCAGGTCAACAAAAAAGTTGCACAATCTGCATGGAAATTAGCACACGAATCAATCATTTTCTATGAAATACAGCTAGTTTCGCAGCTAGTTTCGCACGCAGTTTCGCATGCAGTTTCTCACACAGTTTCGCATGAGATCTCTGCCCAAGTTTCATTAGAGTTTACTAGCGAAACTATAGTTTCGCAACTAGTTTCGCTGGACGAGTTTTTTAGCTTGTTTTTCATCAAAAATCTTCATTTTCATCCAAAATCTATACTTTTTACGTCCAAACCTTTAGTTTATCATTTCTAAGGCTAGATCTAAGTTAGTTACACCATTTCATACGTAAAAATGTGATCTTTTTTTTTGAAATCTTTCTCAAAACCCTAAAAACCCAAAACTCAAGAATGAAACCCAGATCTACAGAGATGTATAGATGGTGATTCTTACCCGGATTTCTTGCTCTTTTCTTGTTGATTTGATGCTCAAACACCAGATCTTCAATCCTTTAACCAATGAAGCTCCAAATCTTCAAGTTTCTTCACTTTCTCTCACTACTTTCTCTCTCTAAGTTGTTAGTGGCTTGGGTTGCAAGAAATAGAGAATGTGGCTGATTATGGGTGTTTAATGGGTGGTTAGGCCCTTAAACCCATCAAACCCTAAGCCCATAAGGTAATTTGGCACATAATCATTTTCTTTCTTTTTTTTTATTTTTATTTTTTATTTTTTTTATACCTAACCCGAACTCAACCATTGTTATAAGTTTATCGCTTAACATTCCAGACGTTACAAGTCTCCCCCTCTTATTTAGGTTTCATCCTCGAAACCTGCCTAGTCGTTAAAAAGATTGAGGTATTGCTCTCTCATTTCTTTCTCGGATTCCTAAGTGGCATCCGACCCCTTTCGGTGTTCCCATTGTACCTTGACTTACTTGATCACTTTGTTTCTTTCTCGGATCACTTTTCTATCAAAATGGCCACCGGCTGCTCCACATAATTTAACTTTTCATCCATTTTAATATCAACAAGGGGCACAACCCTCTCATCATCGACCAAAACACTTTCGTAGATGCGACACATGAACGTGGGGTGAATCCCACTCAACTCTTTGGGAAGGTCCAGCCTATAAGCTACATCTCCAACTCGCACCAATATCTTAAATGGTCTAGTAAACCTAGGACTTAGCTTCCCCCTCTTCCTAAACTGGATAATTCCTTTCCATGGCGACACCTTTAACATTACCCTATCACCCACCTGAATTCTATTGGTCTCCTTCTTTTATCAGCGTATGACTTTTGTCTATCTTTTACAGATTTCATATAAGCCTTGATTTTCTTTAACTTTTCGGTTGTGGCTTCTACAACTTCTAAACTTCACAACTCTTTTTTTCTGACATCACCCAGCAGCAAACTGGAGTTTTGCATCGTCCCGTACAACAGTTCATATGGAGGCATCTTGATACTGGCATGATAGCTATTGTTGTAAGAGAATTCTACTAATGGTAGATAACTATCCCAATTACCATCAAAGTCCATAACACATACTCGTAGCATTCCTTCCAGTGCTTATATCGTTCTCTCGGACTGTCCATCGGTCTGCGGGTGGTATGCCGTACTGATATGCAACCTTATCCCCATCTCTTTGTTAAACCTTCTCCAGAATTTAGATGTGAACCGCGTGTCTCTGTCTGACATAATTGATACAGGCATACCATGCCATGTGACTATCTCTTTGATGAACAACTCCGCAAGCTTCTCTGAACTGATTGCTTCCTTGATGGGTAAGAAATGAGCACTATTGGTCAATCTGTCTACTATTACCCAAATTGCATTGTTGCCCTTGTTTTACATGGTAACTTAGTAATAAAATCCTTGGTAATATGTTCCTACTTCCATTCTGGCACTTCCAACGGTTGAACATACCCATAGGCCTTTGGTGCTCGGCCTTCACTTGCAGGCATGTTAGGTATTTATTTGCAAATGCAACTACCTCTCTCTTCATCCCGGGTCACCAATAATCTTTCTTTAAATCATGGTACATCTATTTGCTCCTGGGTGTATTGAGTAGTGAGTCTTGTGTATTTCATCAAAAATTTTCTCTCACAAATCCCCATACCTCGGAAACCATATCCTGCATAAATGGTCTTCACACCCAAGGCATCGTCTTTTTGCTCGAAGAAATATTTCAGACTTTTGTGATCGGTGAATATATTGCACTTAGTGCCATACCAATAATGTCTCTATATCTTCAAGGCAAACACCATGGCTGCTAGTTCCAAATCATGAATAGGGTAATTGGCTCCGTGTCCTTCAGCTGTTTGGAAGCGTAAGCTATAACCTTTCCTCTTTGCATCAATACACAGCCTAACCCGCAGTAAGGCATCGGAGTATACCGCTAGGTCTTCATCTCCTTCAGGTAAGGTTAGTACTGGCGCCTTGGTTAATCTATCTTTCAATTCTTGAAATGAATCCTCCTGATCCTTCCCTATTCGAACACCACATTCTTCCTTGTTAACCTTGTTAATAAGGAGGCTATGTTTGAGAAGTCCTTGATGAACCTTCTATAATAACCTTCCAATCCCAAGAAACTACGGATTTCGGATGGTGTCTTTAGAAATTTTAATTGCGTGACTGCTTGAACTTTTGCTGGATCGACCATAATCACTTTCGAATTTATAACATGCCCTAAGAATTGCACTTCACGTAGCCAAAATGCACATTTTGAGAACTTTGCATACAATTTCTTCTTTCGTAATGTTTCTAACACCTTCTTGATATGGCCAGCGTGGTCTCCCTCATTCTTTGAGTAGATTAAGATATCATCTATGAACACTATTACTGATGTGTCCAGCATCGGTCAACAGACGCGATTCATTAAGTCCATAAATGCTGCAGGAGTATTGGTTTGCCTAAATGACATAACCAGAAACTCATAGTGTCCATAACGCGTTCGGAAAGCTGTCTTTGGGATATCTTGTTCCTTTACTTTCAGTTGATGATAACCAGATTGAGATAACCAGATTTGAGATCTATTCTGGAAACAAACTTGCACCTTACAACTGGTCGAACAAATCATCTATTCTGGGTAAAGGGTATCGATTCTTCATGGTTAGCTTATTCAATTCTCTGTAATCTATACACATCCTCATGCTACCATCCTTCTTCTTTACAAACAACACTAGAGCACCCCACGAAGATATGTTGGGCCTAATGAATCCCTTATCAGGAAGTTCTCGTAGTTGTGACATAAGCTCTTTCATCTCGGACGGGGCTAGACCATATGGTGCTTTGGCATTGGGTTGGGCTCCTGGCAGTAGATCAATCTGAAATTCTATCTTTCTATCAGGTGGTACTTCTGACAAAATCCTTAGGGAATACATCAGGACACCATTGGTAGATCTAACAACTCCTTTGCTTTATCTTTAACTTCCTTGACATACGCTAGGTATCCCCACACCCTCATCTCATAAATTTCTCTGCCTTAATCATGGAAGTGACCCTTGGCACTTTGCAGATGTTATCGCCGTAAATTGTAACTGGACTACCATCGGGAGCCGTCTATTGGATTATCTTTTGCTGGCATATTATGTTGGCATCATAAGTAGCTAACCAGCCCATTCCCAGTACGACATTAAAACCACCTAGAGTTATGGCAAACAATTGTGTAGGAAAACAGTGACCTCCTAATATTATGCTGCAATCATTTAACACCCTAGCTATTCTAATGGATTTACCATCAGCTGTTTCTACTTCAAAAGCATCATCTATTTCCCTAGTTTGAATACCTAGGGTAGCATAGAAAGATGCAGATACAAAGCTCCTACTGGTACCACTATCAAATAATACAGAAGCACCAACATCATTGACGAGAAACATACCTGACACCACATCCGGGTCTTTCCTTGCCTCTTTCTTGTTCATGGTGAAAGCCCTTGCCTTAGCCTTGGGCTTTCCATCATCCCCCTTGTCATCCTTCCCGCTTGTTCCCGAGCTCCCCGGCTTAACTTCCCTGGAATCCTTGCTATGGTGCCCCGACTCGTTACAGTTGAAGCACATTTTTAATTCCAGGCACTCTCTAGCTATGTGACTAGTTTTCCCACACCTATAGCATCCATAGCTACCCATTCTACATTCTCCTAAATGCCTCTTTCCACATTTCCCACATTCCCTGATTTCGTCAAACCCTCTCACAATTGCTTGTTCTACATCCACCTTGCTTTCTTGTTCCCCGGTTGATAATTACCATTTCCATACCTCTTCCCATTGCTGTTCCAAACCTTCCTTGGTTCACCCACTGTTACCGACCTCCGATGATCATACAACCTTCCATGAGATCCACTGCCTACCTAAAAATACCAGGTCGGGCAGTAACCATGTCCCTACGGATGTCCTGAGGCAACCTTTGTATGTACCTTTTAATCCTTTTTGATTCAGGAGTCACAAAGTCAGGCACCAGGCATGCCATTTCATTGAATTTCAAGGTGTATTCTTGGTGTGTCATGTTTCCAGCTTCCAAGCTCACGAATTCTTGTTCAATCTTATCAAGTTCCCTTTTTGGGTAGTATTCCTCTATCACCACTCTCCTCATCCAGGCCATTTCATCCTCCTAACAGCCTTCTCCCTAAAAGCGTCAACAATGTTATCCCACCAACACAGTGTTGGGTCTAAAAGTGAATGGGAAGCAAACTTCACTTTCTGGTCTTCCTGGCATCACTGATTCTCAACACTACCTCCATTTCTAATCCAATGCTGAGCAGTAGCAGTATTACCAATACCATCAAAAGTTGGGGGCTTACACCTTTGAAAAGCCCCAAACTACACCCCTTTGCCACTTATTCAACCTTGGAGTCTTCATCTTTATCCTCGTCATCACTTTCCTCAGTCTTAACCACTTTCTTCTTATCAACCTTCTTCTAAACAATATCTTTCTTATCGTCACTCTTGACCTGTTCCATAACCTCCGCAAATAAAGCGGGCATCACATTAGTCAAACTTGGTGCCCTCTTGGGCAATAGCTTCCTTCACTGTTCCTTTAGCTTTGCTTGCTTATCAGTAGGCTCCTCAGCATCAGTTTCTACTTGATTGTTTCCTCAACTGGCTTTCTGGTTGACTTTCTTACCGGTTTTGCAGCCTTTCTTGGTGCTTCTTTTGCTTTAGTAGGGGGCCTTCCCCTAGTACGTCTCTGAGTAGCCATAACTGGAACTGATTTCTTTGGTGTCATATCTCAACTTCCTATAAGATTTAGGGTATCATATGGTCCTTCAAGGCAATTTATATAATGACAAGTATTCTAATTTCTAATAATAGTGGCCAATTTATTATAACTACTTACAGAACTTCTCATATTCTAAACTTCCCTATCTTGAGCCATACCAACACTCGAGCCACTAATTCATATTTAAGCATGTATAAATCACACAAGTTCAGGTAGGCACACAGATTAGTGATATATTACTCCATCCTCAAGTCTAACCTTAGTAACAAGGTACTACATAATTGACTAATGTTTACAACATATATCATTACCTCGTGGCATGGAGCTACTTGGACTGCATCCTCACTTTGGTACCATTTTCAGTTTAAGTTTAGTTTTTCTTTTGAAAACAGTTTACCCATTTTGTTTAACTTTGGCTCTAATACCAATTGTAAGGCCTTAATCCCAGGAACCTTACATTAGTCATTCACAGCAAAAACATAGATTTAAAACATTCATTTAGATTAACATTGCAGCGGAAAAGTACATTAAGTTTCAATCCATTACGACATAATTCAAATAAAACATTATTATTGTATTTAAAACATCAAATAGTCTTTAAAAGTCTTCTTAGTAATCTTCTTAATTGTAACAACCGGAAATTTATTAAAAGGAAAAGAAAAGAAAAGTATAAAGAAAGAAAGGTGAAATAACCCAAGTTGAGGGGGTAAAGTTGTGCAAGTGGCAAACTTTATTATAATTGTGTTTAAAAAGGAGGGTATGGCCGCCCATGCCCCCACTTACTTCCTGTTCTCGGCTGCAAAGAAGAAAGAAGAAGAGTTTCACCGGTTTTAGAGAGAGAGAAGAAGAAGATCTATAAAAGGTGAGTTTTCTTGGGTAATTGTTCGGTTTCAGCTGGATTTTCGAGTTCTAGAACGAGATTTTTGGTGTTTAACGCTCGTTTCATGGATTTTAGGTGTGAACTGCAGGTGGGTTTCGGGTTTGCAGTGCTCTACTCAAAGGCTGTTCAAGGTGAGTTTCTAGATCCCTCTTTTTACTGGTTTTCTAAGTGTTTGGGGCTATTATGCATACTGAGCAGAAGTTTTAAAGCAAACCGTGAGTTTTCAGCATGATGTTCGACTGTGCCCCATTGATGCTTGTTTAGAGGTGGTTCTTGGGTTATGTTTGATGTTTAGCATGTTTTAGTGTTGTAGCATGGTAGATTTATGTTAGGATGTGTTAGATCGATGTTTGGGAGTTGTTTTGTAGCATAGGTTATATTTCAGATTGTTTCCATACGCCCAGATTGTTTTCCATGCGCCTAACTGACCTCATGCGCCTAAGTGTTCATGCGCCCAACTAGTGCCCATGTGCCCAGAGTTGCCCAGGCGCCCAAGTACCCCATGCGCCCACTGCTCATGCGCCCAAGCAGAGCTCATGCCCCCAAGCAGAGCTTATGCCCCAGTAGTGCTCATGCACCCAAGCAAGGCTTATGCGCCCCAGCAGTTCTCATGCACCCAGGATATGCCTATGCGCCCAGAGTACCCCATGCGCCTACTGCCCAAATGCCTAAGTATGGTTCTTGAGCCCAAGCAGTGCTCATGCGCCTAGACTGTTTTCATCCGAATTTAAAAGCTCATGCGCCTAAGATGTTCATCCGCATTTCTTTGTAGACTTGGGTATTTTGGGGAATTCTGAGAGGTAGGTGGTTGTGTTAAGTTTGTTGTGATGTGATGGTTATGCCGATTGTGTTACGCATGTTTGTGTGTTGTTGATGATGTTCGTGTTGTGTATGGTTGTGGCTTTACCTATTATGTATGAGTGCATAAGTAAAGTATTACGTAATAAAAGTGAAATATAACGAATGACGCGAATGGAGGTAATGAACGATGAGACCTTTGACGCCCGCCCCGGTACTGTGTTAGCCGCGAGCATGAGTCGTGTTAGCTTTCGAGCATGATACGAGATGGGATCCTTGTCGCGTACCCCGGTACTGTGTCAGCTTTCGAGCATGAGTCGGGGGTTTGTTTACAGGCCTCGGCACACTATCAGCTTTCTAGCATGAGTCGGGGGTATCGCATGTGACAAGATTACAAGCCCCAACACAGTATCAGCTTTCTAGCATGAGTCAGGGGTGTGGCGTGTGAGGGTGATGAGATCTTTGTTGCTCACCCCGGTACTGTGTCAGCCTTCGGGCATGAGTCGGGGATTTGTTTACAGACCCCGGCATAATATCAGCTTTCGAGCATGAGTCGGGGGTGTTGCATACGAGATGGGATCCTTGTCGCGTACCCCGGTACTATGTCAGCTTTCGAGCATGAGTCGGGGTTTGTTTACAGCCCCCAGCATAGTATCAGGTTTCAAGCATGAGTCAGGGGTATTGCATGAGACAGGATCTGGATGATGGTGAGAGATGTAATGAATGAATAATGATGAACGATGATGAAGATAATAATAATTATTATCAATGTGTATGTACGATGTGTGATCACGAACGAATGTAAAGGTTATGTTTAAATAGAAGTAAAGTATTTTATTTATAAAACTAGAACTCAGCGTCGCTGACTTTTTGTATGCATAATAGTTGGCAGGTTTTTGTGTTGATGCTGAGGAGGTGCAGGCATGGATGCATAAGTTACTGGGAGCGTTTCGAGGCTGGCATTCACATTTTGATATGATGTTTGTATCTGAAATTACATGAATGATGTAATTGAAATGATATGTTTCACTATAATTGAGAAGTTTTGCTTTTTAAATTCCGCTGCGATAATGATGTATCTTTTAAATGTTTTTATGTAATGATTGACCAACTGTGGGGTTTCCGGAACGGGGCCTTACATTAATTAGGGATGCCAGCCTTCAGATGCCAAGTAGCTTCTAGAATCCATGCCCATATTCACTCAAGTCCAACAGCTCACGTGTCAAACTAATATGCATACAAAAGTCGCTTTGCAGAGTCATTCTAGGTTTACTTTATCAAATAACTTTTAGTAAGATATATTAACTTATCATTCGAAAGTATTATCACATATCTGAACATTCTATACCAGACTATTGCTTTATCATCAATACTTTCATTTATTGATATCTAGTCTCTTCATTATCCGTCATTCCCAGTCACTATTGTTGCCTATGATGAACACATGACTTACCGACATGCCAATCCAGACTTACTATCGTACCCATACAGGCCATTATTTTCATGTCAATCCAAGCCTTACTGACCTACCTGTCCGAGTCTTTACTTTACTAACATGCCAATCTAGGCCTTACTGTTATGAGGACACAACAAATGCAACCCCCTCTGTCATTTGCTTGTAAGTTTTACTTTACAAAGGTACATGTTATGGGCCGAATAACATTTCTTTAGTTTTCCACTTTCATCTTTAGGTTATACATAATTAATGCAGCATAGTACAGACATATCATCATTACCAAGGTCATATCACAGTAAGAAAAACACGATATGAATTCACTGGAAAACCCCATTTGCTATATAAGATAGTGCATTAACCTTGCTTTAAAAGACTGGTCATTTAGTATGCATATCGCCCCAAAACGTTTAAAACATGTATAAAATAGGGGATCTAGACTCACCTTGAGTAGATTTCTATCGTCTAAGAGGAATTCAGGTCAACAAATAAGTCGCACAATCTGCATGGAAATTAGCACATGAATCTATCATTTTTTCTATGAAATACAGCTAGTTTCCACAGCTAGTTTCATACGTTATTTTCGCACGTAGTTTCTCATGCAGTTTCTCACGCAGTTTCTCACTCAGTTTCGCATGCAGTTTCTCACGCAGTTTCGCATGAGATCTCTGCCCAACGTCGTTGGAGTTTACCAGCGAAACTATAGTTTCGCAGCTAGTTTCACACTTAGTTTCGCAGCTACTTTCACACGTAGTTTCTCTCACGCGTTTCGCTTGATGAAACTGCAGTTTTGCTGGACGAGTTTTTTAGCTCGTTTTTCATCTAAAATTCATTTTTCAACCAAAATATATACTTTTTACGTCCAAACCTTTAGTTTATCATTCTAAGGCTAGATCTAAGCTTTTTACCACCATTTCATACGTAAAAATGATCTTTTTTTGAAATCTTTCTCAAAACCCTAAAAAACCCAAAACTCAAGAATCAAACCTAGATCTACAGAGATGTTTGGATGCTGATTCTTATCCGGATTTCTTGCTCTTTTCTTGTTGATTTGATGCTCAACACCAGATCTTTAATCCTTAACGAATGAGCTCCAAATCTTCAATTTCTTCACTTTCTCTCTCACTACTTTTCTCTCTAAGTGTTAGTGGCTTGTGTTGCAAGAAATGGAGAATTGGCTCATTATGGGTGTTTAATGGCTGGTTATGGCCCTTAAACCCATCAAACCCTAAGCTCATAAGGCAATTTGGCCCATAATCATTTTCTTTCTTTTTTTATTTTTTTATACCTAACTCGAACTCACCATTATTACTAAGTGCTCGCTTCAACATTCCGGGACGTTACATGAATTATATAATAACATCTTTACTTTCCATAAACACGATAATAACACCATATAAATTATATAATACCACAATTATATCACATATTATTGTAAAATTTTCAAAAAAAGTAACTTAAAAAATATAATATATTATATACATATTAGAGATAAAATCTTTGATTTTATGATAATAGTTTTTAAATAATACTAATGTATATAAAGTTATTTTGGTTTTCAAAAGTAGGTGGAACTGTTATTTAGCGAAAAAAGTAATAAAAGTAAATTCTTTTCATTATTGTCAAGGCTTGTTTTATTTAAAGTAGCACAAATAATGAAAATACCCTAATTTAATTAGTTAATACACTAGTTGTCAATTGATGATTTGTCATCAATCTCGTCCATGGATATATTAGGATTGGATCTCATGGTTTTTAGCTAATAAAGGTTTGTACAGGATCCATCCTCCCGTAACATTTTGTCGTATGAAAATTGTTACATAAGTAAGCTACGTGTGACTATATGTAGACCATGTTATGTTTTTCATTTGATCCCTACACTCTTCTAAAAACACACTCACATATATATAGAGAGAGGCTAGTGAGAAAAATTTTATAATTTTTGTGACCGGTTCATTGGGTTTTACATAACTATAAGGTTCTCTTATTTACCCTCCACTATATATATATATAATATATGTATATATATATATGTATATGTATATATATATATGTATGAGGCAATATGACCCATACATTAACATCACATGCAAGTAATATGCCATTTTCATATTTTTTTTTAAAGTTCATATTTTTTTCACGACAATATTTTTTCAAAAATATTTTGTAAGATACACGGATACTTAATCGATCCACTTACTTCTATTATGGACTTTTTTTAAAAAATCGTCCACCCTTTATTTACACATGTTATTTAGTCATTACACATGTAAATCTTGTTAACAATGTGTAAGTCCTATTTTCCACATGTGTAATCCTGTATTACACATATATAAAACGGCGTTCGTAAAAGAGGGAAACAGGGAACATTTTTTTTTTTTTTATCTTTTTTATTTTATTTTTCATTTTATAATTTTTTAATTGTTATTCGTTATTTACCCTTTTGGTATTGAAAACTTGTGGCTTACATTGCTTTCTAAAGTTTTAACAAAAAAAAAGTGAGTTCTCATTTGAAAAATATAATATTTTCTTGTTTATCTAACATATATATTTTCCGATCTATTTCATGATAATCTTTCTTCTTAATTAAAATTCTCATAATACCATAATAGTATATTATTATTATGATTACTATACATTTCTTCTTTTAAGTAGTCTATCATTATTTCAAACTTTGATTTACATGTTGTTGCTGTGATTTTTTTAGGAAATAAGTCTTTTTTTAATATTTTCTCTTAATTCTTTTTAGCGTAGCTTCATAATTAAACTGTTCATTAGTATAAATAGTATACTTTCTATTCTTCTAATTCTCTTATTCTCTAATTCTTTGTCGTATTACTAATATATGAGATAACATCTTTTTTAACTTTTTAAAATTTATTATTTTTTGAATTTTGTATTTAGCATCACTCATTGTTGATCTCTATAGTTTTCTATCTCTGACTTAGTTGATATATCACTAAATTCGTCACTTTTTTCTTCTTCAGAAAAGGCTTTGGTATAGTATTGCTAAAGTCTAATCCTCTAAATTTCACTGAATGTGATCTCCTAATATTATTTATTGTAGGATTGTTACTAACACTTCCGTAGAAGTCTCGAAGGTTCAGATATAACATTATTAATGTAATTTCTACAGATCCATCAGAATATTTTATAATATTTGACGCTTAATTATCGATATTTATAGGTTTTGCCGGATTAAATTTTTGTAAATTCCATGTTAAGGATTGTGTTATTTCTTTCTATTTAGCCTTTCTGGTGTTTTTATTTTAGCATGTAGAGTATTTGCTTCAAAAATAATAGTTTCATCTTTAGGAGATAATAACTTTGTTTTAGGCTCTATAGTGGTGGACATAGTTTTATAATATATTCTATAAATTATATTAGCAGCCCTGATTTTTCTTTGAATTCTAAATTATTTGTTTTAAACGGTAACATTGAAGTATCCATAATATTAGGATCAAATAATCCTACTGCAAAAATTGGATAACAATTAAAATATATTGGACCATTTGATATATTAGACTCTGCCATGGCTAATAGTGAATTATTAAAATTAGTATGCCAAGCATTTTTAATATTATAGGATTGGTGCATCTATTCTTAATCTAAACATGGGTTTTGTAGCTACTTGGACCTAGTCCTATGTGTAAAATTTATAATATTTTCTATGTTCTTTAATAGCTTGTAACGATAACAATTGGGTGTTTTGATAATCTATCTATATCTATACTCTATATACTACATATAAAACATTTTAGATGATATAATTGTAATTTTGCATAAAGTGTAAGACACTTAAAATATTTTTTAACCATAGATTACAGTGTGTAATGCAATAATTCCTAATTTACCCTCATTTAATAAACTTCTCTTTATTAATCATTATTTAATACATATTAGATTATTTAATTTAATTCATTGAGTATTATTTTATATTTATATTTTAACTTAATATTTAAATCTACATTTACTTTTTATGTGCTTTTGTAACTAAATTCAATTTTAAATCAAATATTTTTTATTTAAATACTTAACTTTATAACCATTATATATATATACTTATACTATCAAGTTAAATCAAATTTACACTTAATCTCTTAAACTTAAAAAAAATTATTCTATTTTCTTTTAACCAATTTACAATATAACACATTAACTTTAATAAAATTATCATTCACATATTCGCTATTCTTTTCTTTTGTTTCGAGGATTCATTTTTGAACAGTATTTCTTTTTGTTATACTTTTTTTATCAGCGTTTCATGTGTGAATTTTTAACTACTGGTTAATACTAACGTATAATTATCAGAATTAGCATTTTCAAAATTTACAATCCCTGCATAGCACGGATCACTCTACTAGTCTTTATTAATGGGTGTGGTTTGTTCAGTTGTTTTAATTGAATATCCTTGAAGAAAATCAAATGTTCCTAATTTATATATAGTTCTAACATTTTGTTTTGAATATTAGAATTTAACAGACAATTTTTTATATTAGATATATTTAATTCTATTGAATTCATATATAATTGATCTTGTTCATCTTAAATATAAACCATGATCCTTTTGGATAGTAACCTTGACATTCATTCCCTTAAAAACTTGTTTTTATCTTCCTTTTGTAGATTTATTTCCTTTTCGAGCTTGCTGATATACTATGGGAACACTCTTGATGTTGTGGTCCGGTAAGGCATAATCATTAAAAGGTTTAGGCTTATAAACTAATCCAAACCGATAGGATTTACCAGGGTTGTTCACAAACCGAACCGAACCGAACGCAGCTCTGCCGAAACTCGGTTCGGTTCGAATTTACATATTCGAGCGCAAACTTCATGCTCGAACTCGGTTCGGTTTTTAACCGAGCGCTCGGTTTTGCTCGATTTTGCTCGGTTTTCATGTTAAGAACCAAATCATCAAAGAGATGTTCACCATCTTTTACAAATGTTCTGTAAGTGCATCTTATATGCCTAAAAGAAGCAAATCTAACCTCTTCTATGACTAAAAGAAGCAAATCTAACCTCAAGATACCTCAATTAGGAACAAGGTCAGGAAAGCAGGTCGGGTTCGTCGGAGGCAGCAGATCTGGTGGCGGTGGCATAGCGGTGCGGCAGTGTCGAGATGCTGTTCGCAAAATCCCAGGGAGTGAAGGTGAAATGGTGAAGGACCGAAGGGGATAACTGAGTAACTAAGCAAGGGTCACTCGCCGCAGGGGCGGTGCAACGGTGTCGATGGTTGTTTGCAGGGGCGGCACCATTGCCGCAGGGGGCAGAGGCTGTTGTGAGATTTGAATTGTGATAAAAGTTAAAAAGTGTATAAGGATTAGAGAATTAGAGTTTTTAGGGTGTTTAATTTTTTGACTAAAAATTAAATATTTGTAATTGATAAATAACTAAATAAATTAACATATATAATATATAAAAAACTAAACTAAAAATATTCGAGCGAAACCGAACGAGCGACGAGCGAGCGTAGCGTACCTTTGCTCGTGCTCGGTTCGTTTTCAACAGAACCAAGCCACTCGGTTCGGTTACAACCGAACGGAAAATCGAACGAGCAAAATTCCGAGCTTTTTTCAAACGAGTTCGAGCGAGTTTCGAGCTATTTGAACAGCCCTAGGAATTTACCAATCATGGTTATCCACCATCCTCATAATTATTGAAATAATCTCATAATCAAGAAGATAATAACAAATTCTTAATAAAAACTTAGATTCATGGCTCTGATAGCAAAGTAGTAACATATCTATTTTAGTGATAATATATAAAGTTTATTAGAATTGATGGTTATCTTAATATGATAACCGATATATTGTAATGCTTATTGAGTTATTATTCATGTTTTTAATGACACATATAGAAAACATAATTTAAAGCATACATAATTTTATATAAAAAGACAACATCATTAAATAACAGATAGAGAATAAAATACCTGAATTTGTTGGATAATTGATCACAATCTAGAGAACCTTTGTAGACAATTTTTACAATATTTTGGAGAGATTATAATTTGACAATATAAGGATTTGGAACATTGGGTGTTGAAAATATAAATTTTTGGGGTGTAGGCTTATACATTGAAACTATGAGAGATTTGAGAGTGTTTTTAAGTAAATTTTTGGATGATCTCCATGTTTAAGTAGCCTCTATTTTATAGTAAATTGTATCTTTTTTTCTGGTGTTGAATTATGGCAATTAAATAGAATCATGATCTAAAGATATCTATTACCATAAAATATAGACTTCTCTCAGCTCAGTCAATTCATTAAAATGTATATTTATATTGATTTAATCATGTCGGTATGGTATAAATAGATAATCAGAAAAAAAAAAACATTATTTTTGCTAGAATTTTTTGACAAATTAGCATAATGGAAATTCACACTATGTCTTCAATTGGCAGGCAATCTCGTGTCTTCTTTTGAATAAGTGAATTTTGCAGAGACTTGATAAGATTCCTACCATCTATCTTGAATGACTAATTATCTCGTTTTCTTGTTCCTTTTTTATCTCTTATTATATATTCAAATTAATTATTTAACTACAAATTAATTATTTAACTACATATTATTCTTATCTTGATTCGGGTCCGAATACGGGTCTTGAGCATCTCATCCAATTATCTTGTTCATTGTTCGAACTTTTGGATGCTGAATTTTTTATTTAGTTTTTCAATTTGTTGAATTTCTTCTCTTGGTGTGAACAAGCTTGAAGTCTTAAAATATAATATGATATTCACTACTAACAACCTGCTGGTTTGGCATTTGAGTTGGAGTCTTTGAGAGTTCTTTATAATAATTAGTAACTGCTTGAACTCCAATCTTGTATTTTCGAAATTTAGTCCACCATTTACATTTATAACTCTCGAAGTAACATTGGTGGCCGAGATATAGATCTTTCTTCAGCTTCTTGATAATGATAGGTCCATGACATAATCCATGGAATCCTAAATATACTCATATATTTTAGAGTATATTCAAAGTTAGGAGTTCCAGGCCTTGTGAATAATGTTTAAACTTTGAGTATGTGATACAGCTCCACGAATAATTGTTTAAAACTTTGAGTATGTGATACAGCTCCACGGGTCAACCCAGCAACCCATGGGCACTTCAGTGGGTTATGAACAGTGGGTTATTGACCCCAAGTGGGGACTAGTTTGACCCATTCAGCCTTAGTCAAGAGTGTAATTAATTAGTGGCTGAGTGGGAAGTGGAAAAGGTTATACAATTGATAGTAGTATAATACACTATTTTATTAGGGTTGAGTGGGGAAGTGGAAGTGATTACTTAACTGATAGTAGTAGTATTAATAGTTTGTTTTTGTTCAGTAATTAGGTGTTGAGTACTTTGATTTTTCTCTGGTCTTGTAATTTGGAGACTGGTCCATCTCGAAGAGGATCGTAGTGTGTTCTTGTTTTCTTGTTTAAGTTCAATCAAGTCGACTAAGTTTCTATCATTTGGTTCCATTGCAGGGAAACACGATGGCATCGAACACCCTGGAGCAATCCTGATGGCAGCAGCGTCACCCCATTGCTGCTCAGTTGGCAGCTATAGCTGCCCGGTTGGAGTCATTTGAGTCTCTTAAGGCAGATGCTGCTCAGTTGGCAGATAATAGTTTCTCAGGTCGGTATGAGGAGAAGAGTCCTCTGGTTGACAAAATCACCACTGTCCATCGACTAGATCCAGCTGCCTGCTTTCAGCGGTGGGGACCCGAGAGGGTGATTTTGAAGGCGGAAAAATTCTTTAGATATTATAGTGTTGCTAATGAGGATAAAGTTGATGTGGTAGCCATGCATCTCGAGGAGACGCCTTAGATTGTACTCTTGGTTGTCGGTTGATCAAACCGTGACCTATTGGAAGGAGCTTGTGCACGCCCTTCACAAGAATTTTTGGCTAGCGGAATTCTAAAACCCGGACGAGCACCTCTGTAGCATCAAACAACAGGAACATTCAGAATATCGTTAAGAATTTGCTAAAAGATCTACGAGAGTATCCAATTGGCTGGATCACTGTTTATTAGGGGTGCTTTTGAATGGGTTAAAAGATGAACCGAAGGCAGACCTAAGGATTCACAAACCCCGTACAGTTTATAATGCAATGAGTTTCTATGGAGTTTGAGTCAAAGCTGAGTAACATTCGTTCGGTACCTGTTTCAGTTACTGCTGTTGATACCAAAACAACTACTCCTACTGTTGTTGCTACCAACCCAACTGGAACATCTTCCCAAACCTTCCGCATCGATTTTCTGATGCTGAAAAACAGTCCCGCTTCACTAAAGGGAAATGCTTTCGATGCGGGGACAAATATGCTCCTTGTCATCGTTGAAAATAGGAATTTTCAACTCCTAGAGGCTGCTACTGAAACAGGAGGTCAAGCTGGCGAGGGAACTCTACTCAATCATGAGGATATGGCTGAAATCAGCCTTAATGCCATCTCGTTGAAGTCGCAACACCCCACCCTCACTCTTCATGGGCATGATTAATTCATGTGATGTGCTGATCTTGATTGACTATGGATCCACCCCTAACTTCATCGCTCACTCCTTGGTTCAGCAAGTGCAGATACCACAACACCACCCCCTTTTGGTGAAAGAATTGGCACTGGTGACATAATCAGCTGTAATCAGGTTTGTAAAGATGTTGCGTTAAAAATATCGGGCCTTCAAATTACTCAAGATTTTTATCTATTCTTATTGGAGGGGGTTGGTGTAGTACTTACATTCAATGGCTTGCTACCCTAATACGGTTCAAGCCAATTGGAGCAGATGTTTTTGATTTGTACCATCAATGGGCAGGATACAAGCTGCAAGGCGTCCCTCTGCCCACCCAAAATTCTACCACCTTTCATCACTTAGCTATTGAGCCTTACAAGGAACAAGTGATCAGATGCATAGCTTGCTTTCCCCCTCACCGACTTGAGGACAAGTTGGTTTTCTGGGCGGGAAGTATTGATACAGCTCCACGTCCACGGTTCAACCAAGCAACCCATGGGCACTTCAGTGGGTTATTGACCAGTGGGTTATTAAACCCAAGTGGGGACTAGTTTGACCCATGTTGCCTTAGTCAAGAGTATTAATTAGTTAGTGGCTGAGTGGAAAAGTGGAGAGGTTACACAATTGATAGTATATAATGTAGTATTTTATTAGGGCTGAGCGGGGAAGTGGAAGTGATTACTTAACTGATAGTATAATAATAGTTGTTTTTGTTTAGTAATTAGGGTTGAGTACTTTATTTTTCTCTGGTCTTGTAATTTGGAGACTGGTCCATCTCGAAGAGGACCATAGTGTGTTCTTGTTTTCTTGTTTAGTTCAATCAAGTCGACTAGGTTTCTATCGGTATGCTTCATGTATTTCTTTGGGAAAGCTTAAGGAAGCGTACACCATTTAATAAACATAATGGGTAAGTGTTGAAAAATCTTAGTCAAAATAAAAGATAACCCGGAATGATTATATTTTTCTAGCAAAAAGGTTTCGAACCAAGCTTCCTGATAATCATAATAGTTGTAAAAAAGGAGAGAAGAAAAAGGAGAAAGAGTTTCTGTAGTAAAGGGTCTTGATTCCCATTGTTCTTGGGTTTATTATTCCTTTGATTTTCACTTATTAAAATCAATCTTTGATGGATCTCTGGATTTAGAATATGTTGGATCTCAATAGAATCGGAGTCTACTAGAATGCTTTTTATATATTCCCATGTACATTTACCATCATTGAAGAAGTGACACCCTTTTAGAATAAATAACCAGTTAAACAATGGAAACCTTGATTAAGTTTTTCAATCTTATAAGGTTTTAAAATTTTTATGGTTTGGGTGATCAGATTCAAAGTATATGAAGAGACTCTTGATTAATGTAGATAAAGGTCTTGCTTGAATATAATAACAGATGAGGGTTGTACAATAGTTCTTGCTTGGCTTGGTGTAATGGATGTTGGTTGGATAATAGAGAGAAAGGGGGCGTCGGTCTATGTGCAAGGGTAATGGGTGAAAACCTTGGTTAAGTAGAAGGGAGCATTGGGAAAGGCTTGTTGCTAAACTTGAAGTGCTCGCGTTTGATAATGTTTTCTTTGATAATACAATCCTTTTAGAGGATGAACCAAATTTAGACTCATATTCCCCCTTAAAATTTCTCTAGATAAGAGATTTGGTAAATAGTTTTTTCTCCTTTAATAAATTCGATTTGAAAATTAAAATTACTTAATATGCTTACCATCTTGCAAACTTTTATTTGAAAATAGATTTTTGACATTCTTCTCTATATATTTTGCAGATAACAATCAATTCGTAGTAAAAAATGTTTCATATATAAAACTGTCTTCAAATTTCTATATACATAATACAATACTTACCATCTCTTTTTTAACAGTGAAGTAGTTCTTTTGGGTTAAATTCCAAGATCCAGAGTAATATCTTACTATTTGTTTTTTTTTTTTTCTTCTATTTTTTGTTTAATATTCCCCCAAATCCAACAGCACTTGCATTCTTTTCTACTATAATTTGCTTTAGGATGTGGAAAATTTAAACATGATAGACGTTTTATTTTTTCCTTTATAGTTTAACAATGTTAGTATGTTCTTGAGTCCATGGCTTAGGTTTTTTTCTTAGTCTATCATATAATGGCTTAACAAATTATTCCTAGTCTTAAAAAAGTCATCTATATAATTTAAACATCCTATAAATCTTTGTAATTGTTTTTTTCTTTGATTTCATCTGGAAATTTAATTGAAAATTCAAGACTTCTGTTTATTGGTCTTAAGATCCTTGAATAATATTATATCATAAAAATCGTACTTCTGTTTGAAATAATTCATTTTTTAGATGAAACTACTAATCCATTCTTATGTATTATTTTATAAAACTTATTGAGATGTTTAAAATGTTGATCAATTGCTTTGGAAAATGTAAGTACCATCATCTATATAAACTATAGCAAAATGGCTTATTGGATTTATAATGTCATTCATAATATTTTAAAATTCAAATGGAGCATTTTTTAAACCGAATGGCGTTACATTTCATTCATAGAGTCCAAAAGGTGCATTAAATCCAGTTTTGTATTTATCTTCTTCTTTAATCTGAATTTACCAAAATTCAGATTTCATATCAATTTGAAAACATTTTAGAGTCGTATAATTTCTTTAACAGATTTTTTTTATTAAATATCGGGTATCTTATCTATTAAAGGAACTTTATTAAAGGTTTATAATTTATAACTAACTTGGTGCACCTCTTTCTAGTTTTGTATTATTCATGACATAAAATGCTGAACATGACCATGGTGATTTTGAAGATCTTATTAATTTTTTGTCGATTTAGTCTTGTATATCTTTTTTACAATGTTCTTCTAATTCTTGTGACTTATGTATGACTTAGATTCTGAAGGAATATCTCTTTCATTAATTCTTTATATGATAATCCTATTATCTGTTGTTTTCTTTCCGAAAATGCATTAGGTATATTGGAGCAAACATTATTTTAAAAATTTCTTCTATATTCTTAATTTTCTCTTTATAGTTTTTTTCTGTAATGGTTATTGATTCTCATATCATTTATCTCATTAATTAAATACTTTACTTGTTGTTCTTTGTTTCCTAAAATATATACTTCCTTTTGCATAATAGAACGAGTGAATTCAAACATATTTCCTTATTTAATTCTTTGGTACTAAGTCCTTGCTCATTAATAGAAAAAAGATATAACTGAGTTATAAATGGGGTTCCTAAGTATATTTGAGATGTTAAAATTTTTATCAATATTAGTTGAGTGTTATAACCATAATTGTATCTACACAACACACACCACATATATAAATATATATATATATATATATAATATATAATATATATATATATATATATATGTGTATATATATAGTATAATATATATATATGTATATATATATATGTATATATATATATATATGTATATTATAATGTATATATATTATGTAGGTATATATATATGTATATATATATATATATGTATATTATATATATGAAACCATTCTTTATTATAAAAACTCTTAACCTATCCATTCACCATTGATCCATTGATTTGATATCAAATATGGAATATTTCATTGAAAGGTTAAGATGGGACAAAGGTTATTTAGTCATTTTGACCTTTGTACTTTTCTTATCAACTTTTCACTTTATCATAATAAATCTTTTTTTTTTCATTTCACACCACTTTCATTTCACCCCTTGAATGCTAAGATCTAGATCTATATCCCACCACCATTGATCCTCAAGTCACCTTCTTTCACACGCGCCTACCATCATAAGAGACGTCACCCCTTTTCACCTTCACACCACCAAATCTTCTTCCAAGTCCCACCACCACCACCACAGTCATCACCCCTATTCACCTATCATCACCAACGATTCCAAGTCCCAATACAACCAACCATGACACCCCGCTGCCGCTGATTCTAATTCACACAACCCCACTACCCACCTCCACCACCACCATTGTTGATCCATTCCATCGTACTCTCTCTAACTTAGCTTTTCCCAGATCCATTTCTTGATCTTGATCTTCAAGGATGCAAACCCAGGTAGCATTCTCTTTTGTTCTTGTGGGTTTTGGTTTGAGGATTTCTTGAAATCTTTCCTTAAAAGCTTTGTAGACTCACTTGAATCTTGTTAGTAGCTTTTAGGGTTTTAATTTTATGAAAAAAGAAGCTTTCTTTACATAGTGTTGTTCATTATTTGTTCCCTACAATCTTTGATTTTGTATATATTTAATGAAAAAGAATTGTTCATAGATGGGAAATTAAGGACCTTGGAGTTGTGGTATGTTTGAATTTTTGATTTTGATTGTGAACCAAAAAAAGAACAAGAGAAAATGGTGCTTTTCTAAAGGAGACTAACTATCTCGTTCAAGATTTCAGCCTTTTACAGAGTAGTAGAAGATACACAAGAGAAAATATTGTTTTTCTTTAGTTACAGTGGTTTACATTGTTCATATTGAAAAAAAGTTAGTGGTATATTACAATGGTTTACAGATTGTTTTGCATTATTCTATAGATTGGTTTACATTAGGTTAATTTTGTTCAGTGGTGTAGTTTGTTTATTTGATTTCTTTATAGTTTTGAAATTTGGACAATGGCGTAGTTACATGATGTAATGTCGTTTGGTTGTTAGGTTGTTGTAATCACGGTATTACTGTACGTTTGAATGATAATACATCGGGCATAATGACGATTTGCTTGTTTTTATATTTGTTTTTACAGATTGATTTACATTGGTTAATATTGATTTACATTAGATTACATTCTTATACATTGTTATTTCTTTATTTTTTATGGTGTAACACATTATTACATTAGTGTATTATCATGTTACGTTGGTTTACTTCGGTTTACTTTGTTATAGTGGTGTAGTTTCATTTGTGTAGTTACATTTATTGGTTTACTTTGGTTTAACTTCGTTATAGTAGTGTAGTTATTTTTTTGTTTAATTTTGTTACGGTGGTGTAGTTACATGATTAATGTTGTTTGGTTCGTTAAAATCATGATGGAATTCATTTTTATTGTTGTTTAGCTTTTGCATATGAAAATGCTGTAATTCACACTACAATATGTACGTCTAGAAAAAAATTTAAAAAATTTCGAGACTATATTAGAATTAAAGAGAATAATATTATGATCTCATTTTATAAAAAAATAACAATGTATGAAAAGTTATAAAGGCTATAAAAATAAATGGTAAAAATTTTAAATAGGAAAAAAAGAATTGGGGAAATAAGGGAGACACTGTGTCATATTCGGGTTAAAAGGTTGATTTTTACATTAGTGGATAAAAGGACTATTTTTCCTTTTGTATTAAGAAAAGAAGAGAAAAATTTTTAGTCCATTTATTTTTTGATCCATGGTTTGGTGTTCAGTTAAAAGATTTCTCAAAAAAGATTGGTTTCTCATTTAAACCAAACCCTATATATATACACATTAATAATTGTAATTTATGGAGTCTAGATCCACTTGCAGTTTGATATTTTTGAGAGGATTTTTTGTAATATTTTGTTGGATGAATACCGGTAATATATTATTTGTCTTTGTACTCTTAATGTTCTATTAATAGTATGTAGAAGTACATTTTCCACTACTCGGATAAGAGTACAAACTATTATCCTAATATTAAATAGAACACTTAATACCCGATATTTAATACCCTTAGCGGTGTGTAATAGATACACCCGATATTTATACCTAAATTTAATATTATAGAGAATAATCTACCTAAATTTATTGGATAATAAAATACTCGTATATAGATACACCCGATATTTATACCCTTTAGCGTGTGTGTATGTGTGTGTGTGTGTATATATATATATAACGAGAGGATCAAATGAAAACCATATTTATAATAGAAAACCTGAAAACCACAACTACCCAATTATATAACTTATAATTGATTTAATTTTTAATTGTTTAAAGTATATTTGAGTAAACTTCAACGTTATTTTTTGAGGTCATTATATATTTTTTAATTTAAACTCCAAGGAACGAAGATGATGACGAAACAACTTACGTGTACGTAACTCTTTGTTGTACACTTAGTAACACATACTTACATATACATAACCTATACATATACATAGCTCTTAGTTGTATATTTTGTAACACATACTTACATATATGTAACCTCTGGTTTTCATGGTTTTCAAGGGATCCCTCCTGTAACCCAGAAAATTTTGTCAAAATAAAAGAAAATAAAAGTATCTTGCAAAGGAAAAAAGAACAAAAGTGGAAAGGGGCTAAATGTAAAAGAGTACAACATTCAATATTTTAATATATATTGAAGGTATGGCCGCCCACTTCACAAACCATATTCTGCTTTCGACAAATAAAGAAGAAAGAAAAGAAGCAGGAACTTTTCTCTCGTTGTGAAGAAGAAGAAGCTGATTATTTTTGAAGGTGAGCATTTCTTTGCATAATTGGCTCGGTTTTTTGGGTTTTTCAACCATGAAACCGATTTTTATGTGCTTTTTGTGTCCAGTTGCTTGTTTTGGCTTGTTTTAGGTGTTTGACTCTTGTGCACTCAATTTTGAAGGAGTTTACTTGTTGGCTGCATAGGTGATTCTAGACCCCGGTTTTATTGTGTTTTAAAACTTTTTTAGGGCTGAAAATGCATGATTTAAAATGGTTTACAACTATTTAATTTTACCCGTACGTATATGTGCATGTATTTGTGTTTTATATATGGATGTATATGTGTTGGGGATGTTTAAATGCTAGTTATAAGCTTAGAACATGTTAGAATGCAGATTGGGTTTGAATTTGATTCTGAAAATAAACACAGTTGGTCATGCGCCCAAATAGGGCTCATACGCCTGGAATTTTACCTTAGAAAAACTTTAAGTGAGTTTCATGCACCTCAATATTTCCCATGCGCCTAGGAGTTTGTCTGAAAATACTAAGTGTTAACCCATGCGCCCAAACAGTACTCCATGCCCCAACCATTTTGCTCAGGCGCCTAAGTGTTAGTCATGCGCCTGAATAGTACCTCATCGCCCAAGTTAGTGCCCAGATGCCTAAGTGTTGGATCATACGCCCCATAGTGTTAATGCGCCAAGCAGGAGCCTGCATAGTGCTCATGCACCTAGAATACTTAGAAAATTCTCTGAAATTTTGGGAAATTAGAATTTTAGGGTTTGACCCTGGTTGACTTGGTGGTTTTATTTGTTATTTTATGCATGTTTGTGGCTGTTCTTATGTTCCTTATTAAGTATTATTATGTGGCTTTACGGGTTGTATTATGCTCATAAAGTATTACTATTAACCAAGTGAAAGATGAAATTAATAAAAAGTGGAACATAATGAAGAATGAAAGTCTTGCAAGCAAATTGAATGGGTGTGCATGACCACGTTGTCGTTAGCTCAACTGTGTTACGGTTTAGCTAACCCGAAGGATGTACAAGGTCAATCCTTGAGATTGAAACATGACCCTTGCTGCTTGCCCCAGTTGACTGGGTCAGCTTAGTGCACAATGTTTGGGGTCTATTTATAGACCTCAGGCCCAGCACCACTTAGTGCACAATGTTCGGGGTATTGCACATTGGTCCGAAAGGAAAGTGAAAGATAATAATGAAAGGAAGAATGGGAAAGATAAAGATGATAATTATGAATATTATCTGAATGTACAATATGATGCGTGCTCGCATACGAAAGTAATGTATTTTATTCAAAAAGGATATTTTCGTATACAAATCATACGAGGTACTTTTATACTTTTAAAACTAGAACTCACTATGCAACGCTGACTTTTATGCATTTTCGGTTGGCAGATAATTATTGCTGAGGATGGCACTCGGGGAGGCTACTCGTCGGGGCAAGACTGGCGTCCATTCATGCTTAATGATTTTGTTGTATTATAATGCAACAATTGATTATTTTGTAACTCTTAATTACTATATATTATTTGCAACATTAATTATATACATGAATGGTTTTTTGTTAATTAAATTCCGCTGTAATATTTATAAAATAAGTATTGTTTAACATAATAATGCTATGATTGTCCACCTGTGAGGTCTCCGGGAACGGGGGCCTTACAAGTTGGTATCAGAGCCAAAGTTAAAAATGGGTAAATATTTCGAAACCTAAACTTAAACTGAGAATGGGACCGAATGGAGGGATGCCAGCCTGAGTAGCTACGTGCCATCAGGTATTTCTTTCTTAATATTAACCGGTATTATGTGCGTGTGCTATTTGATTTATGTGCTATTAGTAGATGTGAATACTAATGTATGTCAGGATAGGAAATGCTCGAAGGATGAATAGTAAGTAAGTGGCTAATCACAACTGGCCACTGTAATTAGGGACTTACTGTACTTGACTAAACTGAGCTATTACCTTGAATGACCGTGTTGGTGTTTGAATCTTATAGTGTTTAGAGATGGTGGAAGATCGTCTAAGGCTTCTTGAGGTGAACACGGACCGCAAAGAACAAGACTAAGACTGCAGAGACGGCTCCAGCTGAGCCCGAGCTTCATCACCCGGAGGGCGGTGATGAGAGTGCCAACTTGAGGGCCTCAGTGAAAGAGGCAATGTTGAGGAGGTTCACCAGTCATGCAAATGATCCTACCATCTGTGTGACTGAAGTCATCCGTGCTGTGAGAGAGGATGAAAAGAGGAGAAGGAGAGGAGAGAAGGAAGATGGTTGGGAGAAGGGAAAATGATGGTGGGAGGAGGAACTGAATGCTGGGATGGCAGCCTCCAGTGACTAAGAGGAGGTGGATGTGCGGGAAACCGCGAAGGGGTGTAGTTATGGGCCATTTCAACGATGCAAACCCCTACTTTTGATGGCAACGGTAATGCTGCCGCTGCCCACCGCTGGGTAAGAGAAATGGAGGCGGTGGTTAGAGATTAGTGATTGCATGGAGGACTAGAAGGTGAAGTTCACCACTCACTCATTTGTTGACTCAGCTCTAAGTTGGTGGGACAATATTTCCAAGCCGAGGCAGTAAGGCCATCGGGAGAATGAAGTGGGGAGAGTTGAAGAAAATGGTGATTGAGGAATTCTGTCCTCATCGAGAACTCGATAAGATTGAGAAGAAGTTCTACAGCTAGAGGCGGGCACCATGACACACCAATAGTACAACCAAGTTTAATGAGATGGCGAGGTTGGTGCCGGATCAGGTGACGTCGCTGTCGAGGAAGATTTAAGGGATGTGCAGGGATTGCCAGCTGATATCCGTAGGCATTTGATTGTTGCCCGACCAAGCATATTTAGGTTGGCAATGGATCTGGCTGGGAGGCTTTATGATGAGAGAGAGGTGATGGTGGGTGAGGTGAGGAAGACCAATGGTAGTGACAAGAACTGGAGAGGGAAACGGTTTGGGCGTGGTGGATTCCCCCCAAGTAACAAGAGAATGAGGGGGATGACCGTAGGGTGGTGTCATTAAGCTCGGGGATGAAGAGATATGGTAAGTGTAGGAAGGAGCACATCGGGGAATACAGGATGGGATTAAATGTTTGCTTCAAGTGCGGGAAGCTGGTCACATTCCTAAGGATTGTAGGATGTTGAGGTGTTATATCTATGGGGAAGAGGGACACGTGAGCAAGGATTGCAAGAAGCAAAGGGCAGAGAGTTCCGGACGAAGAAGAGGGCGGAGGAAGGAGGACAGAAGGCAAGTGCTAGAGCCTTCACAATGACGCGGGAGGAGGCCCGGGAAGACCCCGATGTCGTGTCAGGTATGTTTCTAGTAAACCAAACTTGTGCCTTTGTGTTTTTTGATTCTGGTGCTAGTAGGAGTTTCATTTTGCTACTTTCTGAGCTAAGTTGCCTGTTAGTAGTAGAAGTATTGATGAGCCATTGATGTAGAAACTGCTATTGGTAAGTCTACCAGAATTTCTGATATGATAGAATGTTGCGACATAGAATTAGAAGGCCATAGGTTCTCTGCTAAACTATTTGTGATGCCCCTAGACAGATTTGATGTAGTGCTAGGGATGGATTGGTTAGCAGCCTATGAGGAAAACATCGTCTGATGCAAGAAGATGATTCGATTAATAGCGCCTAATGGAAGTTCGGTGACAGTCTACGGGGATCGCGTCACTACGGTTCCGAAGGTGATTTCGATGGCTGTGGCGGAGAAGTGCATGAAGCGAGGATGTAGTGCCTACCTGGCTTATGTAAAGGATGTGGAAGCGTCAGTACCACAATTGACTTATGTACCGGTTGTGTGTGACTTTCTGGACATGTTCCCAGAAGACTTAGCAGGTGTGCCACCAGATCGCGAGATCGAGTTTCAGATTGATCTGACACAGGTGCTCAACCCGTTGCCAAAGCACCGTACCAGTTAGCTTCGACTGAGATGAAGGAACTAATGGTTCAATTGTAGGATTTGATGGACAAAGGGTTCATCCGACCGAGCATCTCTTCTTAGGGTGATCCGGTCTTGTTTGTCAAAAAGAAGGATGGTAGCATGAGAATGTGTATCGACTACCGAGAGTTGAACAAGTTATAGTGAAGAACCGATATCCCCTGCCCAAGATAGATGACTTGTTCGACCAGCTCCAAGGTGCTAGTTGGTTCTCAAGGATAGATCTCCGGTCTGGCTACCATCAATTGAAGGTGAAGGAGCAAGTTATTCCTAAGACAGCTTTTCGCACGCGTTATGGACATTACGAGTTTCTCGTTATGTCTTTCGAACTAACTAACGCGCCAGTTGCCTTATGGATTTGATGAACCGAGTGTGTCGGCCAATGTTAGATAAATCAGTGATTGTGTTTATTGATGTTATCCGGATTTGTTCAAAGAGCGAAGAAGAACATGCCGACAATATACGCAAAGTGTTGGAGACACTTAGGAGGAAGAAGTTATATGCTAAATTCTCTAAGTGTGCTTTTTGGTTGCGCGAAGTTCAATTTTTGGGTCACCTGGTGAATTCTGAAGGAATTATGGTGGACCGGCAAAGGTTGAAGCGGTAATGCAATGGAAGTCTCTAAAGAAGCCATCCCAGTTTCGTAGTTTCTTGGGTTTGGCGGGCTACTACAGAAGGTTTATCCAAGACTTTTCCAAGATAGCCTCACCTTGACTAAATTGACGCGCAAGGATGTGAAGTTTGTGTGGGGTCGAGAATAGGAGGATGCTTTGAGGAGTTAAAGGCAAGATTAACTCAAGTCTGTTTTGACATTACCCGAGGGGAGTAAAGACTTAGTGGTGTATTCGGATGCTTCTTACTCGGGACTGGTTGTGTATTAATTCAACGTGGGAGAGTAATAGCCTACGCATCTCGACAGTTGAAAACCCAGGAGGTCAATTACCCCACGCATGATTTGGAGCTCGCGGCAGTGGTCTTTACCTTAAAGATTTGGAGGCACTACCTGTATGGGGCGAAGTGCACAATCTTCACGGACCATAAAAGCTTAAAGTATTTCTTCGAACAGAAGGACCTCAATATGAGGCAGAGGAGGTGGTTAGAGTTGATTAAGGATTATGATTGTGAAATCCATTACCACCGGGCAAAGCCAATGTAGTGGCCGATGCCCTGAGCCGAAAGGAGAGACCCGAACCAATCCGGGTGAAAGCTTATCAGTTGGTGATGACCTCTGACGTGATGACACAAGTCAAAGAATTTCAAAATGAGGCATTGAAGGAAGAACGCCTTAACTCTGAAGGATAAGAGGTTTGGTCGCGGAGTTGGGAGAGAATACCCATGGAGTTAGAACCCGCTTTGGGCGGATGTGGATCCTTCGTTATAGAGACTTACGAGGGTGGATTATGGATGAAGCTTATAAGACTCGATACTCTATTCATCCTGGTGCTACCAAGATGTATCAAGATATGAAGAAGGATTACTGTTGGCCGGGAATGAAGCGCGATGTGGTGGAGTATGTGAGTAAGTGCCTTACTTGCTTGCAAGTGAAGGCAGAGCACCAGAAGCCATACGGGCAGAGAACCAACCTTTGGATATACCCGAGTGGAAGTTGGAGCACATCACCATGGACTTCATAACGAAGTTACCCGCACGGCAAGGGGGTATGACGCCATATGGGTGATAGTTGATAGTCTGACAAAGAGTGCACACTTCCTACGATCCGCGAGACATACTCATCTGAGAGACTAGCGGATCTGTTTATCAAAGAGATTGTAGATCGTCATGGTGTGCCGGTGTCTATCGTGTCGGACCGTGACACCCGGTTCACATTGAAGTTTTGGAAAAGATTCCATGATGCGATGGGGGCAAGGCTACACATCAATACGACTTATCATCCCCAGACAGATGGTCAGTCTGAAAGGACGATTCAAACGCTCGAGGATATGCTCCGATCATGTATGATCGACTTTGGAGGGAGTTGGGATGATCACCTACTGTTAACGGAGTTCTCATACAAAACACTTATCATGCCAGCATTGGTATGCCACCATATGAGATGCTATACGGTAGAAGGTGTAGGACGCCCGTGTGTTGGGGTGATATCGGGCAGAAGGAGTTGGGAAGTATTGAGGTGTTCGAGGTTACGACTGAGAAGTTAGATAAGATCAAAGCCTTAATGAAGGCGGCGAAAGATAGACAAAAGTCGTATGCCGACAAAAGGTGTAGACCGATTGAATTCAACGTGGGTGATAGAGTCATGTTGAAGGTCTCACCTTGGATAGGGATCATCCGGTTCAGAAAAAGGGGTAAGCTGAGTCCAAGATACATAAGGCCTTTCCGAATCATCGCACGAGTTGGAGAGGTGGCCTATCAGTTAGAACTGCCTGATGAGTTAAGTGGAATTCACCCGACATTCCATGTATCTCATCTGAGAAAGTGCTTGGCTGATGAAGATATGATTGTACCACTGGAGGACATCGAGGTGGATGAACGACTTAATTATGTAGAGCAACCAGTGGCAATCATTGACCGGAAAGAGAAGAGACTGAAAAATAAAGTGGTTCCACTTGTGCGGGTGCAGTGGAAACACCCGGAAGAGTTCAGAGTCTACGTGGGAGACGGAAGAAGAAATGAGACAGCATTACCCATAGTTATTCGAAGAATGACAGGTTTTGGGGACGAAACCTCTTTAAGGATGGTAGACTTGTAACACCCGAAAATTTTGTCAAAATAAAAGAAAATGAAAGTATCTTGCAAAAGGTAAAAAGGAACAAAAGTTGAAGGGGGCTAAGTGTAAAAGAGTATAACATTCAATATTTTAATATATATTGAAGGTATGGCCACCCTCTTCACATACCATATTCTACTTTCGACAAACAAAGATGAAAGAAAAGAAGCAGGAACTTTTATCTCGGTTGTGAAGAAGAATAAGCTGATTATTTTCGAAGGTGAGCATTTCTTTGCATAATTGGCTCGGTTTTGTTGGGTTTTCAACCATGAAAACAATTTTTATGTGCTATTTATGTCCGGTTGCTTGTTTTGGCTTGTTTTAGGTGTTTGAACTCTTGTCCACTCAAGTTTGGAGGAGTTTTACTTGTTGGCTGCCCAGGTGAGTTCTAGACCCCGTTTAATGTGTTTTTTAAACTTTTGGTGCTGAAAATGCATGATTTAAAATGTTTTACAACTGTTTAATTTGTACCCGTACGTATATGTGCATGTATGATTGTGTTTTATGGATGTATATGTGTTGGGGATGTTTAGAATGCTAGTTATAAGCTTTGAACATGTTAGAATGCAGATTGGGTTTGAATTTGATTCTGAAAATGAACAACAGTTGGTCATGCGCCTAGAATTTTGCCTTAGGAAAACTTTAAGTGAGGTTCATGCGCCTCAATTGTTCCCATGCGCCTAGGAGTTTGTTTGAAAATACTAAGTGTTAACCCATGCATCCAAACAGTACCCCATGCGCCTAACCATTTTGCTCAGGCGCCTAAGTTTTAGTCATGCGCATGAATAGTACCTCATGCACCCAAGTTAGTGCCCAGACGCCTAAGTGTTGGCTCATACGCCCACATAGTGTTAATGCGCCCAAGCAGGATTCATGCGCCTGCATAGTGCTCATGCGCCTAGAATACTTAGAAAATTCTTTGAAATTTTGGGAAATTAGAATTTTAGGGTTGACCCTGGTTTGACTTGGTGTTTTTATTTGTTTATTTTATGCATGTTTTGGGTTGTTCTTATGTTCCTTATTATGTATTATTATGTGGCTTTACGTGGTGTGATTATGCTCATAAAGTATTACCATTAACCAAGTGAAAGATGAAAATTAATAAAAAGTAGAACATAATGAAAGACTGAAAGTCTTGCAAGCAAATTGAATGGAGGTGCACGACCATGTTGTCGTTAGCTCAACTGTGTACGGTTTAGCTAACCCGAAGGATGTACACAGGGTCAACAGGGTCAATCCTTGAGATAGACATGACCCTTGCTGCTTGACCCAGGTGACTGGGTCAGCTTAGTGCACAATGTTCGGGGTCTATTTATAGACCTCAGGCCCAGCACTAGCTTAGTGCACAATGTTCGGGGTATTGCACATTGGTCCGAAAGGAAAGTGAAAGATAATAATGAAAAGAAGAATGGGAAAGATAACGATGATAATTATGAATATTATCTGAATGTACGTACGATGCGTGCTCACGAAAGTAATGTATTTTATTCAAAAAGGGATATTTTCGTATACAAATCATACGAGGTACTTTTATACTTTCAAAACTAGAACTCACTCAGCAACGCTGACTTTTATGCATTTTCAGTTAGCAGATAATTATCGCTGAGGATTGCACTAGGGGAGGCTACTCGTCGGGCAAGACTGGCGTCCGTTCATGCTTAATGATTTTGTTGTATTATAATGCAACTAATTGATTATTTTGTAACTCTAAATTACTATGATGTATTATTTTGCAACATTAATTATATGCATGAATAGTTTTTGTTAATTAAATTCCGCTGTAATATTTTATAAAATAGGTATTGTTTAACATAAAATGCTATGATTGTGCAACTATGAGGTCTCAGGAACAGAGGCCTTACACTCCCCTATAAAATATATATATATTATATATATATTATAATATATATATATAGAGATATATATATATATATAGATATATATATATATATATATATATATATATATATATATATATAGATATATATATATATATATATATATATATATATATATATATATATATATATAGATATATATATAGATATATGGTTTAAAAGGGAACACCAAAAAATGAGAAATAGGGACCAATTCTTACCACACATTTTAATTCCAAAACATTCAACAAAAGGAAACAAAGGAAAAAAAAAAAATAAAAATAAAAAATCATTGTTTCATCCCAACTAAGAAAAAGTAAAAAAAAAAAAAACATCACGTTGATTTCACTTGTGAACTGAACTTTTTTTTTGTGAAATACATCGATTTCACTTGTGAAATGTGACTTTTTAATTTTTATTTTTTTAGTTTTATTTTTGCCTTTTTTTCCGACGTTTTATTTTGAAATCATATTCCCGTGTTTTTATTTTTTTAGTTTTCTTTTTTTTGTCTTTTTTCTTTGATTTTTTCAAAACTAAAATGTGTGACTAGGGTTGGTACCTAGTTTCCTCTTTCTTTGGTGTTTTCCATTGAACTCTCCCCTATATACATATGTATATATATATATACACACACACACATATATATACATATGTATATATATATACATATATATACATATATATACAAATATATATATATACATATATATATATACATATATATATATATACATATATATATATATACATATATATATACATATATATGTATATATATATATATATATATACATATATACATACAAATATGTATATATACTATATATATATATATATATATATATATATATATATAGGGGGAGGATCCAATGAAAGCCACAGTTATAAATGAAAACCTTGTAAACCAAATCTTAACCATTGATTATCTAGATCAATGGTCTTTATTGAGTATGGTTAATTTTGTAAATAAATGTAATCAAAAAAATCATTTGAAAAATATAAATGGGTTAATTCTGGAACATGAATATATTTAGTAACTGCCAATTAGAGAGAAGTTCTAAAAAAAAACTCCTCTCTTTCTCTTTCATCTCAGAAAAATCGATTTCAAGGAATCAAATAGTATTGAAACTAATTTGGCAGAAATTCGGATGCCATTGTATTTGAAATCGACGATTTCTGAGAAGTTGTTCAACACATTACAATATAGGCGTTAAAGAATTCCGAGACGACACTTAATTTTGGTGAAGGGGCCTCAATTACGGTTTTGGTGTAATCGATCAGGTATGTATTGTTACTATTTGTGGCTAATAGAATTCAGTCGTTTATATGAGTTTTCCAAATTAGATGAAACTGATATAGGGGTAAGTGTAAGTAGGGTTTTACGATCTCGTGTGGGATTTTGATTTTTGCATAGATGAATCTTCGGTACATATATGTAAGCAAATAGATTATGAGTTGCTTTTACCTTCTGCTCAACCATCTGTGTATTACTTTTACCTTCTCGCTTAAGGTTTTTTTTTAGTAAATTTTGATTTAGGGTTTGGTAGTAATACCGAAAATGAATATTTAATATATGTAGATAAGAAATGGTTTATGTAAGATAGTTGATTATGGATGTGATTGATTAATTCGAGTAGGTTGAATTGTGTTACGTATATGTACCGGTGTGAGGTTTTGTTTGTCATTATCATGTTCTACTTACAATAATTTGGATGCAACAATTTTGAAAACCTTTACATTTAGGTTATAATTACATAATGAGAAAAAACTTGGTGGGAGTGTGTCAAATTACAATAAGTAGTTATTAATAACGTCTTTGGGCTCATAAGATGTTTGTAAAGTGTTAATACATATATGTATGCACTTTGTTATAAGTTAAATTTCCCTCACTTTGTTATCTGCGATACCATATTAGATTTGAATTATACTTGATACGTATGTGTGCTAGCAAAAGAATTCTATACTAATAAAGTTTTGATCATGTTATATGTAGGTAAGTGTTCGGGAGAAAATTGTTATGGCTTTCAAGATGTCATCAACTAAGTGTGAACCTTATATTTATATACCTTTACATTATGTATAAACTTTCATATTATAATAAATATTTGATATGCAGGTAGAAAGAGAAGTAAAGAATTTCTAAACGTTATACTTTTAAAAATTCACTGACACAGCCGATGATCCTATTGAACTAGATTTCAGGAACAATCTCCGGTTATAAAAGGTACTATATCTTCTGAGTATTCCACATAAGTAATATAAAAAATGTACTTATTAATTAGTGTATTTGACCATGATCAAGAAAAGAAGCAATATCTGTTGAAACAATAGAAAAGAGAGTTGTAATGAAGGTGGTGTTGACGAATATGGTATTTCTTCAAATTACAAGTCATTGTTATATAACCTTTTTTTGGTAATTTTTTGTTATGGAAAATCGGTTTTTTATCAGCGTTGAAGCGTAGAAAGAATTTAAGCGAAAAAATCGAGATTCGAAATGAAATGAGGGAAAATTTCAGGAAAATAAATGAAAAGATGATGCAGGATAAATGTTAGTCATCTTTATGTTCTATGAAGTTATGGTTTAATACGGGAGTAAGTATACTTAATAATTGTTATACATGTATGTTAGTGAATATGATATCATTATCTTCATACCATTGATTTTAATCATGTAATTTTGTTGTAGAACAAGCTAAAAAAGTTGGTGAGACGTTCATCAACGTTGAGGACAACATGATGAATACTGATGAAGAAGGAGTGGACGTTGAAAAAGCAAAACATCATCAATCGGTTAGCAAATACATTTGTATTGATAGTCTATATAATGCAAAAATTAAAAGTGTATGGTAAGGATGAATTTAAGAATACATAATTATGTGTATATTATAATATAGTGGGTGGTTTTTATTTGTTAGCATATGTATTAGTTATATATATTTATACATAAGGAAATGAAATGTACCGGTAATAAGAAAGATGAGGGATCGATTAAAGTTGGACGAAAGAAAAGTGTATGTAAGAGGAAGATCGGTATACGTAAGTCACATTTATTTTTTATATAGGGTTAGTGTCATAATTAAATTCTTCTAGTACGTACATAAAACTAAGGCTTTTTTGGAGCAGGTAAACAAGATGCAACTATTAAAGAAACGTGGGTACAAATAAAACTGTTAAAGAAACCTTAAAAAGAAAGATAAGTAGAAGAGCTAATATCATTCGCTACCACTGAAATTTCTTTTGTATTTATTTAATAAAATTTGATTTAAAAAATAATGATGCATCTTTTAATTGTGAGTTATATTATTGTTGATTGTGAAGATGTTATGGAAAGTAAAGTTACAAATGAGATGAAAAAAGGGTTACGATACAAAGGAAATGGTTGTGCATACGTACGCGTTCGTTGCCAAAGCAATTTTACACAGCAGTGTCTCAGTTAAATAAGATGCAAAAAGAGGCTGTGATTAGCATGGGTTTTGGAAGGTTATTAAGGTTCAAGGTAGATGGTATCCCAACTAAACTTGGACATTATGTTGTTGACATGCTGGACCCAGAAAGGTTAATAATTAGAGCCAAAAAAGGAGACGTGAATGTAGACAGAGAAGCAATTTACAGACTGATGGGGATTTCAAAAGGGGATAAAGGTTTAATGATCAAAGATAATAAGGGGAAGACTGAAGACTACTCAAAATGGAGGGCACGCTATGGTGGCGTTAATGTCAGCCCATGTGAAATTGTGGATAAGATCTTGGAAGGGAATTATGATAACTATTTTGATTTCAAACTGGATTTTTTGGTCCTTTTCTACAACACAATGGTTGTTAGTTGAAAGAATGAGAAGTGCATTTGTGAAGTGGTTAAGCATATGACTTTGGAAATTGATTTAAAAGAGTTTGATTGGAGTGGTTGCATTAAAACAGCTATAAAAGTGTAAAGAGAACTGCACGAGGTGCAATCTGTCGAGTGATTTTGTTGGTCCGTTGACTATTTTGACGATACGTAACAGTCATCAAAACTTATTCATAAATTACATTGTGTGTTAGCTTAGTAAAATGTAGTCTTACATATACGTAGTATACATATATGATGATGTAATTTACTTTGATTACACTGTTATTACATATATGTATGTATTAGTTTATGTATTATAAGTCAACTGTTTTTAACTTTCAAAATAAATTGTTATTCAAAAATGCAACTTCTGTATGTGGATTGTGTTATGTGCCCGGGCTTTAATACTGATAAGACTATGTCACCACTTTTCTTTTGGACTATGGACAAACTAAAGAAAAGAGAAGAACAAGAGATATTAAGGGCTAGTGGGTTTTGAATGGGCGATTTAACGGAACAATATGTTGACGAAGAAGAATATGACGTTGAATCCGAGAACGAAAGGCAGTGAAAGGGAAAAGAAAAAAACGACGATGATGACTCATTGTTAGCTTTTGATAACAGCACACTATACGTATGTACCTTTAAAAATTTGGAATGATCAATATAATATGTTATGCATTAACGTTAAAAATACTTTTCACATTCGCAGGGGAATCTGGCATACTTGAGTCAATTAAGAGTAGTAATGTAGAAGGTAAATTGAAATTTGAGAATGCTCTTCGGGATGCCAAAAAACCTATTCCGAGAAAGTGAAGAGGTGAAGTCTTTCCAAGAGATATATAGAGAGCTATATCGATATCCAGTGGATATGAAGATGTTGGGACATGCAAAAGAGATGAGCTATTGGAGAATGCAGGGGAAAAAAGGTTGGTATAAATACACTGAGAATCTGAAAAATAACAATCCATGAGCCTCAAGTATGGACACAAATTGCTATGGATGTATCAGAAATAGTTGAATTCCAATTAGCTTAAAGGATGATGGTAAGACGTTAGAACATGATTTTAACGATTGTCCAAGCTACAGTCTCGTTCTAACACAAGAGTTTATGGAATAGATGAAAGGGTTAAAAGAATTCTATTGGGAAAGATGCATGCAAAGATGGTGATATTAACAAGAAAGAATATAAAGGTGCTATAGGAAAAGGAAAATGCGTCAAACAGTCATCAACAAGATATGTTTCACCTTTCATTGATAGACCAGTAGACATGAAAAAGGGTGTATCAATGGAAGAAATTAGAATATGGAACTACCTAATGATAGGGACAGTTGATGACAAGTAAAATCATGTATTACCATATAATACGTATCTTGAATTGTTAGAAATATAAATACATATCTTCTTTGTATGCAGGAAATTTGTGGAGCTGAAAAAACTACATGTTGACTGGGAATTAGTCCACAAGTAAGTTTTATGATACTAAAGATGCACATTGGATACATTATAAGTATTTTAGTTTAGAATTCTTACACGTAATAATATGTTTTTTAATAACAGGACAATTGAAGAAGGTAGAGAGGTTGCCACAACATTTAGTTAAGTAACCTACTATATTGATTTCATATAAACATATATTTTGGTCCGTATATGTAATAGTTTTACATTGTTGTAAATCTGAGAAGTTTTTGAAATAATATAAAACTGGTACGTATATGTATCATCATAGACACAATATGATTGATTCTGTTTAAGAAACAACAAATACTGAACTTTTAAATGTATAGTATAGACACATATAATGTGCATGTGTCATATTAGGTACGTACATGTACGTTTATGAAAACAAACAATCGTACATGTAATATAACTCTATATGCATGTAGTTAATCTAGCATTAAAAAAAGATTTTTAAACTCTTATAAAAATATACAGTACGATACGTATAGCCACAAAATTAAGTTAAGTAACCTAATTTAAAATTTTCATATAAAAATACATTTTTGGTCCGTATATGTAAGACAATATGATCGATTGTGAGTAGAGAAAACATCAATTACTAAAATTTTGTATGGGTTATTGTAGACACATATAAGGAGTAAGTAACATATAAGGTACAAACATTTACATTTATGAAAACAATCATACATGGTGATATAACTCTATAGGAATGTAGTTTATCTAGAAATTAAAAAAATGCTCCCTAAACTCTTATAAAATATTCAATACTTATATGTACCAACACATATACATATATGAATCAGGTTAATGAGAAAATGGTTGTATACCAACTAATGTGTATTGTTTTGGGTGCAGTGTTCATATATTTACAACCAAAATTTTGGGTGGAACAATTTCTATCGGTTAAATAGCTTAAGCCCAGGACAACAAATTTATAATGACGTGATTAACTATTGGGCAAAAATGATAAACCATCATAAAAAGGATAGATGCCCCAGCTCACCATATCATTGTTCAGTGGCGTAACCCCATTTGTAAGTATTTTTCATTATTGATTTAAGTATATTTTTATATATATAGGGGTAAGCAGCAAGCAGCTTGGGTGGATAGTTGATAGCGATAAGGAAACTGATGATGAACGTGTCAATCACTTAAATACAATCTTGAAAACTTTATGGAAGGGTGTGAAGGCTTGCCTGACTTAAAGCAATTTGACAAAATAATTTTCCCCATCTTGGAAAAAAATCGTTTTTATTTGGTTTGCTTTGAGATGAAGTATCCGGCGATTTACAGTGATAGACAATATGAGTGATCCGCAATGTCTAATCAGTTTTGACAATGATGCGGAGTTCATTAATAAGGGAACTCCTTTAAAAGTGGTAAGATGTATTTTTTTTGTTTATGTTACTATTGCTATTAAACTCTTACGTGTGTGTACGTAGATGTGTATAATAAAGATTTTTTTTTAACTACGCAGAAACATATTTTGTCACTTACTTGAGATCCGTGGAGCATCCAAAATGGAGAGATATAGAAGTAGCCTACCCTCAAAAGTTACATATCGGATGGCTGACGTCAAAGAACTCTACAGATTGTGGTATATTTTTTATGCGTCATATGGAAATGTTTATGGGAGTCATATTAAAAATTGGGAATGTGGGTTTCCATCGGATGAGAGCAAAATGAAGACAAAGATTAGAAATTTGAGGAAAAAGTATGCCTTTAAAATCCTTACTTTGGAGGTAAATATATATAAGGATAAGGTGTTGAATGAAGCCGAAGATTTGGAGCAAGAAAAAAAAGATAGATGATACGTGAAGAATAGTTTAAGATGTGAATTGGCATTATGATAGAATGTTTTTTGTATCCTCACTTGTTTTCATATGTTTTTGGGATGTGGACAATTAACTTTGATGTTTTAAAGGGTTGAATCAAATTAATGACATTCAGATGGATATATGGTTTTAGATGCTAGTCTAATATATTTATAGTACTCATTAATACACTAATATGTTATTCGTATGAATATTATAAACTCTAGAATTGTTTAATGGTGTGTAGCCTATAAATGTACTAAATAATCCTCTAACATAGATGTATACATAATCAATCATGATTCAAATACATAAATGTACTGTAAAAATCTATGTGTCGTACGTTGTAGTATTTAAAAACACATACAAAAAAACCATGAAATGACATAGGAAAACAAAAAATAGAAAAGTAAGATTAACAATATTGAATCTAGTAGAGATGATAAAAATATACAGACAATTTAAATTTGTAAAAAGTACGCATATGTATTACTATTAGTATGATAATTAAAACAAATTGTTGCAACAGAAAAACTATGATTATGTAGTTTTACATCAAAAATAGTGCTTAAGCAATTGACACCTTGTAAGATGATCAATTACAGAGACAAGTACGATCCTAAGAGGTACATATATGTAATACGAGGTCATATTAATCCTGAGGAAGTTTTAATACGTATATGTAATAAAGAGTGCAAAACTATTCAGGTGATGCAATTTATAGTAACAGATGGTTTGTAATACGTATGTGTAATCAAGAATGGTTCAATATTAATATGATCAAATCCAAATACAACAAGGCATGTAAAAAAAAGGTACCGAAATTAATAACAGTTTAATACGAAAAAAAAAAGAAAGACACACTAAATAAGTTAAACAATTTATTCCTCAATTCTTCCTCAGAATCTTCCTGTTCATCTTCCTGATCGCTTCAGTCTTCACTCGAATTGTACTCTGATGAGTGATCTGATGAATCCTCTTCTTGAACAACTTCTTCGGATACTTTTTATAGAGCAGTTTTAATTTGCGGGGCAATTACGAGTATCGTGACCACGAACGTTGTAAGGCCCGTTCCGGAGACCTTACAGTTGGTCAATCATAGCATAAAACATTTCATAGTAATAAACCAATGCAGTGGAATTAATATCAAAAGCCATTCTCTTCATTAATAAATACTGTGCTAAGCAATACATTGTTAATTGTTAATAGTTACAAAAGATCAAGTTAATTGCATTACAAAACAACAATATTAGTATGCGTGAACGGATGCCAGTCTAGCCCCGACGAGTAGCCCCCGAGTGCCATCCTCAGCAAAAATTACCTGCCAACTGAAAATGCATAAAAGTCAGCGTTGTTGAGTGAGCTCTAGTTTTAAAACATTTAAAATACCTTGAAAAGATTTGTATATGAAAATACCCCTTTTAAAATAATATACTTTTCATTCGTACGTGATCATACATCATACGTACAGTTAAGATAACATCCATTGTCTTTGTTTTACCATTTTCATCATCGTTCATCCGAACTTATATTTTAATCTTTCACTTAATCTGGACCAATGTGATATGCCCCTATATTGAGCACTAAACTGGTATGAGTCGAGGTCTACACATAGACCCCATACTGATGCACGAAGCCGACTCCAGTACCGGGGGCAGCAACAAGGGTCCCCTCAATCTCAAGATTGACCCTGTGTGCATCCAAAGGGTTAGCTAAACCGCACACAGTTGAGCTAACAAACTAGTGGTTGTGAACCTCATGTGAATTTGCTTGCAAGACTTTCTTC
>CM046439.1:33367227-33488961 GCA_025506505.1 Flaveria sonorensis | reverse complement strand
GGACGCTATGCAGGCGCATGAGCCCTGCTTAGGCGCTTTAACATTATCAGCACATGAATCCTACACTTGGGCATTTCAGCTTACATTCTGGGTGCATGAACTGTTCAGGCGCAGGAACTAGCACTTAGGGCGCCTGAACAAAGGGTTGGGCGCATGACACTATTCAGATGTATGGGTTTACACTTGTCAATTTTAGGCAAAACCTTGGGTGCTTGGCACTATAGGGCGCATGAATCCCCACTTAGGATTTTCTAAGGAAATTCCCAGGCGCATGGACCCTATTTGGGTGGGCGCATGGCCGAACTTATGTAGTTTCATGCTATAATCCTAGGCTCAGGGCCCTGTTTGGGCGCATAACTACCAGATGCATTCTACATTTCAGAATCAACCCAGACCTGTTCCATCACCTGTTCTAAGCTTACACATACATTTCTAACATACCCAACACAAAAAATAAGCATAAACATAAGCATAAACATACACCACATACGGGTATACATAAACCAGTTGTAAACATTTTAATCATGCATTTTCAGCCCCAAAACAGTTTAAAAACACATAGAAACCGGGGCCTAGAACTCACCTAGTGCAGCAACAAGTAAAACTCCACCAAACCTGCCTTGCACGCGAGTTCAAGCACCTAAACAAGCAAAACCAAGCACCAAAACACATAGAACACATATAAATCGTTTTTAAGTTGAAAACCCAACAAAAACCGAGCCAAATATACAAACAACACTTACCCTGAAGATTTTCAGCCTTTCTTCTCCTTCACAGCTGAGAAACCAAAAATTCAACTTTTTTTCTTCCTCTTTTTGGTCGAACAACAGCAACAGCAGGATGATATGGGCAGCCATGCCCATATAAAGTGCTTTTTGACTTTTTTGGTACTTTACACAAAGCACCCCTCAATTTGCCTTCTTTTATTTTTTTTCTTCAAAATACTTTTCTTTTTATTTATTTGACCAAGTTTTCGGGTGTTACAACGTATTTCTTATAGAATTACATAACCTTTTAGGCTTCTTTCTTTTTAGACTTTGCCTTCTTACTAGGTCCAATCAACCGCCTTTTTCTTTCCACAACCTTTGTTCCTTATTCCACTTGGTGGTTCGTATTATACTTTATAGGGTTCTGGTTGATCTAAAACCTCTTCAATTACTACACCTTTTTTATTATACGAAGGGTCGCAAGGAAATTCATTGAAGATTTGAGACTTTAGATTTTGCAGATGCTCATCAAGCCATGTAAGTCGATCAGTATTCATCCTTAACCTATCCACACATTGTTGCATAGTGTCCATCAAACGATGTCTTAGAGCTGCATTTTCAGACTGATCTACACAGTATCTATACTCCATAATAACACCCTTTTGGGCAACGCATCTCTCCGCCATCTTCCATGAACATATTGATGCCAAACTTTTTCGATCTTATGATATCTGAATACGCAGAACACGTGATACCAAAGATATCCAATACGTGTGAATGACATGCAAGAACATGTAACAGAATTATCTGACAAATCACGTGTGACCTGTGAATATAACATGTACCGAAATTACATACGTAACAATTCAAGAACATGTAACAGAATTAACAAAATTAATTGCTACAGAAATATAACATGTACATACATATACGTATCAAAAATATATAACATAAACTTCAACCGTACCTTAAATTCATTGAGAAGTTCAAATCTATTGTCTTGATGTGCAATACTGTAATTGTATATTCCATTAATTTTCATCACGATTGACTATGTAACATAATGTTTGCCCTTATGTATCTCCTTTTGCACCTTTAAAAATATATTACATGTGTATGTCTCATAAGCATGCCATTCAATTACTAAGCTTGTGAGATACTTAGGAACTGTGGTGGTGGTGTTGAATTCAAGGACACGTTGGTTATATCTTTGGCCATCTATAGCATTGTTGTAACACAACAAGAACTGGAGAAGTGTTTCGACGGGCTAGAATTAATTTTGAAATATGAGTTTGAGCTTTCGCACATTGATGTGGTCTTCATCAAACAACACATTGGAATATCCATAAAATAATCAGGAACCCGGATCTCTGATGGAAAACATATGAGATAGCCATTTGTGATCATGTAAACCATTCTTTTCCATTAATATCTTCCATCATGACTCAAATATGGAAGGTTTTAGGTAAACATTCCAAACAATCTTATGAATAGATGCACGCAGATCCGTGTTGTTCATATATGTCCAGATACCTGATTATGATTAATAGAGTTAGACATTACTACGAAAAGGACATTATATAGATTATGGGTAAAAAGCAGAATACGTATATGTAAGTAGATCTATATTTCATGCATAGAATTATGAAAATGTATATTTTATATTATTTTTATTAAATTTATAAATAAAATAAAAAGCTTTAAGTACTAAATTAAAAACACCTTGGACGGGAGCTTATTAGTGATATGCCACATACAAAGTCTATGAACTGAATTGTCCAACACATTATGAACAGCTTGTTTCAATGCAGCGTCTTAGTCCATTAGAACTAACATTGGCTGCTTGTTGTTATGAGCTTCCATAAAACACTTGAGTAGCCACGTGTATGATTCGATCGACTCATCGTACAACAATGCAGCCCCAAAAGCGACACACATTTTATGATGATCAACTCCAGTAAATGGAACAAAAGTCATATTATACCTACATAAAAAACAATTTTTAATAGATACATACTTACAATCTTGTAAATAAATTACATACTTGTTAGTCTGGTACGTTGCGTCAAACGCTAACACATCACAAAACGCCATATAGTTGACCTTCGACACATCATCTACCCAAATAAGTTCCTAATTTTATCGCCAACCGCTAGAAAGTTAAATTGAAGTTGTTTTGGCATAACACCTAGTGTTCCATCCTATCTAAGAATTATCGGCCATCACTATCACCAATGAAATTAGTGATATCCCTACTAAAATTTTATATTCCGTCTTAGTTCCTCTAACCATATGATGGCCACCCTTCAATGTAACTTGCCATCTATGTGCTTTGGAAGGTCTAATATTTGCCAAACTACATTTAGCAATGTACTCCTTATCAACAAAATCAAGCTTACGCTTCTTCCTTGTCAAATCTAAATTATCCAAGTTCACCAAACCATGTTTATGTGCCTCAATAAAACCATATACTTCAAAATTTCAGTTCCTTCAATAACTCTTAATTTTAAACGGGCACGACAATCACAAACTTTAAAGTTTCTTCTTTGAACCCGAGACTTTGTGGAAACATCCAAAGTGTCCGTTACATTGCCGGTAGGTATACCAGCCTTGTTACATAATATGTATCTATGAGTGAGCACACCTTTCTTCTTTTCACTATGTAAGGCCCCGTTCCCAAAGACCTCACAGTTGGTCAATCATAGCACAATATATATAAAACATTTCATAGTTCATAAACCAGTGCAACGGAATTAATATCAAAAGCCATTCACTTCATTAATAAATACTGTTGCTAAGCAATAATTGTTAATTGTTATTAGTTACAAAAGATCATATTAATTGCATTACAAAACAACAATATTAGTATGAGTGAACAGATGCCAGTCTAGCCCCGACGAGTAGCCTCCGCGAGTGCCATCCTTAGCAATTTACCTGCCAACTGAAAATGCATAAAAGTCAGCATTGTTGAGTGAGCTCTAGTTTTTAAAACATTAAAATACCTTGAAAGATTTAGTTATGAAAATACCCTTTTAAAATAATATACTTTTCTTTCGTACGCGATCACACATCATACGTACAGTTAAGATAACATCCATTATCTTCTTTACCATTTCCATCATCGTTCATTCAAACCTTTATTTTAATCTTTCACTTAATCCGGACCAATGTGCTATGCCCCCGATAATGCGCACAAAACTGGTATTGGGCCGAGGTCTACAAATAGACCCCAAACTGGTGCACAAAGCTGACTCCAATACCGGGCAGCAACAAGGGTCCCCTCAATCTCAAAGATTGACCCTGTGTGCATCCAACGGGTTAGCTAAACCACACACAGTTGAGCTAACAACCTAGTGATTGTGAACCTCGTGTGAATTGCTTGCAAGACTTTCTTCCGTTCTTTATGTTCCACATCTCATTATCATTAATCTTTCCACTTTCTTTAATGATAATACTTTATGTATACAGATAAATCACACCACGTAAAGTCACATAATAATATAATAAATAGGAACACAAGAACAACCCAAAACATAAATAAAATAATCAGATAATAACACCAAGTCAAGCCAAGGGTCAAACCTTAAAAATCCTGATTTCCCAAAACTCCAGAAAATTTTCTAAGTGTTTAGGCGCATGGGCACTATGCAGGCGCATGAGCCTTGCTTGGGCGTATTAACACTATTCATGCGCATGGATCCTACACTTAGGCATTTTAGCTTACATTCTGGGAGCATGAACTATTCAGGCGCATGGACTAGCACTTAGGCGCCTGAACAAGGGTTGGGCGCATGACACTATTTAGGCGCATGAGTCTTCACTTAGTATTTTTAGGCCAACATTTTGGGCGCATGAGCACTATTGGGGTGCATGAACCCTCAAACGGTTTCTAAGGCAAATTTTCCAGGCGCATATGCCCTGTTTGGGCGCACGGCCTGTACTTAGGCGTTTCTAAGCCTAAACCTCAGGCGCATGGGCCCTGTTTGGGCGCATGACTACCTGTTGTGCATTTTTTTTAGAATCACAACTATCCCAGATCTGTATTTGCACCTGTTCTAAGCATAAACTTAACATTCTAAGCAACCACAACACATAAACAAGCATAAACATAAGCGTAAACGTACATATACATACGGGCAAACATAAACCAGTTGTAAAACATTTTAATCATGCATTTTCAGCCCCAAAACAGTTTAAAACACATAGAACCGAGGTCTAGAACTCATCTAGTGCAGCAAACAAGTAAAACTCCACCAAACCTGCTTGCACACGAGTTCAAACGCCAAGATCAAAAACAGCCTCTTTCTTTCTCTAGAACCGAGAGAACTTCGATTTCTTCTTCTTCTTCTTTTGTTTCAGTCGAACACAGCTGCAGCAGGGGTGGTATGGGCGGCCATGCCCATATAAAGTGCACCTTTTGACTTTTGTATACTTTTACACGAAACACCCCTCATCTGCGGCTTCTTTTAGTTTTCTTCAAGATACTTTCTTTTATTTTATTTTATGTGACAAAATTTCGGGCGTTACAAGTCTACCTCCCTTAAAGAGGTTCCGTCCTCGAAACCTGTCACTCTTCGAATAACTATGGGTAATGCTGTCTCATCTCATCTTCGTTCTCCCACGAAGACTCAGAACCCTTTCGGTGTTTCCACTGCACCTGCACAAGCGAAACCACTTTATTTCTCAGTCTCTTCTCCTTCCAGTTGATGATTGCCACTGGTTGCTCCACATAGTTAAGCCGTTCAACCACTTCGATATCTTCTAGTGGTACAATCATGTCTTCATCGGCTAAGCACTTTCTCAGATGAGATACATGGAAGGTTGGATGAATTCCACTTAACTCATCAGGCAAATCTAAGCGATAGGCTACCTCTCCTACTCGTCCGATGATTCGGAAAGGCCCTATGTATCTTGGGCTTAGCTTGCCTCTCTTTCTGAATCAAATAATTCCCTTCCAAGGCAACACCTTCAACATAACTTTATCACCTACGTTGAACTCAATCGGTCTACGCCTTTTGTCTGCATACGACTTTTGTCTATCCTTCACTGCCTTCATAAAGGCTTTGATCTTTTCCAATTTCTCCATTATAGCCTCGATCACCTCAGTACTTCCTAACTCCTTCTTCCCGATGTCTCCCCAACATACGGGAGTCCTACATCTTCTACCGTATAACATCTCATATGGTGGCATGCCTATGCTGGCATGATAACTGTTGTTGTATGAGAACTCTGCTAACGATATGTGACCATCCCAACTTCATCCAAAGTCGATCACGCATACTCGGAGCATATCCTCGAGCATCTGAATTGTCCTTTCAGACTGACCATCTGTTTGAGGATGATAAACCGTACTGATGTGTAGGCACATCCCCATCGCATCGTGGAATCTCTTCCAAAACTTCGATGTGAAGCGGGTGTCACGGTCCGACACAATAGAAACCGGCACACCATGAAGAGCCATAATCTCCTTGATGAACAGATCCGCCAGTCTCTCAGAGGAATACGTCTCGCGAATCGGTAGGAAGTGAGCATTCTTTGTCAGATGATCAACTATCACCCATATGGTATTGTACCCCTCGCAGTACGGGGTAACTTTATGATGAAGTCCATGGTGATGTGCTCCCACTTCCACTCAAGTATATCCAATGGCTGGATCTTCCCATATGGCTTCTGGTGTTCTGCCTTCACTTGCAAGCAAGTAAGGCACTTACTCACATACTCCACTACATCGCGCTTCATTCCCGGCCACCAGAAATCTTTCTTCATGTCTTGATACATCTTGGTAGCACCGGGATGAATGGAGTATCGAGTCTTATGAGCTTCGTCCAGAATTCACCCCCCGTAGATCTCCATATCGGGGAATCCACATCCGCCCGAAGCGGGTTCTAAATCCATGGGTATTCTCTCCCAACTCTATGACCAGACCTCTCATCCTTTTAGAGTTAAGGCGATCTTCTTTCAATGCCTTATTTTGAAATTCTTTGACCTGTGTCATCACATCCGAGGTCATCACCAATTGATTAGCATTCACCCGGATTGGCTCGGGTCTCTCCTTTCGGCTCAAGGCATCGGCCACTATATTGGCTTTACCCGGATGGTAGTGGATCTCACAATCATAATCCTTGATCAATTCCAACCACCTCCTCTGCCTCATGTTGAGATCCTTTTGCTCAAAGAAATACTTTAAGATCTTGTGGTCCGTGAAGAATGTGCATTTCGCCCCATATAGGTAGTGCCTCCAAATCTTTATGGCGAAGACCACAGCTGCGAGCTCCAAATCATGCGTGGGATAATTGACCTCATGGGTTTTTAGTTGTCGGGATGCGTAGGCTATTACTCTCCCACGTTGCATTAACACACAACCCAGTCCCGAATATGAGGCATTCGAATACACCACTAAGTCTTCACTCCCTTCGGGTAATGTCAAAACAGGAGCTTGAGTCAATCTTGCCTTTAACTCCTCAAAAGCATCTTCCTGTTCTCGACCCCACACAAACTTCACCTCCTTGCGCGTCAATTTCGTCAAAGGTGAGGCTATCTTGGAAAAGTCCTGGATAAATCTTCTGTAGTAGCCCGCCAAGCCCAAGAAACTACGAATCTTGGATGGCGTCTTTGGAGACTTCCATTGCATCACCGCCTCAACCTTCGCCGGGTCCACCATAATTCCTTCAGAATTCACCACGTGACCCGAAATTGAACTTCACGCAACCAAAAAGCACACTTAGAGAATTTAGCATATAGCTTCTCCCTTCTAAGTGTCTCTAGCGCTTCGCGTATGTGACTGGCATGTTCTTCTTCTCTCCTTGAATAAATAAGGATATCATCAATAAACACAATCACTGACTTATCCAACATTGGCCGACACACTTGGTTCATCAAATCCATAATGGCAGCTGGCACATTAGTCAGACCGAAAGACATAATGAGGAACTCGTAGTGTCCATAACGCGTGCGACAAGCTGTCTTAGGAATATCTTGCTCCTTAACCTTCAATTGATGGTAGCCAGATCAGAGATCTATCCTTAAGAGCCAACTGACACCTTGAAGCTGATCAAATAAGTTATCTATTCTCGGTAGGGGATATCGATTTTTCACCATCAACTTGTTTAGCTCCCGGTAGTCTATGCACATCCTCATACTACCGTCTTTCTTCTTGACAAACAGTACCGGAGCACCTCAGGGAGAGATGCTCGGTCGGATAAATCCCTTGTCCATCAACTCCTGTAATTGAACCATCAACTCCTTCATCTCTGTCGAAGCCAATCGATACGGTGCCTTGGCAACTGGTTGGGTACCGGGTATCAGATCAATCTAAAAATCGATCTCGTGGTCCGGTGGCACACCAAGTAAATCTTCCGGGAACACGTCTGGAAAGTCACACACCACGGGTACTTCAAACAACTGTGGTACTGACGCTCCACATCCTTCACATAAGCCAGGTAGGCACTACATCCCCGCTTCATGCACTTCTCTGCCACCGTCTTCGAAATCACCTTCGGGACCGTAGCGACGAGGTCACCGTAGACCGTCACCGAACTTCCATCGGGCGCAATTAGTTGGATCATCTTCTTGAGACACACAATATTTGCCTCATAAGCTGCTAACCAATCCATCCCTAGTACTACATCAAATCCGCCTTGGGGCATCACAAACAGTTCTATTGGGGTGCATGAGCACTATTGGGGTGCATGAGCACTATTGGGGCGCATGAGCCCTCAAACGGTTTCTAAGGCAAATTTTCCAGGCGCATGTGCCCTGTTTGGGCGCATGGCCTGTACTTAGGCGTTTCTAAGCCTAAACCTCAGGCGCATGGGCCTTGTTTGGGCGCATTACTACTTGTTTTGCATTTTTCAGAATCACAACTATCCCAGATCTGCATTTGCACCTGTTCTAAGCATAAACTTAACATTCAAAGCAACCACAACACATAAACAAGCATAAACATAAGCGTAAACGTACATATACATACGGGCAAACATAAACCAGTTGTAAAACCTTTTAATCATGCATTTTCAGCCCCAAAATAGTTTAAAACACATAGAAACTAGGGTCTAGAACTCACCTAGTGCAGAAACAAGTAAAACTCCACCGAACCTGCTTGCACACGAGTTCAAACGCCAAGATAAAAAAACAGCCTCTTTCTCTCTCTAGAACTGAGAGAACTTCGATTTCTTCTTCTTCTTCTTTTGTTTCAGTCGAACACAGCAGCAGCAGGGGTGATATGGGCGGCCATGCCCATATAAAGTGCACTTTTTGACTTTTGTTTACTTTTACACAAAACACCCCTCATCTTTGGCTTCTTTTAGTTTTCTTCAAGATACTTTTTTTCTTTTATTTTATGTGACAAAATTTCAAGCGTTACACATTATACCTAAACGGGTACTAAAGCCGGCCTTCTTAGCGTATGCCTCGTACACCCTTACAGCATGGTCCCAATTTTCGTACCTTGTTCCGACCACCGGCTTATGCTCAATGGATACGTTAGGAGTCCAATACCTGGACCCATTGGGGGACTGGCATAAGGTGCTACGCATAGTATCTAACAACGAATGTTTAAAAAAATTGTCAATAAACACACAAATAAAAACTAATACGAAGAAAAATTGAATACCTTCATTCTTAACACCGGTTAGAAATAAGGTATCATTCTCAGTTTTGACATCATCAAACTAGTTGTCAATAAGATCATGTGTGGTATCTGATATTATCACTTATTACCTTAATTAAAATATGTTTTCACTTGATTACCACTATGTTTGACTTGTCAAATTCTTAATTAGTTTTCAAATCTATAAAGTATCATAATCATGTTTCCCCTAAAGAAGTGTAAACAAAAAAGGGTTGTGAAGATTCACCTGATTTCTCTTACAAGTACATGTATGTTAATGCTGAAAGCTTGTCAAACACACGGGGGTCATCGGCCTTTAACATGATAATAATGACATCATGTGTGTGGTTGAGCTCCTTTGTTTTAGTTAAATTGTGGTGATCATGATATAGTATAGTTATCGGTATGCTGTCAAATAACTTAATTATCATTTATATAAATACTGGGGTTACTAATTAGATAAATTTAAGTCTTACTAGATATATGCAGTTTGGGTACCCTTGGGGGTGTGTGTATGTATATATATATTATATGTGAGAAGCAAATTTGTTATCATGTTGTTGGATCTGGTTAAGGACTTGATAAGACTTTTCTGTTTGATCGGCAGATAACAAATGCGGAATCTAAGTCAACTGTCTTACATAACATAAACATATACTTTGAGTAATAATAAGGAGACAAGAAGTTCTTTCAAAGTATACAGTTGATTAATTTTTTCTGAGTACAAGTTTGTTACAATCAGTAGATAAACAAGAGGGAACTAGCTAACCTCAAAACTATACAAGTGTGAGGTCCTACACTATGAAAGGTAAACACAAAGAAAAAATCGCTTTACATATATTCCTAGTTTACAAAAAGGTATGTACAACATAAACAGGCAATCAGAACATCAAAAGTTAGCAGCTTTAGAACTATATTGTTTCCAAAAGGTAGAACATAGCAGCTGCCAATTTACTTCGATACAAAAAGTCTTATTTAATGTTGTAGTTATTCAGCAGCTAATCCATTTGAGTGCTGATAACTAGCACTTCATCACTTTTAGTGCTGAGCGGCAGTAGTTCAGTACTTGGAAGAATTCGGCAGTTGGCAGCCAATGCTGAATCCATGAGTTTTCAGTAGCTTCATCATCTTTGTAGATCAAAATTTCCCTTAGGATAATGCTACCAAAACTCTCTCTTCATCCTTCAAGCATCCTTATCAGTAGTAGTTTATACATGTATCTTCTTCTATCTCTTAAGAGATTTCAAGATGTAGACTGACCAAGTCCTTCATGTTGTGCTGAGATAGTCTAAAGAGATCATACTCTTTGACTTTGATGTTACCGGCACAAGCAAAGGTTAGATAGAAGGTGTTGGTTGAGAAATTATAGCTCTAGTGTATGATTGGGTCATGAATGCTCAATGGAGTCACATGTAAAAGATCTTTTGTTTTGTCTCCACTTTGTTCTGCTTCAACTTTGTTTCTAATATTTATATTCAAAATAGAAGCCATAGATTTATAATTATCTGGCATGCCTTCATCTCCTTGATCAAGGTTAAGATCTTTTGTAGGTCTTTAGAGTTAAGGTTCAGAACTTCTAACTCTATTAGGAAGGAAGACTTGGACATGTTCCTTCTCTTAATGAAGTATCTCTTAGCCTTTAGGTCATATCCCCAATTGATCATGGTTGTACCATCACCCTCTAAGTCTTTTTCTTGGTCAGATTTTGAGATTTCTTCTTCATTAGTTTGTTCAGTATTGTCCGAGCCTTGTCTTATTCTTTTAGCAGTTATAGGGATGGTCACTTCATCTTCTGATTGAATAGACTGGCTTTGTGTTGGAGATTCAACTGTTTGAGGATCTTGTTGGACTATTGGAGAAACATGCTCAGCAGCTTGAGGATTTTGGATAGTGGGAGGAGATGATTATGGTTGAGTACTGGTCGGCAGATGGGGTGGCTTCATCAACTTCAGACTCCTTCATTTTTCTTTTTTGTTTTGAAACTTGCCTTGACTTTTTTAGATGAGACTTGTAAATTCTCATCAGCACCTTCTCTTCTTTTTTTCCTCAGAGTCATTGCTTATGTACCTTAGCCTCAATCTGGTTAGGTCAGCTATCTCAAATCTGTTGAAGCAAACTAGTTGATTTCTTAAGTAAGCTACCCTTCTAGGTGCTGATCTTGTCTTGAAGTATGTGTCTTTCTTCCGGTCATATTCCCACTCCAATATTGGATTATATGTTGATAGTGTAGTTTCAAGGATTTCTTCACCAGCCTTAGCCTTAACTAAGGACAACTGTTGAAGTAGCATCATTGACTTCTCATATCTACATCCAAAGATGCTAAGATACTTAGTAATTTGTTCTAAGATGTCAAGGGGCAGATCAAGTATCTTATTCTCATGATCATAGTACATGATCTCACCATTTGCCCTCTTGACTAGAAACTTTTTCATTTGGGATACATACCCCGCACCCAAAACCTTTATTCCCTTGAGTATCTTCTGCTCTGATTCTGGATCAATCACCCTTGCCTTTACACTCTTTTTGGAATAATCTTCTTTTTGGTAAGGACTAATGAGGTAGGTTGATTATCATCAGAGGTAGTGGATTCAGAATCAAGAGATGCTGAAGGATCAGTCAGTAGATAGGAAGACTTCTGAATAGTTTTCTTAGTACAAGTTTGCTGTCTGTCCCATTGCTCCCTAGCTTCCTCATACTTTGGGAGCCCATAGAAGACTTTTGATCTCTCTTTGCTTGTTTTCTCTCTAATTCAGCTCTCTTCTTTTTAGCCAACTCTGCTAATTTCTCCATTTCAGCATGACTTGTAGCTATTAGCTTTGACTTCATCTCAACAAGACTCCATTCGATGACCTCATCAAAGCTGAATCCTTTCAATCAAGTTGAACTGCTAGGAGACATTTTTCTTGATCTTTTTCCTTCTTTTTTGAATAAAGGACATTGGTATGGATACAAAAGTTATGAACATATGAGCTTGCTGAGTGGTTGTCCTTTGAGTGCTTTTGGCAGTTGGACTATATGACTTAGATAACACCCTCTTGACAACCTTGACCTTAGGTTTGGGTGGAGCTGTTGGTTTTGTTTTGCTAGTTTAACCAATAGGGTTGATCTTTTTTCTTGGAGCTGTAGAATCTTTTATACTTTTGATTAATGCAATGATGTTCTTCTTAACCGAAGATTCTTGAGCTCTACCAGCATGTAACCCTATGAGTTCATTATCAACCTTCTGTGAGAACATCTCCATCCTTTTTGTCATCAGGATTCTAACCCTTCTTTCTTTAGACTCATACTCGACTTCTTCTTTAGTAGTCATAGGTCTCTTACCTTTGTCTGAGGTAAAGATTGAAGTAGGTCTGACTGTTGAAGGTCTAGTAGATGCACTTGATGCCTCACCAGCTAACTTGGGATCGTCTACAGTTGTCCGAACTCTCTCAGCATCCTTGGCGACTTTTGGGCCATCTGTTTCCACATTCACCTCAGATCTAACTAGGATTTCAGCTTCAACATCCAGTTGACCAAATATCACCTCAGTTGTTTTCTTGAGTTTAGACTCAGGTGTGTTCTTATGTACTTATGAAGTTGGCTTGGTTCTTCTTCAAGAGTCACCCCATGTCTTTACATATCATCTTCCATGGTCTGGTTTTCTCTTAACTAGATAATCATCCTTCTTAAGGGTTCATCTACTAAATAAGACTCTTGTCTGACTGTATCGAAAGTTGTATCAACAACTGATTTCTTCAGCTTTTTGTAGTTTCTGATAGCACTATCAGTAGTGGAGCCTCTTCTTCAGCAGTTGCCTTGGGAGTGGCTTCAAGTCCCAACACTATATCTTTCTTTGATGATTCCTCATTTGATCTTTTCTTATTAAGAGATAGCAAAGAAGAAGTACTAGACCTTCTCATTGAAGCTATCCCTCTTTTCCCAAGTTGAACCTTTTGGTTCATTCTTCTCATGACTCTTCTAGCTTCTATTTCCTTCTCTTCTGAACTATCATAGCCATATCTTTCTGGAAGCTAATTTAGTTTGGGTTCAGCTTCAGTTAGAGGCTCATAGTCTTCAATCCATCTTGAAAATGAAATTGGTTGTGAAAGGTTGACAATTTGATCAGCCAGACCCAAAAGAGTGTCTTCAGCCTTTGGGCTCATCTTTCCTCTTTTGGTAGGATTATTTAAGATTCTAGATGATACTAGGTGGGTGGAGGAAGGCATATCCAAAGGTTCTTATAGTGCTGACGAGATTGAGCCTCAACCTTAAGGACTCTCTCTGCTAACGCCTTTAACAGACAGTTCTCAAATTCGAGAAATGTGGCTCCTTTAGCATAACCTTGAAGCCTTGCGTTCTTTGCTTGTAGGACAGTTAATATTTATGCAAGTTCAAGGTTATGGGCCGTCAATTATTGTATCTATTGCAGACTTCCCTCATCCATAGTTATGGAATCCTTGGGACTAGATGAGGTCCTAGGCCGAGCCTCAACACCCTTACCACTAGATATGGTTTCTTAGCACCCTAGATTCCTCTCAAGATATGAATCCAAAAAGACATTCTCAAGGTGAATTGTTATGGTTGAGGTCCTAGTTATGTTGTCTCTATCCTCCTGATCGATTGATGATCAGTAGTAGAGACAACCTCTTTCACATTGACCCTTTCACCCCTAGGGTTAATCTCTTCATGTTGAGGATGTGGGTCAAATGTCTGAGCATACATATTAGTCTCCACTATCTGTAATGTATGGGACGGGGAGACAGCCCTACCACCCCCTACTATTCTCTTTTAGCCCTTGCTGGCGAAAGTCTTCGCCTGCCACTTTCTTTCCTCTACCGTATCCACTGATGGGATTTATTCATCAATGGGGTCATTGAAGGTCATTTTGTGAAAGGTCATACTGAATGGAAGCTTGAACATCCTCATCCTTGGTAATAGACATGATACATACGAGTATGAGGAGATGAGTCTAATGGCCCTGGATGTGTGCCAAATCGTAAAGAGACTTCTTCCTCAGAAGTTATATCAATTATAAGGGTATCTCTAATTGATTTCTCAATTCTAATTGAGGGCTAGAGGGGATGGTGAGGGTCTTCTCAGAAGAAGGCAGAGAAACCTTCTTCTTTAAGCTTTGTTTAGGTATGGCTGACACCTTTGGCTTAGCATAGAAGAAGGAAGAGAAATCTTCTTCTTTTTTGAGTAATCTCTAATAAAATGATACCTGATATCAATGTGTTTCATCTTTGAAAGCTGAATAGGATTCTTTGTGATTGAAATGGCACCATTTTTGTCAATGTGGATTGGAGTATTCATGATGGTTATCCCATAATCTCTAAATTAAGTTTGAATCCATAGCACCTAAGCACAACAACTAAAATAGCAATGTACTCTACTTTAACAGTTGATATAGATACACATGTTTGCTTCTTGCATTGCCATGAAACCAATCTTCCCCATAGAAATTGGCATCCTCCTAAGGTGGATTTCTTATTGATGTTGTATCCTTCATAGTCAATATTTGTATATCCACAGAGAATTAATTCAGTACTTTTAGAGTACCATAATCCCAACTTGAGCATAAACATGTGACAAACATAATATCTGGTCTACTTAGATTGATTTATAAAGATTCCATCAGGTGTTTGCTTCACTTGTATTCCCAAGGGGAAAGTGAGTTCTCTCATTGAGCTCATCTTAAACCTGGACTTCTTGAGACTTTCAAGACTTTTCTGTTCGATCGGCAGATGGCAAATGCAAAATCTAAGTCAACTTTTTACTTAACAAACACGTATACTTTGAGTAATAATAATAAGAACCCAAGAAGTTTTTTCAAGGTATACACTTGATTAATCTTTTCTAAGTACAAGTTTGTTACAATCAGCAGATAAACAAGTGGGCTAACTAGCTAACCTCAAAACTATACAAGTAAAATGTATTTATACTATGAAAGTTAAACACAAAGAATAAACCACTTTACATCTATTTCTGGTTTACAAAAAGTTATATACAATGTAGACAGACAATCGACACATCAGAAGTTAGCAACTTTAGTACTATCTTGTTTCCAAAAAGCAAAACATAGTAGCCGCCAATGTAATTTGGTATAGAAAGTCTTGTCTATGTTACAGTTGATCAACAACACATCCATTTGTGTGTTGATAACCAATTAATCAGCACTTCATTATTTTCAATGCTGATCGGTAGTAGTTCAGCACTTGACAGAATTCGGCAGTTGGTAAACAGTACTGAATATATGAGTTTTCGGTAGCTTTATCCTATTTATAGATCAACACATGTCCTTGTATAAATACATGTGCTATCCGTATAGTTTAGATCTAAAAATATTAGCATAATTATTCAGCTTCAAAAGTCTTATTAATAATGATAATAATATAAATCAAATTGTATCATTATTTACAATTATTAGCAATGATAGTCAAATTATATTCAAGATAATATTTGTTTGCCACTTTTATAGATGCCGTAGACTGACCTATATATTAAAATATAGTAGTTCAATAAATTGGGTATTCAAACTCGCACTTCTTTTGTTATGTACTCATATAAAATAAATACAATTACCTAGAAGTACTATTTCCTATAATAGTAATGGCAATGTTAATAATAAAATTTATATTTACACAAAATATAGTTGATTTAGTTCTTTATATAAAGTCATCGGTTCAACATGGACAGTAATAACAGGTATGTTGTTGGTGGTAAAGATACAAATAGTTAACATATCTTACATGTTACAATTATCTCTTTCGTAGTGGCACTTTCATGTAATCTTTTCAATTCTTAATATCTAGTAGTTACTCATTTATTGTTGTGTAAATAATTAAACCCTTTTAAATAGTATAATTATACCCTTCTTACTTGTCTTCGTTTATGTTTTGTAGCAATTGTTGGCTTAGAGCTCGACATGAAAAGACACACACGCGTAAAATATTAATCGACTCCAAACATAAAATAATGCGCATTTTTAACTTTTACTCGCTTCGTTCGGGTGCGAACCCGTTCGTAATCGACTGATAACCTCATCAGTTATGCTGTTCTACACGTTTCCTTATAGACATCGTTTCTTTGCTTGTGTTGACTGTCATTGACTACGATTGTCACATAATCACCGTCTGCTCGTGACCATAGTCACCAGAATAATGACAAAGTAGTTGTGTGGCACCGATTTTCTTCTAATAGATTCTACCTTGTAGATCGGGCCTTAAAGGTTACATACATTGTAGATCTAGTCCGGCGAAGTCTGTTGGGTTTAGGGTAGGGGCTCTAGGGTTTGTAGAATTAAATAAAGGAATGAATAAGATGCTTTTAAAGGTAGGGTTTGTTAGGTGGGTTTCCTACCATTTCACCCTTACTGCATTCGATCCCATTTCGCATCGTGTTTTCCGGTTTTATATTTTACAAAGTCAAATGATAGTTATAATAAGGGAAATTTACGAAAATAACCATTTGACCAAATTAAATTATTAAAATAACCAGTCAAAAATTAAGTTTATCAAAGAAACAACCAATCGAATCACGCCAAGTGTCCCTCCCCCGCCCACGTGGAGAGAAATATCCATAATCCCTCGCCGGCACGGCCTTCTAAGCGAGGAATATGCATAATCCCTCGCCCACGTGTCTTCTTTTTCCAATCCCTCGCCCACGTGGCAGACTCCTCGATGACTCAGCGAGGGATTATGGGAATCCCTCGCCCAAAATTACCATACTACCCCCTCGCCATAATTAAAAAAAATTATATGGTTTTTACCAAAAAAAATCCGTACTTTTTCACATTTATTATTGTTTTTTAAATACATAAAAATTTAATTTAATTTGATTATCCCCTGTATAATACAATGTTTACCCTTATAAAATCTTATATTTTTCTCAACCTTCTTGTTGCAACTTTCTTCTTAAAATCCTCACAAATCAGAAAATGTCAGTTAATATCATACTATGCAGTGGGGGTAAATGACATTTTGTAAACGGTGTTAAAGAGTATCTACCATTAAAAGATAAATGTGTTAGACATGTTCTTAGTTTATCTAGTAATATAACATATGATGAATTAAAGGATACTATTTCTTCAAAACTGAGAATTCAAGGTTATATACGGTTATCGTATAAACTGTTTATTTATACTCATTTTATTGATATATCTGATGATAAAGATTTATTTTATTTTATGAATGTTGTTCTTAATGGTCAAAATTTTTTTTACCTTATTCGTAAGTGAAGAATCTGGTGTTGGTAGTAGCTCCGCTGTCCACGAAAAAAAATTGAATTTTACAAATGGCACTGAAAAGTTTATTTATGATTTAAACGACATTCCTGTTGATGATGAGAGTTATATTGATGTTAAGCAAGAATGTCATTATGAAAATGAAAAAATGAGGATTTTTATGAAAAAGATGATCCACCTCCCTATCATTTTGAGTATAAAGTTCATGAAGATATATTTTTTTCACAACTGGAGTCATTAGCGGATCCTACAAATAAACCACTCAAAATACTGGCTCTGGGTTGTCAACTATTTCTGAAGGTGATTGTTTCAACAACAAAAAAGAATTACAACTGAAATTGGGTATGATGTGTCTAACCCAATGTTTTGAGTATAAATTGGTTAAATCACCAAAAAGTAGATTTGAGGCGTCATGTCGTAACGATGGTTGCGATTGGTGCATTCGTGCGCACTGTTTTAAAAATACAAGCATATTTCAAGTTAGATACTTTATATCAGTATATACTTGTTCAAGAACACAAACTTATCCCAATATTCGTCAAGCAAACAAAAAAGTATTGGGTCATATCATTAAATACCAATTAAAAGATAGCGGTCGAATTTACCGGGGTAAATAAATTATGAATGATATTAAAGAGAGATTCAAAGTTAGAATATCGTACGCTCAAGCTTGGCGTGGCAAGGCTTACGCGCTCAAATTTTAAAAGGATCTCCGGAAGAATCGTTTTCGCATCTTCCTATTTACTGCTACAACTTGAAAATAGCAAACCCGAGTACGGTCACTGATATTGCTGTAGATGAAATGGGATGTTTTGAAATGTTATTTGTCGCAATCGGTGCAGCGGTAAGTAATTGTTGAGTATGTTTTTTAATAATATTTTTAGTAATACTAACATTATTTATTTATTTAAATTCGAAGTTTTGTGCAATGTTTACGACCTTTAATTGTGATTGATGGGGCACATTTAAAGGGAAAGTTTTTAGGCACCATCCCTGGTACCCGTTCCCTCGCTGACTAGGCATCCCCCTCGTCCCTCAGGACCCGTTCCCTCACTGACTTAGCAAGATATGGGTCAAATCCCTTGCCTTGGTTGTCATACCCCTCGCTGACGTGGATGGGTCAAATCCCTCGCCTAGGAAAATATGTCCCTCGCTTTTTTTATATAACACGTAATTTACATGTAACACCCAGATATTTATAAAAAAGAAAGAAAAGAAAAGAAAAAAAGAGAAGTATAAAGAAAGAAATATGAAATAACCCAAGTTGAAGGGTTAAAGTTGTGTAAGAGGCAAACTTTATTATTATTATGTTTAAAAAGTGGGCATGGCCGCCCACTCTTCTTGCTCTCACCAACTGCTCGGCTGCAAAAAGTAAAGAACGGAGTTTTCCATCGGTTTTCTAGAGTGAAGAAGAAGAAGAAGATCGTCTAGAAGGTGAGTTTTTGTGTGTGTTTTGTTTGGTATCAGCTGAATTTTCAGCTTGTGGACCGAGTCTTATGTGTTTCTCTGTGTTCGGTTGTATGTTTTTGGTGTGTTTAGGTGTTTGAACTCCAAGTGCTCTCGAGTTTGGAGGAGTTTTACTCGAAGGCTGCTATAGGTGAGTTTTAGAACCCTGAATTTTCTGTTTTTAAAGTTGTTTTGGGGCTGGAATTGTACGTAAACTATTATTTTGCAACTTTCAGTATGTAACCGTATGTATTACCCTCTGTTTTATGTGGGTATGTGTGTTTGTGAATGTTTGACCGAATTATGTGGTTGTGTTATTGTTTTATGTGCTTAGTATGATAGATTTGGGCTAGGATTATGTAAGGATGATGACCGGGAACTTAAAATTAGTATAAGTTAGAACTGGTATAGTGCCCATGCGCCTAAGTTTCCCAAGCCCCCAAGTACTCATGCGCCTGCATAGTTCCCATGCGCCTACATAGTTCCCATATGCCTAAGTTTTTTGCCCATACGCCTAAGTGTTTGCTCATGCGCCTAAGTTTCCCATGCGCCTAAGTACTCATGCTCCTGCATAGTGCTCATGCACCTGCATAGTACCCATGCGCCTAGTTTTTCCATGCGCCTAAGTTTTTCCCCATGCGCCCAAGTGTTCCCATGCGCCCAATTGTTCATGCACCTGTATAGTGCCTATGCGCCCACATAGTGCTCATGCGCCTAAGTTGCCTTAGAATTTTTCTGAATTTGGGAAAAATGGAAATTTATGATTAAGCTATGGAATGTTTTGGGGGTTATGTTTGTTCATGTTATGCATGTTGTGATTGTTATTGATGTTCCTTATTACGTATTATTACGTGAATTTACGTGGTGTGTTAATGCTCGTATACGTAAAGTATTATCATAAAGAAGTTAAAGATTAAAGATAATGAAAGTAGAACATAACGAATGAATGAAAGTCTTGCAAGCAAAATTAAAGAGGTTCACAACTCAATGAAGAGTTGTTAGCTCAACTATGTGCAATATAGCATGCGATCTTGGCTAACCCACGAGGGTGTACATAGGGGGCTAGTCTTGGTGACTAATCCATACATGCGAAACGGGATCCTTGTCGCTTAAACCCAAGATTGTAGTCGCTTTGTGCACCAACGATGGGGTATAGCTTATGACAGGATCTAGATAGAAGTGAAAGATAATGAAAAAGTGCGAAATGAACGATTATGAACGATGATAAAAGATAATAATGATACTATCAAGATGTATGTATGTTGTGTGATCACGAACGAAGTAAAGGAAAGGTTTTTACTAAAGGTAAGTATTTTACTTATAAAACTAGAACTCACTCAGCAATGCTGACTTTTATGCATTTTCAGTTGGCAGGTATTTGTTGCTAAGGATGGCACGAGGGTGAAGCTACTTGGTGGGCAAGACTGGCATCCATCTCATGCAATAATAATGATGTTGTTTTGTAATACAACTAATTGATCTTTAGTAATCCTTTAAACAATGATGTATTACTTGACAAATGTGTTTACTAAAGTATAAAATGGTTTTTGATGAATTATTCCTCTTCAATTTTTTATTTACTTAATAAATCTTAATATGTTTTGATATAAATGAGGTTGTGATTGGCCAACTGTGGGGTTCCCGGGAACGGGGCCTTACATTACACGTGGGCGAGGAAAAATATTGCCACGTGGGAGAGGAATCATGACTTTTCCTCGCCAAAGGCGAGGGTCAAAGTCAAATGTATATTTTAATATTTTTACTAGTCAATGGTTATTTTGCTAATTTGATTTGGTCAACTGGTCATTTTCGTAATTTTCCCTTATAGTAAATATAATAACATTTTGAAGTATTCATTTGTCAGATATACGCATCAGGTGTTTAATCAATTCAGAATGTGTTAATGTCGTGTAGTTAATGCGTCTAATCATCTTTAAATGTTTTCTCACCAACATTTATATTATTATTTTTTACACTAAATATCATAAATATAATATTTGGTAACACTTTATACGTTAGTTCATGCTGCAGTGGCATTGAAATTTGTGAAATGCAGTAATTTTTCATTACCAAAACTCCGTTAGTTCCATTAGATCTTGCATAACGTGTCATGAACACACACTAATTATCATTAAACGTTGGTGACTTAACAAATACTTAATACTGTTTTAACTAATGTTAACTTGAATAATAATGTGATCATATGAAGCAAGGTGTTAAGTGTTAGTTTATGGATTATGGGTTACAACGTGACTATGTGAATTATATAATGTTCATGTAAGGTGATTATTATTTGACTTGCATGTTATTAGTTGGTCTATTAAGTGTTAATATTATGAAATGAAAATTAATTTAAAAACATTTAAAAGCAAGATTTACAATTTATAAAAGTCGAAATGGGTTAAAAGGAAATTTCTTACCATATATAATTTACAAAAAACCCCTAGCCCCATTCCCCACCCATTTGGCCGTAACCCTTCCCCATACACCCTCTCCTTGTGATTTTGATCAAGAAACAACATCTTCCAATCGATTTTGCCTAGCTTTGATCATTGCAACGTCACAGCAAGCTTAGTTCTGGATCAATTACATGATTAAGGTTTTCAACTAGTTTTCAGGGTTTTTGATCTGAGAACAAACCCTAGTTCAATTGGTAATGATAACATGAAATTGATGTTGTTTGCTAATGTTATTGTGTGAGTTTGATAGTATTGTTGTTGGTTTACGTGAGTTGTGCATAAATTTAATGAATTTAACATCTCGTTCATACGTTACTAAAAGTATAAACTTTAATTCCCAAGAACTTAGAGTTTTGTGATTTCTTTATGTTTCTTATGCTTTGATGATTGCAATGAACTAGTTTAGGCATATAATTGATGTTTCAATGATTGGATTTGATGAAATTTGGGTTGTTGGATGCTAATTTCCCGAAGTGGAAACTTTATTGACATGTTTGGTAGGATTTCATTAATTGGGCATGAAATTGATGTTAGGATCATGCTAGATTGATTACTGAGATCATTTAAAGTGTTAGAATGAAATGATTAGATCGCATGTATGCTATCTTGGTACTGTTGGATATGCTAGTGTTTGGGAAGTAATGGCGCAATTTGTTGAAGCTATTTTGGAAATTAGGGTTTTATACTTTGATAATGCTACTTGGTATGTTTTAATTCTTTAGCTAGTATAATTCAAGTTTAGGATTGTGATGATGAGCATAATACAGATAGGAGAATCTGAAGCCCTTACTTAGTAGGATTGGTAGGGTTTGGGATGTGAAGTAGAAAGTTACTTCACATGCATGTAGTGCGTGATTAAACATAATGTGTGATTAAGTATTTATGATTATTCTATTTGTTATAAGCATGTTGGTTATTTGATGAGATTCATATGTGTAGTATGATAGGTTAGTTAGATATCTTGCTAGAACTTAAGGTTCACTATGTGCTAAGTGTGAGTGGTTTTGTATGGAAATCAAGAATAATGAATTATTAAGTTTGGGCAAATAAGATTTCACATAACATGTCACCAACGGGTTAAATGGGTCTACTGAGTCAAACAGGTCAATGTTTTCCAAATCACTCAAATCAATGTGTTTGATTGAACACTTAGGGTTTGTAAACTATGTTAGTTGCACGTACTTATGTACTCACATATTCTATGTAAGATTTGACGGGTTGTCTTTCCATTCGTTCTTAGCTTTGCATTTCACTCATAGATACACATCAGGTGAGTTCAATGCCCCACTTTTATACTTTTGGGGGAGAAAGCATACTTACTTTTATAAACGCTTTAACTATTATAAGTTGTGTATATTATAACTTAGTGTGATATACCATTGAAAGTCCTTACAGTTTTGGATCATTAATTAAGAAAACTAGCAGGAAATTTTGGGTAGTATTAGTGGGTCTAACAATCCCCACCCGTACGACTGGAGGTCAAGTGGGTGCAACATTGTCTTAAACAACAAACAGTGTCATGACTTGATAAGTCATGGCAGAATGCCAATAAACGAACACAGTCAGCTTCGATCACGAAATCACTATTGTTATTACTTATGAATTTAGACTAGCCATCTATTTCAATACACTTACTTATATTTATAAATGCTATTGCTTGTGTTACTCATAAACTCTTGGACTCACCAACCATTGTGTTGTCATTTTAGTATGCTTTTCTCATGTCGTCTCGTTAATAACAGATTCATCTGAGAACACATCACGGGTCAAACATTCTTTTGAACATTCATCTATTAACATTTGGTTTCTAAACATACATTTAAACAATGGTTTGGTGGCGTGTTTTCTGCATTTACATTTAAATACTTTGGTTTTGGAATATTTACCATATGCTTACATAATGTTTTAAACTTTTAAACTCTAAGGTTTGTTTTTGAAATTCATATAGCGTTGTTCAGAATAACTAATGACTTGAATCTTGGTTTGTTCACACGCCTCACGATAAAATCCCGCATATGGATTTTGAGGGTGTGATAAAATTGGTCACTTTGACGCACATACGTTTAACACGGTTTTATCTATTTTGCATTCGTAATTCATGATTAACTGTTTGGATAATGTTTCTAAATGAATATTAATAAAAATATTAATATTCCATGCCATAACATTCGGCATGTCGCGGTTCTAAAAATGAAAAAAAAAACTAATTATGACTCGCGTTAGCTGTTTATTAGTTTGGACATTTGCATGTAACTTTACGATGAGTCACGCTACGACATTAAGCTTGCCAAATTATTGTTTGAGCTTAGGGTTACCGAATTGAGTTTCAAATGACCCTAAATTTCTTAATGGGTTTTATTGGTCCTTATAATTTCGATTTGGGCCTCTATTGGCCCTAGTTTATCAAACGACTTCCTATTTAGTCCAAGTAATTGTTCTTCAAATATGTTCATATGATTTGATTCGCATGTCTTCAATAATTTTATTGTAGTCTTCAAACTACAGAACAGGTCAAATATTAGGGTTGTCACATATTTAAAATAGTTCATCATTTTTATTTAACAAAAAGTTACTTATCAAAATGGGCAATTAATTAATTTACCGATCAATAAAACCTGTTATTTGACATGAACAAAATCAGTAAATATATACGGGATGTAAGTGTAACTTACACTAGCGTAGACTTTTTACCCTTACGAATTTAAACATATATATAAATAGCATAGTTTTTATATGTAATGATATTATTCCAACAAACTAAATAATGATTTTGATTGATATAAAAATTTAACACAATTATCGAAATAATAGAGGGTTAGCATTTTATCTTGATCCTTATCCAGCTATATATATATATATATACATATAATATATATAGGGGAGGATTCAATCGGGAACTCCCTTTTTTTGTAAGAACTCTAGCAACTGATGTGAGCTATAAATTTTCAAAAGCAAAATGGTAAATAATGAAAATATAAAAAAAAATTATTAAAAAAAAACCAAAAATGTTTTCCTCGTTTCCCTCTTTCCTAAAAAGAATAACAATTATAAAAAAACTCGTTTTTTACGAAATTTGTTTTAGGCATGTGTAATACTTGTTTTACATATGTGTAAAACTAGATTTACATTTATGTATAACCAGATTTACACATATGTAATATATGAATATTATACCCAGATACATATAAAAACATGGAAAAAATTATAGGCGTTTAAAAAAAATGAAATTAGTTCTCAAGTTCTTAAATTAAAACTAGTTCTTACATGATAGTCTTCATATATGAATAAATATAATAATGGAGGTGCTAATGGGTGGCTGTGGTGGTAGTGTGCTCCTGGCGGTGGGCAAAAATTTGCAGATCTAGTTGGTCTTTTGTCAAATACAACCATACTTCCGTAGTACCGACGAGTACAAATTTCTAGATCTTAGATAAAAAGATCTCAACCAAGATATAGACTTACATACGATACAAGTTGACCAAGGATAGAAATTAGGTAGATTAAGGAGAGAAAGACAAAAATGAGAAGTACAAAGATTGAAATTCTAGATCTAAAGAGACGAGATTTGCAGGAAAGATATAAGATGATATTTTTTTAGTATATGTTGTCTACATTCACAGCAAACGTACAAGCTTAAAATTACCCATTTACCCTTTAATTCATCCAAACCATTAATTTGATATATGTAATATTTAATGATAAATCAAGTCTTAGTATAAGGTTAATGGGTTTTAACACTTTCACAAGGTTCTCATATGATCACAATCCTATATATATATATATATATATATATATATATATATATATATATATATATATAACATGATATCGGTTCCTATACTGCATTTTTTGGAATCTCTCACTTTAGCCATCAAATTTCTTCAATTTGCGAACATGTCCGTAGACCAGTTTTTTCTATCACTTTTGATACAAACCATTACTTTCATACCCTTTCTTCCCATTCTCCTCTTTCTCCAATTTGAGTGGAGGCCTACTATAATTTTTATTGCGGTACGATGTGTTGTTATCTTACCATCACCCCGACCCCGAAGCATCATCATAGTTTGTTATAAAACTTTTATATGTGTCGTATATGTTTTTATCAGACTTTGAAAATAATTCAAGATCAGTAATATGATGTGTGACATTTGACCCGATCGTTATCGTAAAACCTAAACCAGTTTGGATTATATTTGTAACATGAAAATTGAAAAAAAAAATTAATCAAATAATTAGTTATTTAAATGAATAAAATTTTTGGTTTTAAATGATGTAGATCTTTTATCTAAAGTAATATTAAATAATCAATTTTGTATTATTGAGACTTTATAGAAATTAGGATTTAGAAAATAATTTAATATCTTTTTATTTATTTATTTTATTTAATTTTATAACTTTAACACCATTCATAACCCCCTCTTAACCTCAACTATGAAAGTAAACCTTAGACCTCATTTTTCCTTTGCTAATTTTCTAAAATCTCACTCACAAGCTTTTCTTTATCATTTGGTTTTGACCAATTCTTTTAGAAGTAATTTCAAGATCTTTGATGTTAAGGTAATCTTGTACTTTCTTATATTATATAATGTTAAAAAATCTAATGACCAAAGATATACTAAAATCAGATTTTATGATACCTTTGGTGGTGCTTCTAAAGAGTTTGAGCAAACGATGAGAATGAGACAACCAAATAAAAATGTTGTTCCAGATGGTAAATCGTCATTTTATCATATTTCTCAGCTCAACAACAAGACTTGATACAAAAAGTGATACCCCAGCACTTAGATTATCATTGGTTTCCACTTAAAAAAAGTTGCTTTATATGTGCAAAACAAAATCATCTTGCTAGAAATTGTATTCATTGACGTAAATCAACAAGGCAACAACAATTTCATAATTATATTTTTGACAAGATGTAAGGCCCCGTTTTCGAGACGCTTACAGTTGGTTAATCATCGCATAAATAATATAAAAACCTTATTTTGCAGCGGATATATAACTTTTTATTAATAAATAAAAACATGTCAAATTATCATATCATTTTGTTTACAACCCAAAATTATATTAATACATTAACACTTTCAAATATGGATGCCAGATTCGAATCATCCCAGTAGCTTATGCATCCATGCCTGCACCTCCTTAGCATCATCGATTACCTGTCAAGTGATATGCATATAAAAAGTCAGCGATGCTTAGTGAGTTCTAGTTTATATAATAAAATACTTTTCTTTTGATAATACGTACAACTTTGATAATAATCATTTATTATCTTTTGTCATCATTCGTAATCGTTAGTTTTGTACTTTCTTTCATTATTATCTTTCAGTTTTATCTAGATCCTGCCATGCCCCATCATTTGTGCACAAGGCAACTACAGACTTGGGTCAAGAAGCAAGGATCCCATTTCGTACGTTTCTATCAATCACGGAGACTGACCTTTTTGTGTGCACATAGCATACTGTCAAGGTGGCAACCCACAATGAGTTGTGAACCCCTTTTAATACGCTTGCAAGACTTTGATTCAATCATTACGTTTTACTTTTCATTATCTTTATCTTTCACTTTTATTACAATAATACTTTACGTACGTAAGCGCATATCACACCACGTAAAGTCACATCATAATACGTAATATGGAACATCAACAACAGCCCACAAGAATATATAACATCAACAGACATAAACCATCATAAAACATCAGGACTTATCACTAAATTCTATTTCCTAAAATTTCAGACTAAGTGTCTATAGCGCCTGAACAAGTATACAGCGGATGGCTTAAAATTTTCTAGGTGTCCACAGTGGACAGCCAAGGTCCTCAGAGGATAGCCCAAGTCCACAGCGCATGACTAAAATATTCTAAGTATCCACAACGGATGAACAAAGTCCACAGTGGATGAACAAAGTCCACAACAGATGAACAAAGTCCACTGCGGATAAACAAAGTTCACAGCGGACAATCCATAAAATTTACTAAGTGTCCACAGCAGACATGTAAAGTCCACAGAAGATAGCATGGAAGATTTGTCTAAATGTCCACAGCGGACACTTTATGTCCACAGCGGACAATATGCAAAAATTGTCTAAGTGTCCAGAGCGGAAGTTCAAAGTCCACAGCGGACAACATGCACAATTTGTCTAAGTGCCCACAGCGGACGTACCAAGTCCACAGCAGACAACATGCATAATTTGTCTAAGTGTCCACAGCGGACGTACCAAGTCCACAGCGGTCACCATGCATATCCTAAGTATCCACAGCGGATAATATAACTATCACCTGCAATGCGTCATACGTATTTTCCAGTCCCCAAACATCGTTCCAACGTATACTTAACAGATCTAACATGTTACACACTTCTAAACATCCACCCAACATCACAAAATTCACATAAATAAACATTCATCATTTTCTAGTCGTATATTTCATGGAAAAAAAACATAGTTTGAGCAGAAACCAACAGTTTAAAATGCATACCAGCCCCAAACAAGCAGAAACATATAAAAGAGTGGATCTAGAACTCACCTCTAACAGCTTTCAAGTGAAAACTCCTCAAAGACGAGAGCTACCTGGAGTTCTAGCACTAAAACATACAAAAACAAGCTGCCAAACACAAAGAAAACACATAAAGATCGGTTCAGAAATTCAAACCTACTGAAAACCAAGAAGAAAACACTAGGAAACCTTACCTTCTTGAAGAATTTCAACTTTCTCTCTCTAGAAACCAGTTGAAACTTCTTTCTTTCCTTTTTCAGCCGAAAGTAAGTGTGAGAAAAGGAGACGTGGGCTGCCATACTCTTTTTAAAATCCCATTATGGGCAAGTTTGCCTCTTGCACACTTTTAACCCTTTGCTTTAAAGTAATACTCTTCTTCTCCCTTACTTTCTTTTCTTCTTTTTGAAATTTTCCGGGCATTACAAGTCCACCCCCCTTATATAGGTTTCGTCCCCGAAACCTATCACTCCTTGAACAGCTGTGGATAATGCTGTCTCATTTCTTCCCCTGTCTCACACGTAGAATCGGACCCCTTCCTGTGTCTCCACTGTACTCCACATAATTGAGTCGTTCATCCACCTCGATGTCCTCGAGTGGCACGATCATATCCTCCTTGGCTAAGCACTTCCTCAAATGACATACATGGAACGTTGGATGAATTCCACTTAAATCATCGGGTAGCTCCAACCGATAGGCCACCTCTCCTACTCGAGCAATGATTCGGAAAGGCCCTATGTACCTCGGACTTAACTTTCCTTGCTTTCTGAACCTGATGATCCCTTTCCAAGGCGAGACCTTCAACATAACTCTATCACCCACCTTGAATTTGATCGGTCTACGTCTCTTGTTGGCATACGACTTCTATCTATCCTTTGCTGACTTCATAAAGGCCATGATCTTTTCCAACTTTTCGGTCATAGCCTCGATCACCTCAATGCTCCCTAACTCTTTCTGCCTGATGTCACCCTAACATACAGGCGCTCTACACTTCCTACCGTATAGCATCTCATATGGAGGCACACCAATGCTGGTATGATAACTGTTGTTATATGAGCATTCGGCTAACGGTAAGTGTTCGTCCCAACTTCCACCGAAATCAATGATGCATGCTCGTAGCATATCCTCCAGCATCTGAATAGTCCTTTCCGACTGACCATCTATCTGAGGATGGTAAGCCATACTGATATGCAACCTCGTTCCTATTGGATCATGGAATCTCTTCCAAAACATAGATGTAAACCGAGTGTCACGGTCAGACACGATAGACACCAGTACACCATGACGAGTCATAATCTCTTTGATGAATAAATTTGCCAACCTCTCAAATGAATACGTCTCGCGGATTGGTAGAAAGTGAGCACTCTTCGTCAGACAATCAACTATCACCCATATGGCATCATATCCCCTTGCCGTACATGGTAACTTCGTAATGAAGTCCATGGTGATGTGCTCCTATTTCCACTCGGGTATATCCAAGGGTGGGATCTTCCCGTATGGTTTTTGATGCTCCGCCTTCACCTGTAAGCAAGTAAGGCACTTACTCACATACTCCGCCACATCACGCTTCATTCCCGGCCACCAGTAATCTTTCTTCATATCATGATACATCTTTGTAGTACCGGGATGAATTGAGTATCGAGTCTTGTGAGCCTCATCCATGATCTTCCCACGTAGATCCGTATAATGTGGAATCGACATCCGCCATGATCGGTCCTGTTCTCCCCTAACTCGGCGCTAGACCTTTCATCCTCTTGGAGTTAATCTGATCTTCCTTCAACGCGTCATCTTGAAATTCTTTGACCTTCTTCATCACATCGGAGGTCATAACCAATTGATAAGCCTTTACCCTTATCGGCTCGGGTCCCTCCTTTCGACTAAGGGCATCAGCTACCACGTTAGCTTTACCCGGGTGATAATGAATCTCACATTCGTAGTCTTTTATGAGCTCCAACCACCGTTTATGTCTCATATTAAGATCCTATTGTTTGAAGAAGTACTTCAAGATCTTGTGGGCAGTGAAGATAGTGCACTTCATCCCGTACAAGTAGTGCCTCCAAATCTTCAATGCAAAGACCACCGCCGCCAATTCCAAATCGTGAGTAAGGTAGTTAGCCTCATGGATATTCAACTGCCGGGACACATGGGCTATAACTTTCCCCCGTTGTATCAACATGCAGCCCAATCCCAAATAAGAAGCATCCGAATAGACCACCAAGTCTTCGTTCCCTTGGGGTAACGTCAAGACAGGAGCTTGAGTCAATCTTGTCTTTAACTCTTCAAAAGCATTCTCTGCTCTTGACCCCATTCGAACTTCACCTCCTTACGGGTCAACTTAGTAAATAGTGAAGCTATCTTGGAGAAGACTTGAATAAACCTTCTGTAGTAGCCCGCCAAACCCAAGAAACTGCGAATCTCGGATGGCGTCTTTGGAAACTTCCATTGCATCACCGTCTCAACTTTTGTCAGGTCCACCATGATCCCTTCAGGATTAACTACATGTTCCAAAAACTGAACTTCGTGTAACCAGAACGCACACTTGGAGAACTTGGCGTACAACTTCTCCCTTCTAAGTGTATCCAGCACTTCCCGAAGGTGACCGGCATGCTCTTCTTCGCTCTTTGAATAAATCAGGATATCATCGATAAACACAATCATTGATTTATCTAGCATAGGCTAACACACCCGGTTCATGAGATCCATAAAAGTAGCTGGCGCATTGGTTAGACCAAAAGACATAAGGAGAAATTCATAATGCCCATATCACGTCCGAAACGTAGTCTTCGGGATATCCTGTTCCTTAACCTTTAGCTGGTGATAACCCGACCGAAGATCGATCCTCGAGAACCAATTGCAACTGGTCGAACATATCGTCTATTTGAGGTAACGGGTATCTATTCTTTACCGTGAGCTTATTCAGCTCCCTGTAGTCTATACACATTCGCATGCTACCATCCTTCTTCTTTAAAACCAGCACCGAAGCACTCCAAGGAGAGATACTCGGTCGAATAAACCCCTTATCCAGCAACTCTTGTAGCCTAGTCATCAATTCCTTCATTTTGGAGGGAGCTAGATGATACGACGCCTTTACAACAGGTTGGGCACTAGGTATCAGATCAATTTGAAACTTAATCTCGCGGTCAGGTGGCACACCTGATAAATCTTCAGGGAATACATCTGGAAAGTCACACACAACTGGTACATCCGACATTTGTGGTACTGTCGCATCCACATCCTTCACATAAGTCAAATAGGCACCACATCCATTGCTCATACACTTCTCTACCACAACCATTGAGATTACTTTCGGGATCGTACTAACTCTATCCCCGTAGATCGTCACCAAACTCCCATCGGGCGCGGTCAACCGAATCATCTTCTTACGGCACACGATGTTTACCTTATAGGCTGCTAACCAATCCATCCCTTGGACTACATCGAATCCGCCTAAAGGCATCACGAACAAGCTAGCAGAGAACCCATGGCCTTCCAACTCTATGTCACAATCCTCTATCAGATCAAAAATCCTGGTAGACTTACCAATGATAGTTTCTACATTAAAGGGCTCATCAATCTTTCTACTCCTAATGGGCAACTTATCACAGAAGAAAGCAGAAATAAAACTCCTACTAGCACCAGAATTGAAAAGCTCAGAGGCACAAATTTGGTTTACTAGGAAGGTACCTGACACAACATCAGGGTCCACCCTAGCCTCCTCCCGGGTCATGGTGAGTGCCTTGACTTTAGCCCTCAGACCCTCCGTCTCCGTCTCGATCCCCTTTCCCTGCCCCGGAGCTCTCCGCCCTTGGTTTCTTGCAGTCTCTGCTCATATGCCCCCTCTCACCACAGTTGTAGCACTTCACCCCTTTATAATCTCGCGCCATGTGACCCTCCTTTCCACACTTGAAGCAGAGATTCGATCCCCACCTACACTCCTCCACATGGCCTCTCCCACAATTACTACACAACTTCACCACGTGACAATCTCTTATCATATGGCCCTCCTTCCCATACTTCTTGCACACCTCCACCCTTATCTTGGTTGTAGCCACCTTGTGTCCCTCTACTGCATTTTTGCCCTTGGGAGGGAAAACGCAGCTAGTGAAACATTTTCCATTCCAGTTCTCCCCTCTCTTTTCTTCTTCCCTTACCGCCCTAATGACCCCAGTCACCACAGATAGCAAAATCGTGTTCATGACCCCTCAGCCACAGCCTCCTTTACTATGGCCGTCAGATTAACGCTCTCATTCCCACTTACATGGTGATGAAGCTCGGGCTCTTCAGGAGCCATTTCAGCAATCCTAGCCCTATTCCTTATGACACACGGTCCAGCACCACATCCACCACGACCTCCATCTCGAGAAGCCTCCGAAGACCTACCACCAGCCATTTCCTAAACACTATAAGATTCAAACACCAACATGGTCATTCAAGGTAATACCTCAAATTATGTCAAGTATGGTAAGTCCCTAATTACAGTAGCCAGTTGTGATTAGCCACTTACTTTATTCTTTATTCCCCAAGCATTTTCTATCCTGACTACATTAGCATCCAAATCTACTAAGAGCACATAATTCACATAGCATACACATATAATTCCTTTTTCCATTACCGTACATTAAATGTTTACATAAAACATTTACCTGCAGGCATGTAGCTACTAGGACTGGCATCCTTTCTCTTTCTTGACCCATTCTCAATTTAAGTTTAGGTTTTTGAAAATATTTTACCCAATTCTCTTAAACTTAGGCTCTGATACCAACTTGTAAGGCCCCGTCCCCGAGACGCTTACAGTCGGTCAATCATCGCATAAATAATATAAAACACCTCATTTTGCAATGGAAATATAACTTTTTATTAATAAATAATAACATGTCAAATTATCATATCATTTTGTTTACAACCCAAAAATTGTATTAATACATTAACACTTTCAAATATGGATGCCAGACTCGAATCATCCCCAGTAGCTTATGCATCCATGCCTGCACCTCCTCAGCATCATCGATTACCTGCCAACTGATATGCACATAAAAAGTCAGTGATGCTGAGTGAGTTCTAGTTTATATAATAAAATACTATTCTTTAGATAAAACCTTTCCTTTACTTTCGTTCGTGATCACACATCATACGTACATCTTGATAATAATCATTTATTATCTTTCGTCATCTTTCGTAATCGATCATTTGGTACTTTCTTTCATTATTATCTTTCACTTTTATCTAGATCCAGCCATGCCTCATCATTTGTGCACAAGGCAACTACAGACTTGGGGTCAAGCGGCAAGGATCCCATTTCTTACATTTCTATCAATCATGGAGACTGACCTTTGTGTGTGCACATAACACACTGTCGAGGTTGCAACCCACAATGAGTTATGAACCCCTTTTAATATGCTTGCAAGACTTTGATTCATTCATTACGTTCCACTTTTCATTATCTTTATCTTTCACTTTCATTACAATAACACTTTACGTTCGTAAGCACATATCACATCACATAAAGTCAATTCATAATATGTAATATGGAACGTCAACAGCAGCCCCACAAGCATACATAACATCAACAAGCATAAACCACCATAAAACATCAGGACTTATCACTAAATTCTATTTCCCAAAATTTTAGAATAATTCTAAGTGTCTATAGCGCATGAACAAGTATACAACGGATGGCTTAAATTTTTCTAAGTATCCACAGTGGACAGCCAAGGTCCTCAGTGGACAGCCAAAGTCCATAGCGCATGACTAAAATATTCTAAGTATCCACAGCGGATGAAAAAAGTCCACAGCGGATGAACAAAGTCCACAACGGATGAACAAAGTCCACAGCGGATAAACAAAGTTCACAGTGGACAATTCATAAAATTAATAAGTGTCCACAACAGACATGTAAAGTCCACAGCGGATAGCATGCAAGATTTGTCTAAGTGTCTACAGCAGACACTTTATGTCCACAGCAGACAACATGCGAAATTTGTCTAAGTGTCCAGAGTGGACATTCAAAGTCCATAGCCGACAACATGCACAATTTGTCTAAGTGTCCACAGTAGACGTACCAAGTCCACAGCGGGCACCATGCATAATTTTTCTAAGTGTCCATAACGAACGTACCAAGTCCACAGCGGACACCATGCATATCCTAAGTGTCCACAACGGACACTATAACCATCACCTGCAACGCATCATACGTATTTTCCAGTCCCCAAACATTATTCCAACATATACTTAGCATAGATCTAACATGTTACACACTTATAACATTCTAAACATCCACCCAAAATCACAAGAGTCACATAAATAAACATTCATCATTTTCCAGTCTTACATTTCATGGAAAAAAACATAGTTTGAGCAGAAAACAACAGTTTAATATGCATACCAGCCCAAACAAGCAGAAACATGTAAAAAGGGGATCTAGAACTCATCTCTAATAGCTTTCAAGTGAAAACTCCTCAAACCTGGGAGCTACCTGGAGTTCTAGCACTAAAACACACAAAAACAAGCTACCAAATACAAAGAAAACACATAAAGATTGGTCAAGAAGTTCATACCCACTGAAAACTGAGAAGAAAATACTAGAAAACCTTACCTTCTTCAAGAATTTCAACTTTCTCTCTCTAGAAACTGGTTGCCATACTCCTTTTTGAAAAGTAATAGGTATGGGTTGCCATACTCCTTTTTGAATCCCATTATGGGCAAGTTTGCCCCTAGCACATTTTTAACTCCTTGCTTTAAAGTAATACTCTTCTTCTCCCTTACTTTCTTTTCTTTTCATCTTTCTAAAATTTTCCCGGGCGTTACACAAGAGAAAACAATTCTTGTCACAATCAAATAATATTCATTGGAAAACTAACTTTAGATACAACACATTCTAAAAGAAGGCATTTGTTAGACCAAATAGTTTTTGACACAAAGAAATTTGGTTTTCAAAATAATTCTTGTAAGGATCAACAATAATAAATCAGATCGATCTCGTGATAAGACCGCAGAATATAGCCATCATGTTAAAAAGATTAAACAAGTAATAAGATGAACACAAGTGTAAATAAACCTTGTTTGTATTGCTCTTTGATTTGAAAGATTACAAATACATGCGAAATCAGGAAAGTGAAAAAACTTAGCTAAATTACATCAAAAGCTAACTATATATACTAAACAAAACCAGTTCTCGCGTGAACTACTACGTTCTCGGGCGAGATACAACTTCTTATACGGACACTTCAGGTTCTCACACAACTGATCTTGATCATTTGATTTTGATTTCCCAAGCCTCTAGGTTCAATCCCTATAATCTCCCCATAGGCTCGATGAATCAAAGCTTTAGAAATCCATGTCTGCAACCTTGTAACTGCCCCCATAAGCATACTTCTTGTTCTCAAGAGCCTTCGTAATCAACTAACTGAACTGTGCTGCCATAAGATGAATAGATTCATTAGCTGTAATTGGACAAGCCTGTAACCTCATCAAATCATCCCTTCCAAATTTGAGCAGATCCACAGGGTCGATGATACGATAATCTTTGTGAACACAATGTATCAACGCATGTCTAGTCTCCTTCTCACAACTCCATCACATAAGCTTAGACAAGCTGTTAACTGGTACAGGAGCGTGTATAGAGATCTTTCTTGCATATGTTGGATGCTTGTAAACCCGCATCCTCATCGGCTTATTTGTATTAGGATCTATACGTGTCTTATCTTTAATGACTTTGGATTTAGCTATCTTAAAGTCTTTGAAGTGTCTCTTACTTTGTCTCTAAATCATATTTCTAATCCAATTCCCTAACCCGTAGTTACTTGGATTTATGACGGAACACAACCCACAACATACAAATCAAACGCTCTGAGTGTATGAAAGTTGTGCTCGTCCTGATAATACTTAATAGCTCCAGCCTTTCTCTTCATAACATACATATTTTTCTCACCATCATACGCCCAACTAATAATTAGCTCCGAATTTCCGTACCTTGTGAAAGGTTTGGAATGCCTCTGTGTATGTACATAAGTTGATGGAGGAGGAGCATCAATAGTAAGATTCCTAACCTAACATACTACTTTCTTTCTAGTTTGATCCTTAGTCTTGTTAGTGGGTTGATTAGCACCAGACACATCTATAATCTCTCCTTCTTCAGTCAAAATATTTGAAAATAGACTTTGAAGACTGTTTCCAAACACATCTGTATATTCCACTTCCTCATCTAATCCATCAAAAGGTCCAATGTCTTCATCATATTCTTCAATGAGTAGTTGTTGCTGAAATGTGTAAAATTCTTTCTTGTACATTTCTTCTGTAGCAAGATCTAATGGTGTATAGTCATCTGTATCATCGTGTATTGGTCCGGAGACATTGGTAGAACCCGATAAACCAGAAGGACCAGTAGTTGAACCCATATCACCGCCCTGATCATCATCATTCTTTTGTCTCCTTTATCATTACCCTGATCATCATCACCATCAATATCATCATCCTCATAACAACTAAAATCAACCATATTCAAATCATTATCATCATGTACTGGCACAAGGATTGGAATATCATATTCAGACTCCATAAACGCCTTTCTAGTAAAAACTATAAGTCAATCCTTAGTAGCCTTAGTAGGAACAGTGTTAGTTGGCTCTTGATCAACATTAGCAGTCTCTATTTTCCTTTCAATAATAACAGGATCAACAACAGGATCATTAGCAGCTTTAGGACCAGCAGATTGTTGTCTGCTAGATTCTCTAACTTCTGTAGTGTGTTGCTGAGCAAAAGTAAATGGAAATCAAGAAGTGAAGTCTCTAATGTTCTACTCTAGAATCTGAACATAGCTAAACATGAAGTAATACTAATGTTCAAGACTCTTGATCCTCTTATCCTTTTCTTGATTTAGAGCATGTAACTCATAAATTTATTGAGTTTTCTCCATCATTTCCCTCTCCAAAGTATGTACTTTCTGTTCAAGAGTATTTAACTAGAAGAAGTTCCAACACCCTGTCTTTGTGCTAGAGGAGTGTTAGGAAAATCTTCCATTCTAACTGTCTCATTATGCCTTTGATCTCTTGGAGGTGTGCTCAACACATCATCAGTAGTGGGCATAGCAGATGATGTTATAGTTGTGGATTTGTAACAATCACTGGAGTATCTTGTGTTATAGCCTCACTAACTGTGAGTGGAGTCTCAGACACCGGAACACCAGTACTAGTCGACACAATGGTCATCGGGGTCCGACGCTTTCGCAATACACCTCGTCCTCTACCCCTCCCTCATGGACTTACATTAGAATCAGCTTGTTTCATTTCCATTCTATTCTTTCTCCTCTGAGTGGATGGTGAATCCTCATGAACAAAGTCAGAATCTCTTCCTTAATAGTGCGTTTTGTAGGAGTTTCTTGCACTCTGGGTCTTTCTTGTAACACATACAGGAGATTACCAATCTGATCACTGTCTGTTTCACTATCCGTGAACCAAGTGCTATCATCTTCTACTGACATCCTAGTACCTTGAGAACTCCTTAGAGCATCCTCAGGTGTACTAGAAGATGGACCAGGTTAATCAGCTTGATGAGTTTCAGCCTCATGCTATTGGTCAGCAGTTTGATCTCCTTCTTGATAACCTTCAACAAATCTACCAAGTTTGGCAAAGTTAACTCCATCCCAAGCATTCTCACGAGCTCCATAAAATAAGTGAAGATGTCTTTCGTCATCACCATAATGACATAGGTGGTAGAATCAGACACTGCTAACTCTGGATGAGCAGCATTCATAATCATCTATATAAACTTTGGATACATGATAAACTTCTTTCCCATGGCAGCTATCACATTCTTCAACATCTCTTAAAAGATAGACTTGGATATGCTATAAGGTAGATCGTCAACAAGTGATACTAGCAAAGATCCGAACACTCCACTTAGACTATCCATACCATCCTTTAGATTACTCAGTCAATGCACCACCACATGAAATAAGTACTTCAAGAACAGAGGTAAGTACTTCTTCTCTAGCGAAGGATATCAATGATCATAACCCTTCCTCTTAAGACAATCTTTTGCCATGTCATCATCAATCTTAACCGGTGCATTGGTCTGATCTTCCAATAATAAAACACTGTTAATCACTTCTGATGTGATAACAACTCTCTTACCTTTAATCGTAGCAGAGATACACAGTTGTATGATGAGAGGGATCCGGTGCTAGACTGAGCACTTTCAGGTCTGTAGTAGATTTGGCCGGAAGGTTGTATGATGAGAGGGATCCGGTGCCAATTCAGAGGAAGGTTGAAAAGAGTTGGAACAAGAACGGTAATAGGAAGCGATTCAGGGGTGACCATTATGGGATCGGGGAAAAGAAGATGAGAATTGATGATCGCCTCCCAGGATTGAGTAAAGGGGGTAACAAGAGGAAATATAAGAAGTGTGGCAAGGTTCACTTGGGTGAATGTAGAGTGGGGACGAACCAGTGTTTTAAGTGTGGAGGCGAAGGCCATTATGCTAGAGAGTGCGGGGTACCACGGTGTTATCGGTGTAGGGAGGTAGGCCACTCGGGCCGAGATTGCAAGAAGGGTGGAGCAGGGAGCTCAGGGACTCAGACTATGGGCGAGAAAGGGAGGAGTGAGAACACCAAAGTCAAGGCAAGGGCATTCAACATGACCCGAGAAAAAGCCAGCGTGGACCCTGAAGTAGTTTCAGGTATGTTTCTGGTAAACCAACTGTATGCTTCTATACTCTTCGATTCGGGTAATAGTAGAAGTTTTGCATCTGCTACCTTTTGTTGTGAAATGCATGGTAAGAATAAGAAGATAGACGTGCCCTTCTATATAGAGACCGCGATAGGAGAGTCTACCAAAGTGACTAATGTGATATACGATTGCCTCGTAGAGTTGGACGGTCATAAGTTTCCTGCTAGATTGTACGTGATGGCCCTAAGAGGTTTTGATGTGGTGTTAGGGATGGATTGATTGGCGGCTTATGAAGAGAACATAGTGTGCCGAAAGAAGACGATTTGTCTGACTGCGCCCGATGGCAGTTTGGTTACGATACATGGAGACAAGGAGTGCATTACACCATGAGTAATCTAGATGATCACGATCGAGAAGTTTATGAGACGTTGGTGTGGTGCTTACTTGGCCTATGTGAAGGATGTGGATGCTACCGTGCCTCAACTGTCAGGCGTGCCAGTAGTATGCGATTTCCCTGATGTGTTTCCCAAAGACCTACTAGGGGTACCACCTGACCGCAAGATCGAGTTCCAGATTGATCTAATACCTGGTGCCTAACCTGTTGCAAAGGCGCCATATCATCTCGCTCCCTCCGAGATGAAAGAATTGATGGCCCAGTTGCATGAGTTGTTAGACAAGGGGTTCATCCGACCGAGTATCTCTCCCTGGGGTGCTCCAGTCTTGTTTGTAAAGAAGAAGGATGGTAGCATGAGGATGTGCGTCAACTACTGTGAGTTGAACAAGTTGACGGTGAAGAACAGGCATCCACTACCGAGAATTGATGACTTATTTGATCAGCTCCAAGGCGCCAGCTGGTTCTCAAGGATAGATCTCCGATCTGGTTACCATCATCTAACGGTCAAAGAACAGGAAATCCCAAAGACCGCGTTTCGAACTTGATATGGGCATTATGAATTCTTTGTTATGTCTTTCGGTCTAACCAACGTGCCAGCTGCTTTTATGGACCTGATGAATCGGGTGTGCCGGCCGATGTTGGATAAATCAATGATTGTGTTTATTGACGATATCCTGATTTATTCGAAGAGTGAAGAAGAGCACGTAGGTCACATTCGCGAAGTATTGAAGACGCTTAGAAGAGAGAAGCTGTATGCTAAGTTCTCTAAATGCGCATTCTGGTTGCGGGAAGTTCAGTTTTTAGGTCATGTGGTGAATTCTGAAGGGATTATGGTGGACCCGGCAAAGGTGGAGGCAGTTATGCAATGGAAGACCCCAAAGATGCCATCCGAGATCCGCAGTTTCTTGGGTTCGGCGGGCTACTACAGATGGTTCATCCAAGAATTCTCCAAGATAGCTTCACCATTGACCAAATTGACCAGTAAGGATGTGAAGTCCGTATGGGGACAAGTGCACGAGAATGCTTCGAAGAGTTGAAGACAAGATTGACTCAAGCTCCTGTCTTGACGTTACCTAAAGGGAATGAAGACTTGGTGGTCTATTCCAATGCTTCCTATTCAGGATTGGGTTGTATGCTGATGCAACGGGGAAGAGTTATAGCTTATGCATCCTGACAATTGAAAATCCATGAGGCTAACTATCCCACTGATGACATGGAGTTGGCGGCTGTGGTTTTCGCATAAAAGAATTGGAGGCACTACCTGTACGGTACGAGGTGTACCATCTTCACTGATCATAAAAGTTTGAAGTACTTCTTCAAGCAGAAGGATCTTAACATGAGACTGAGAAGATGGTTAGAGTTGATCAAGGATTACGACTGCGAAATCCACTATCATCCAGGTAAGGCGAATGTGGTAGCCGATGCCCTCAGTTGAAAGGAGAGACCGGAGCCGATTCGGGTAAAGGCTTGCCAGCTGGTTGTGATGCTGGATGTTATGGGTCAAATCAGGGAATTCCAAGATGAGGCATTAAAGGATGATAAGATCAACTCCGAACGAATGAAGGGGCAGGCGACAGAAATGTATCATGATCTGAAGAAGGATTATTGGTGGCCGGAGATGAAGCGTGACGTGGTGGAGGATGTGAGTAAGTGCCTGACCTGTTTGCAAGTGAAGACGGAACATCAAAAACCATATGGGAAGATACAACCCTTAGAAATACCCGATTGGAAGTGGGAGCACATCACCATGGACTTCATCACAAAGTTGCCACGCACTGCGAGAGGATGTGATGCCATTTGGGTGATCGTAGACCGCCTGACGAAGAGTGCACACTTTTTTCCGATCAAAGAAACTTACTCGTTGGAAAGGTTGGCATAGCTGTTCATCAAGGAGATCTGTAATGCCCGAAATTTTGTCACATAAATAAAAGAAAAGAAAGTATCTTGAAGAAAACTAAAAGAAGCCAAAGATAAGGGGTTTTTATGTAAAAGTACACAAAAGTCAAAAGGTGCACTTTATATGGGCATGGCCACCCATATCACCCCTGCTGCTACTGTGTTCTCTCGGTTCTAGAGAGAGAAAGAGGTTGTTTTGATCTTGGTAAGTATTTCTATGCATAATTGGCTCGGTTTGTTGGTTTAACCTTAAAACCGATTTATATGTGTTTATGTGTTTGTTGTTGTTTTTGCTTGTTTTAGGTGTTTGAACTCGTGTGCAAGCAGGTTCGGTGGAGTTTTACTTGTTTGCTGCACTAGGTGAGTTCTAGACCCCGATTTCTATGTGTTTTAAAATGTTTGGGGCTGAAAATGTATATGTAAAAGGTTTTATAACTGTTTTAATAATACCCGTATGTTGTGTATGTTTATGCTTATGTTCCTTGCCAGTTTATGTGTTGTGGTTGTTTAGAATGTTAAGCTTATGCTTAGAACAGGTGCAAATGCAGATCTGGGCTAGTTGTGATTCTGAAAAAAATGCATAACAGGTAGTCATGTTGTGTGATCGCGTATGATGTGTGAAAGATTAAAATAAAGGTTCTAATGGTCCGGATTAAGTGAAAGATTGGTCCGGATTAAGTGAAAGATTAAAATAAAGGTTCGAATGAAAGATGATGGAAATGGTAAAGAAGATAATGGATGTTATCTTATCTGTACGTATGATGTGTGATCGCGTACGAAAGAAAAGTTTATTATTTTAAAAGGGGTATTTTCATATACAAATCTTTCAAAGTATTTTAACGTTTTAAAACTAGAGCTCACTCAGCAACGCTGACTTTTATGCATTTTGAGTTGGCAGGTAAATTGCTGAGGATGGCACTCGGGGAGGCTACTCGTCGGGGCTAGACTGGCATCCGTTCACGCATACTAATATTGTTGTTTTGTAATGCAATTAATATGATCTTTTGTAACTATTAACAATTAACAATGTATTGCTTAGCAACAGTATTTATTAATGAAGTGAATGGCTTTTGATATTAATTCCGCTACACTGGTTTATGAACTATGAAATGTTTTATATATATTGTGCTATGATTGACGAACTGTGAGGTCTCCGGGAACGGGGTCTTTAGATCGTAACTCGTCATGGTGTTCCGGTGTCTATTGTTTCTGATAGTGACACCCGGTTCACATCCAAGTTCTGGAAGAGATTTCATGATGCCATGGGGACGAGGTTACACATTAGCACAGCTTATCACCCTCAGACAGACGGTCAATCAGAATGGACCATTCAGACCTTGGAGGATATGCTTCGGGCATGCATTATTCATTTTGGTGGAAGTTAGGATGAACACCTACCGTTGGCAGATTTCTCATACAACAATAGTTATCATGCCAGTATAGGCATGCCACCATTCAAAATGTTGTATGGGAGGAGATGCAGAACCCGGTGTGTTGGGGTGACATCGGGCAGAAAGAATTGGGAAGCATTGAGATCATTAAAGCCACATTGGAAAAGCTAGAAAAGATCAAGGCTTTTATGAAGGCGACAAAAGATAGGCAAAAGTCCTATGCTGACAAGAGGCATAGGCCGATTGAATTCCAGGTGGATGATAAGGTGTTGCTGAAGGTTTCACCTTGGAAGAGGATCATCCGTTTTAGAAAGAGGGGTAAGCTGAGCCCGAGATATATAGGACCTTTTTGAATCATTGCACGAGTAGGAGAGATGGCCTATAGGTTGGAGCTACCCGATGAGTTAAGTGGAATTCATCTAACATTCCATGTATTTCATCTAAGAAAATGCCTAGCTGATGAAGATATGATTGTACCACTGAGAGACATTGAAGTGGATGAATAGCTCAATTATGTAGAGCAACCAGTGGCAATCATTGATCGAATGGTGAAGAGATTACGGAATAAAGAGGTTCCACTGGTATGAGTACAGTGGAGGCATAGAAAGGATCTGAGTCTACGTCAGAAACTGAGGAGGAGATGAGGCAACATTACCCGCAACTATTCGAAGAGTGACAGGTTTCGGGGATGAAACCTCTATAAGGGGGTGGACTTGTAACACCCGAAAATTTATTAAGAAAAGAATAATGACAAAAGGAGAAGTTGCAAAAGTGGAGGGGGCTAAAGTGTACAAAGTACAAAACCTTATTATTTTATGGTTTAAAAGGCATGGCCGCCCATGCCACTGCCTTTTTCACATTGCTTTCAGCAGGAAAAGAAGAAAGAAGAAGAGCTAAAGTTTCATAGGTTCTTTGAAGAAGAGGCTGTGAGTTCGAAGGTGTGTATCTTTCATGTGTTATTGGTTCGGTTTCACCTGAATTTTCAGCTTGCGAACCAATTCTTATGTGTTCATTGTGCTTGGTTTTGTGTTTTGGTGTGTTTAGAAGTTTGAACTCCAGGTTGCTCTCGGATTTGGTGGAGTTTTACTCGAAAGCAGTAGAGGTGAGTTCTAGGTCCCCTCTTTTAAATGTTTTCTGCTTATTTGGGGCTGATCTGCATATTTGACTGATGTTTTCGAAACAAGTTATTATTTTCATGTGTGGTGCGAACGATGTTGACGTTATGGTGTGTTATGTGCTTCTCTTGCTGATCGTTTTATGTTTGTGATGTTCTAAGTGTTAGATTGTTAGATCTAAGCTGTATTCATGTTAGAATGATGATTGGGCTCTAGGAATGGCATAAGTTGCATTTCAGGTTAGTTTTTATGTTCATCCACATTTAACAGTTAAAAGTCTTTAGTTCATGCGCATTTGTTATGTCTTCATGCGCATGTACTAAGTCTTTTGGCGCATTTGCTAAGTATTCATATGTATTTGTTTTACTCAGGCACATTTGATAAGTTTTGATCCACATTTGTTTTGCTCAGCCGCATTTGCTAAGTATTCATCCGCATTTGTTTTGCTCAGGCGCATTTGCTAAGTATTCATCCGCATTTGTTTTGCTCAGGCGCATTTGCTAAGTATTCATCCGCATTTGTTTCGCTCAGGCGCATTTGCTAAGTATTCATCCGCATTTGTTTCGCTCAGGCGCATTTGCTATGTATTCATCCACATTTTTTGTACTCATCCGCATTTTCAAAGTTCATCCGCATTTGTCTAAAGAGAGAATTATTCTAAAATTTTGGGAATAGGATCTAAGTGTTAAGTATTGATGAATAAGGAAAGATTATGCTTGTTTAATAATTCATATGTTTATTTCTCTTCTTATGGACTGCGGTTATGGATGATATTTATTATGTTTCATGGTATGTGATTATTAAAAACAATGAATATTTTCAAAGTATTATTCCTAACCAAATGGACACAAAGAAATAAAAAGAGACAGTGTAACCTATGAATGTTACCCTCGGGCCCTTATGATGAATGAAAAGCCTTGCAAGCATAATGAATGGAGGTGCACGACCTTGTTGTCGTTAGCTCAACTGATGGGCGGCTGTATAGCCCATGAGGATGCACATCTGGGGTCAATCCTAGGATTGACCAATAAATGAATAGGATCCTAGTTCATGAGCAGGCTTCGTGTCTAGCAGTGTGGATCAACTGTTGATGGGTTAGCTACCATGATAAACGTTTGCCGACAGGGGTTCGGCATCTGTTGCCAACCAACAAATGTAGTCTCTTGCTTTGTGCAATCCTAGTTAATGAAGATAATGAAAGAAAGAAAGATAATGAATCACTTTATGATTGATTATGTATATTGATGAATGATCACCAAATGAAGTTTACAAAGTGTATTTTTCTATATTATTAAACTAGAACTCATTCAGCAACACTGACTTTTATATGCATATCAGTTGGCAGGTAAGGATGTTGTTGAGGATGGCACGTGGGTGAGACTACTTGGCGGGCAAAGACTGGCATCCATTCGTGCATGATCATCTTGTTGTTTTGTAATACAATTGAATGATTCTTTTGTAACTATTAAAATACAATGATGTATTATTTAGCAACATTAAATATTAATGTATGAATGGTTTTTGGTAACTTAATCCACTGTCATATACAATGATGTATTATTTAGCAACATTAAATATTAATGTATGAATGGTTTTTGGTAACTTAATCCACTGTGATGTTTTTATGAAATGTATTTATCTTATATGAAAAATGTTGTGATTGTCCAACTGTGAGGTCTCCGGGAATTGGGCCTTAAACAAATGTTTTGAAATATTTGACTTTGGGTTTATGATTGCAAAATATTTCATTGATTGGAGGTATTGAGTCTAATTTTGGTTGAAAACCTAATCCATAGGTCTGTTCTTCATCTGATATAGTAATGGATGAAGTTAAACATGTATAATCATGATTAATTGGTGCACTATATAATCATGATTAATTGGTGGTGCAATGTTAGAATATCCAACTCCACTTTTACCACAATTAATTTTCTAAGTCATTTGAGACTTGATTATACCTTCAACCATGTTTGAATACAACTCAAACTTTTCAACCATCAATTTTTAGATAAGAGTTCATTGTTAAGTTTGTTGATTTCTAAAGATAGTTCATTATTACGAGTTTTCAAATCATTGATGTTACAATCTCTATCATGAAGATTCAATTTTATTGATAAATCAATTTGTTTAATCCTTCTATCTTTTATTTAAAACTTTTCTCATCATTTTTATATTTACGAGCTTGATATTGAAGTTTTTCGACTTCTAAGATTAAGTATTCATTGTGAACTCTGTATCTTTGAATCTTTAATACATGTGTATTTGAACAAAGATTAGTGTATACCTCATCTGTGTCTTCATGCTTAGTCGTCTCTTCTGGTATGACGTTTACCATGAACGCTCTCAAAACAACTTTCTCTTTTGCTTTAGTTGCTGGAGTAGTCTCGATAGCATTGAAAATATCATCATGAGCAGGTGCTGTAGTTTCCTCAACAACATTCACATCCTTTTCCACCACAGTTGGAGTATTATCAATAGCTTATTCTTTAATTCCTTCCTTTCATCTTCAGATTTCATTTATTATGCTGGAGTAGTCTCAACAGTAGATTCATTAAGCACCTCTTCAACCTTCTTAACTTCTTCAACAGTAAAGACCCCTTTAACTAGATCATCTGATACAAACTCAGCAAGCAAGTTGTCTTTAGTACTTTCTTCATCATTTTGAATTTCAGCTAACAAAGCAGTAGATGGTTTAATATCCAAAATCTCCATTTGGCCAATCATACTCTCCATTGGTCTGAGAAACCAGTGCTTTGTTATTTGAAGAACTTGCTTTATCCCCCTTTGATTCTATCTCCACATTCACTACCTTTTTACCACTATCATTTTGGTGTGACTTTCCCTCTGTACATTCTCTAGCAAAGTGTTATCATAGTTGTAACATCTTAAACTTTTTTTATCAAACCCTATCTTGCTTGTGTTGTTTAAACCGAACATCTTCCTTCCCGTTCTCCTAGAAAAATATTTTGCTCGGTACACCACCATTGCTATTTAGTACTTAATATCATTTTCTTCAACATCATCAGGATTAACTTGTTGCAAGTCATAAACTAAGATGTTGGGTGCACGGAGTCTTCCGGCCATGAAAGCTTTGTAGCTATTCATAAAGGTTGTAAATAGAGCCAGATGCTCTTTAGCAATTTGGATGGTTTGCTTGAATAGATTGGAATTTACAACAAAAGCTTGTTGAGTAGGCTGTGATGATTGACCATGTGGATAAACCTAAGGTTGAGATTGAGGCTGCATCAAAAAGAATTGATTTTGATGAGAGGCTTGATGTCACACCCTCAAATTCCACTAGCGGGGTTCTACCACGAGACGCATGACAAACCAGGATCTCAGACACAGTCATATCGAACAACACTAAATGCATTTTCAAAATAAGCGTTTGACCGTAAATCAGAGTAAAACATAGTTTTCTATGTAATCTATGCAGAAGCATAAATGTTGTGAAACCATGAGTAATAAATGCGTAAAACAAGGCACCCAATGAATGTTGTAAATGTAAATCAACTTTCTTTAAAATGTTAAAGATGATGCATGAGCCTCGGATATGCAACCCTAGCCTTAAGCGTGCTTGCAACCTGAGAAGACATGCTAAAATGTGTCAATACAAGGTTGGTGAGTTCACAGGTTTAAATCAGTAAATATGTTTGAACGTTTGCTTGGTAAAAATAAACAAAGGTATACCATAGATAGCCAGCCTATATATCTAGTAACATTACTTTTCAAACCGAAGCTGACTGTTTGTGAGTTGTTATGCCTTCCACCATGTCTTATCACAGGACAATGGCAAGTGTCTAGGTCAATTAAACACCCATTCGACCTCCAGTCGAGTTAGCATGACTACACAAAATTATCTAGCAATTTCGATATTAATAGTTTGAGTGCACACAAGTTAGCACAACAGTAACAAGGGATATACCAATAATACTAAAAGAAAATAAAAATAGTTTGCATACTTCTCCCCCAAAAAGGAAAGTAAGTAAAAGTGAGGCCGTGAAGACTCACCTTAGATGAGCAGAAAAAAAAAACCTGAAGTGTATAAGTTAAAAGCTAATCGTTACCTAACAAACGTTGGTCCATGAGTGTTTGTACATAACACATATGATGAACCCCGTTGTATCCAGACAACATAAATTGTTAGCGTGTTCGAGAAATGTTTGACAAGTTTGACAAAGTTGACTTTTTTACCAAAGTTGACTTTTGTTGACCAAAGTTGACCCGACTGACCCGATGACCCGTTGGTGATTCAAATAAGTAAAAGTATGTTTAGTCATGCTCAAATAGCTCAAATAATGCTTCACATACAGTTTCATGTCAAAAATCTATTTTTGGAAAGTTTCTATTTTTGGAAAGTATGACATCGTTACACATGTGTAATCCATTTCAAGATTATAAAGCACATCACAATAAACATCAATCACACCATCATATAATGTTACAAAAACATCACATACAAAATTCATCACATCATATCACAAAAGTTTCCATAAATAACAAGCGTGATCGTACAAAACGTTGTTCATAATTCGATTATTCCCAATTCATCCTTATGCTCTAAACATCATATAACAATCATTACATCTCATCAAACATGCATAACTCATCATCTATATACTAAATTACCCAAAAAGTTTCCTTTAATGAAAAGTACCCGAAAACCAAGCCAAAATCAAAAGTTCAAAACATGACTTTTCATCCATTAGCATCAACTAACATCCTAGAACCATCAATTCAATTCAGTTTCATTAAAATCATACAATTTTTACACAAGCCCCAAATTAAACTTTCCATTATAAGTAAGTCTCAGGTTTTGATCAAAACGACGCAATTCCACAAAACCAATCCATACAAATATCACTATATTGAATACTAACACATAATCAATCACCAATTTCAATCAATTTCAAGTTTTACTCGAGTTTGGATCTCTAGGGTTCATGATCATCATGATAATCAAAGAACATGAAATCAAACATAAAACTTACTTGTGATGATGCATAGATGCAAGCTAACACGTTTTTGATGCAAGAACAATCTATAATCGTCATCAATTGCAAGGAAGAATCAAGAGTGTGTGTGTTTCAAAATGGAAAAGGGGTGGGGAGATGGGGTCGGCCGAATTAGGGTAAAGGGGTCGGGGTTTGGGTTTTAATCTTTTTGTTTTACAAGAAAGGCCCCCGTCTTTTATAAAAATTGTTGTAACGTTACGCGATGGAATTTTTTCTACACCAAAACCACCAAATGATCACATAATATCAAATAAACAATAATAACATGAAATAATATTTAGCTAACTAGTTTAAAGTTGTTTTTATAATAATTAAGCTTTAAAAGCAAAAAATGCGTGAAAACACGTAAGTGTCTGAAAATTGCCAATTTTCACAACCAAGCTACACATTTAGTCACATAATCATATAACACATAATTTATCACTAATTATGATTGTTTGAAAAGCATTTTGACAAATCACCAACGTTCAGGGACAGACGCGTGTGCGATCCGGCAATTCTCTAAATTACCGATACGTATAATGTTCATAAATGTTTTTGCAATAAATGAGGCATTTAAGTGAACAACATTAAATGCATGAATGTATGATCAGAAAACAATGTTTGTATTAATCAGAAAGTGACCCAAAAATTCTGGGTGTCACATCATCCCAGTTTAAAAAAAATTTTCCCTGAAATTTAACTAACGCCGGTAAAAGACGGATGGAAATTTCCCGGTTGCCACATCATCCCCTTGTTGAAGGAATTTCGTCCTGAAATTTAACTAACTCCGGTAAAAGAGGGACGGAAATTTTCCGGTTGCGACATCATCCCTTTGTTGAAGGAATTTCATCCGGAAATTTAACTGATATCCTCAACGCTTGACGGCACATCTTTGAATAACTATGGGTATTTGGCCTTTATATTATTCTTGCGTTCCCAGGTGAACTAATGTCCAGGCTTAGAGTTCCAATGAACTTTAATAGAAAAGGTACAATTATGCTTGAGTGTTTTTGACCACCTACTCCATGATTTTAACTAGTCCCTCAATGAATCGTAGCTGTGCGTTCATCTATTTCTCATTTAACAAAATGATGACCATCTCATCAAACAGACATTTCTTCATGCCTAAAACATGTAACACGTTATGTACTCCTCTGAGTTCTCTAGTTAAATTGAGTTTTACTCTACTGGACCAACTATTTTGACAATCTCAAAAGCTACATCGTAGTGCGGGTTTAACTTTCCTCATTTTTCCAAAACGAATTGCATCTTTCCAAGGTGACACTTTTAGAAGTAACTTATTGTTTAGTTGATTTTTGATGGGTTTTTTTTGGCGTTAGCCCACGTAAATCATTTGTCAGTCACGTGCTGCAACCCTGTGGTTACAATTTCTACGATCTTCTTAGTCGTCTCGTACACAAGCTCAGGACTAGTAAGTTGACTTTCCTTCAACTTCTTCCCAACAGATAGGTGATCGGCACTTACTTCTATAGAGTGTCTCAAACATTGCGGCCTTGATCCTCATGTGGTAACTGTTATCGTAAGAAACCTTAAACAAGTTTGGGTGAGTTTTCAAACTACTACCTAAATCAATAGCACATGCTCGCAACATGTCTTCTAGATTTTGAGTCGTACACACATTCTAACTATTAGTTTGCGGATGATACATTATGCTCTTATCCAACCATGTTCCCAATGACATTTGCAATGACCTCCAAAAGTAAGGAATGAGTCGAGTGTCATGATCGAAGATGATGAAAAACTGCCACCTCGTGCTGAGAGACTTTTTCTCTTATTTAGGTGTGAGTTAACTTCTCATTCAATCAGTCTCTCTAATATCCAGGAAGTGTGTGGATTTTGCCAAGCGATCTACTATTACCCAAATGGTATCGCATCCACTGAAGTCAATTCGCATTGAACCCAGTTGAGATCTACTCCCATTTCCATTCTGGAAGATTTGCGGCTGTTGTAGTATACCATGCTATCTTTCATATTCCACCTTAACTTTAGAACAAGTTAAACACTTAAACGCTGGCTTACATGTGTGGAAATATCACCTTTTATATTCTGCCACCAATAAAGAACTTTCAAATCATGACACGTCTTACCTATACCTTGATGAATAGGATAACAAGTTTTAAAAGCTTTATCTCTTTCCAGCTCTCATAAATTTCCATACATAGAATCCCATATTCGTTTCATGAAATAATGAATTCATTTGGATTTTATCACTAATTGTGTTTCCATGCCTCGCATGGACTCTGCCTTCAGATTCTCGTCCTTCAAAGCCTTAAGTTGAGCATTACGGGTTTAAACAGGCAATCTAGTATGAATGGTAAGCTGTAATGCTCAAACTTGCTTTGGTTTAGGTTTTACTTTTGATTTAGGGCATCGGCTACCACATTAGCCTTACCCAGATGGTACTTCATCACATTGTCATAGTCGTTCACCAACTCGACCCAACAACACTATCTTATGTTCATCTTCTTATGTCCAAAGATATACTAAAGGCTCTTGTGATCGGTGTAATGATGCATTTGGTACCGTACAAGTAATACCTCTATATCTTACGTGCATGGCAATGACTCCCAACTTTGATTTGTGTGTCATGTAATTCTTCTTATGAACTATCAACTGATAGGAAGCGTATTCGATAACCTTCTTGTATTGCGTCAACACACAACCGATACTTGGATGGAAGCACCGCAATATACCATGAAATCAATTGTTTCCCTCTAGTAGGGATACTATCAGGACAGTACAGAGTTTTTGTTTCATATCCTGAAATGTGGACTCTCACTTGTCACCCCAATCGTATGTGGTGCTTTTTAGGAGTTAATGTCGTTAGAGGTTGTGCGATCTTTGTAAACCCTTCAATGACTCGTCGGTAGTAACCAGCCAACCTAAGAAACTATAGTTTCGTAGTAGGAGTCTTAGGCATAGCCCATTTCTTGGTGGCTTCTATTCTACCTGGTCAATAGGCATTCTCTCCACGCTAACCACATGACCCAAAAGTTGAACTTCATCTAGAAGTCACATCTCAAAAAGTTGGAATACAGTTATCCTTATTTTAGTAGTTCTAAACTCATGCTCCTCATGCTCCCCCTTATTCTTTGTATATGCTAGAATGTAATCAGCAAAAAAACATTGAGAAATTTGTCCAGATAAGGTTTACGCACTCGGTTTATGAGATCCATGAAAACAATTGGTGTGTTGGTAAACCCACTTGGCATAACCAAAAACTAATAGTGATAATACCAAGTTCTAAATGACACCTTAGATATGTCATCCTCTCAGGCCCTCAGATGATAATATTCCGACATCAGGTCTATCTTGGGATATGAACTCGACTCTTAAAGCAAATCGTCGATGCATGAAAGAGAATAACGGTTCTTAATTGTCACTTTGATAAACTCACGTAACTAATACCCATACAGAAAGCTCTATCATTTCTCTTGATAAACAAGACTGGAGCTCTCCATGGCGATGAGCTTATTCGGATGAATCCTTTATCCAACAACTCCTGCAGTTACGTAGATAATTTTGGTAGTTCATTTGAAGCTGATATGTAAGGCGCTCTAGAAGTAGGTGCGACTCCATATGTCAAATTGATCTGAAACTCTATCTTTCTGTGTCGGGAAAAACCAGGTAAATCTTTTGGGAAAACTATGGAAAGGTAAAGAATGATAGGGATCTCTTCCATCATCTTTTCCTCAGTTGCTTTCTTGGTGATTGTGGCTAAAATAGTGGTATGACCCTTGCATAAAAGATTTTACCTCTAAGAAGTGGTATGCGAACGACCTTTCACGACAGATAAGTTTAGCTTGGTTATTGGACAACCAATCCATGCCAACAATCATATCAAACTATCAAGCGTAATAGGCATAAGATTTATACCCATCTTATGTCCGGATAATCCCAATGTACATCCCTTTAAAATGTAAGTTGCTTTATTTAGTTTACCATCAGCTAATTGAATGGTGTAACTAGGTTCCATTCCAGTTGAAGCTACATCTATAAGCTTGCTAAACGGTAACCACATTCTAGCCATTTCTTGCCCTACGAGGCCTAATTACAAAGGTTCGACCCTTAGCACTCTATCCATCGTTCCTTTCTATTGTTACTATCCTTTGCCATTTTTCAGTTGAGGGTAATCTCTCTTGATTTGCCTAACTTTGTTCCATTCAAAGCAACCCAATGATGTTTCAGCTTGTCATTACTACTGGGGTTTGTTGCTGCTTGATCATTGACTCTCCCTTAAAATCTTTGGCTACATGATCTGTCCTGCCACATCTTTGGCAACGATAATGATCACACTAGCCATGATGGTGAATGAATTACTCTACGTGAAATTCTATTACTGCTTACTATCAAATGAACCATCAATAATGTCACGCTTAGTCAGAGTGCTCTACACCATAATCAAGTTAGTGAGCTTGTGAGATAACATCATAACGTGTTGAATGGTTATAGAATCAACGACGATGACCCTTGCTGAAATCTGAGGTGCTATCCCCTCGATTGACTTCTCGATACACTCAGAGGTTGGAGTTACCATTACATAAAGCAACTAACTCATGAAGACGGGTTGTATATTCCTCAATATCTGACCCTATCACCTTAACGTTCCAGAATTCCTTTTCTAGCTTCTAGTCTTCATTCCGAGTACAGTACTCCTCCTCCAGGTCTTCCTCAGATGCAGTAGCAACTATAGCTTAGGCTTCTAGCCTTCTCTTATGAGCACTTCTCCCTTACTGATAAAAAGGCCATCCACCTAGCAGCTACTCTCAATGTTGCCTGTGACATCCGATAATTTTCTATTAGCAAACTCCGTTAGTTTTGTTAGGTCTTGCATACACGTGTTGTTAGCACACACTAGTTGTCGTTGAACGTTGGTGACTTAATAATAATTAATAATGATAAACAGATAATTATTTAACTAATAATGTTGGTTATTAGTTGTGCTTATGCGACATAAATATTATTTGTGAATTTTATCGTGTAACGTGGAAACGTATGTATTTAATTCGTGTATTTTGTTGCTAGTAAAAATAATGCATATGATTATTATTTTATATTAGTAAGTTAAAATCTTTTTAAAAAGTAATTAAAAGCTTAGTTTTAATAAAATATAAAAGGATAAGGGCTAAAAGGTAACTATTTTAAACACAATATTACCAAAAATAAAAACAAAACCCAAACCCTAATCCCCCACATCCCATTCGGCCGCAACCTCCCTCTAAACACACACACACTTCGACTTTTGACCAAAAACAAGCATGAAAGCATCGATTTTGAACGATTTCAAGGATTACTACACGTTAGAAACATCAATTCTCGTCCATTACGCGGATTAAAGGTTAGATTTTTATGAGTTTTTCATAGTTTTTGATGTTGGCCGAAAACCCTAGTCGACGTTGATGTTGAATGTCAAATTTTGATTAGTTTGATGATTATATGATGTTAGTTAAGTTGTATTGATGTTAGTTTACGCGGATTGTACAAGAAATTTGTGAATTTGATGAGTTGTTCATACATTACTATTAATAGTAACTTTATTGCATGGAATTGATGAAAGGATGATAGATTAATGATGTAATGTTGCTAATGATGTTGTATGAACGTTGGATTATGATTGCTATGCAAGAAAGTCTATGAATTGATCATGTAGTTCATATCTTGCTATAAGTAGAAACTTTTTGATTATGGGAATTGTGAATTATGATGTTTGATGGTGTTGAACATGTCTAGATGATAGCATGGACTTGATTAGGCATAATGTTAATGAATTTCTGAATGTGGTGGGTGTTGGATAGATTTTGGGATGTACTTTCCAAAAGGGAAACTTTAATTGTGTAGAATCTTGGATATGATGAATTGGGCATGTTTGGAATGTTAGGAACATGTTAGCATGTTCATCGATGGTGTCTAATGTGGTGGAGTGGATTAATTGAGTTGTATGGATGGTTGCTTGGTCATTGGGAATTGGGATTATTAGTGGGTATACATGTTGATGGACTAGGTTGGGTGATTATAAGATCATGTTTAGGAATTGTAATTGATCATCGTTGGGTAGGTTGATTGGCATGAATCTTGTTGAATAATGTGATAATGATCGTCATACACTCGTGCGAATCTGAGGCCCCTACTTAGTAGGATTGGCAGGGTTTAGGGTGTGAAGTCGTGAGTGGCTTCACATGGCATGTTATGCATGATTAGACTCTATGTATGACGCATTAGTTGTGGTGTGATTATGTTGAGCATGATGATTACTTGAGATTCACATGACTTGTATGATAATCTAGTTGTATGATGATCTAGGTAGAACAAGTGGTTGTTGAAGTGACATACGTGAACAACTTTTATGATAACCATGTATGATGAACTGTTATGCTTGATTAAATGGAATTTCAAATAATATGTCACCAATGGGTCAAACAGGTCAACTGGGTCAAATGTGTCTTGTTTTTCTAAAACCTTTGGTCAATGTGTTATTGAGCACTTAGGGTTGTTATGGTTCTGTGTACACGTACTCATGTACTTGAATGTTCTAGGTAACCTCTAAAGGTTGTCATTCCTCTCTCTTTCAAGTTAGCTTTTATATCGATCGTGTGCATACCAGGTGAGTTCATGCCCCACTCTTTTATACACTCTCTTTTGGGGGAGATAACTGACATACAAATGCTTTAATATTATAAGATGTGTAAACTATGATATAGTGTTGAATACCATGAAAGTCCTCACAGTTTCGGATCGTTAATAATGGTAACTAGCGGGAAATCTTGGGTAGTACTACTAGGTCTGACGAGCCCCACCTATGCGACTCGAGGTCAAACGGGTGCAATTTTGTCCTAACGTAACATTTTCACGACCTGGTAAGTCGTGACGGGAGGCAACAAACGAAACATAGTCAGCTTCGAACGCGAAATCACTATGATTGTTACTTGTGAATTTACACTAGCTATCTAATTCATGCACTCTTATATTGTACTCTATATTTTATGCTGATATGGTTATGTTTTACTAAAACTCTTGAACTCACCAACCATTGTGTTGACTCTTTTAGTATGCTATTCTCAGGTTGAAGTTACCATTGCCTAGGAGCACATTCACGGGTTAGCATTATAGATGTCAGCATTGTTGGAACCCTTTGTTGGTTTTTGGTTATTAAAACAATTACGTACTTGTTTTGCATAACAGTGGGCACGTGTTTAAGCATTATTATACAGTGTTACATTATTTTTGGTTTTTCATGTTTACTAAACGCTTACGCATCATTTTAAAGTTAAAATCTGATTTTGGTTTGTTTGTTTATATAGAGTCGTTCTGAGTAACAAATGACTGAGATCCTTGTTTGTCACACGTCTCATGATAAAACCCCGCAAGTGGATTTTGAGGGTGTGACAGATTGGTATCAGAGCCATTGGTTATAGGGAACTAGGTTGCATACACACTAGACTATAACCGCACAGTTTGTTAGTTACTCGTCACTTATTCTTTACTGTATACTCATTGGCATACGTGACACGTACTTCGCAGCATGGCATCGTCATCCCGTGATTTGGGTAAGAGACAGGCACGATCTGAGTCCCCTCCTACTTCTCCCGTACCTGATAGGGTATTTAACTGGCCCCGGCATCCTTATCCTCCTGGCGAGATAGACTGGGATCAGCCTTCATACCGACTGAGCTCGATCCTCCGTGGAACTGGGATTTCTAGTCCACCAACATACGTCGTATGGCTTAAAAAGATCGTGTACCACCTGTAGCTCCTACTCGACCTAGGACTAGGTCATCGATAGCCTCTGCATTGCCTACTCTTCCTACCTTGGACATCCCTCTCAAGTAGGCGTTTGCAGCTTTGGTAGCCACTCAAGACACAAAGCGACAGTGTATCCGAGGACTCATTGATGAGACCTCTGCCTTACGATCTGAGATGCGTCAGTTGCTCTACCAGGTAGAGACGCTTCAGGAGCGACTCTTAATTGCCATTGGTGGCCATGATACCCTAGTAGGCAACATTGTAGCACTTACTGAGCGCATGGACCCGCAGGATCACCATAACATAGTGATCGATGATAGGTTTGCTGATCTAGAGGCACAGCTAGCAGCACTTCAGATTGCTGAAGCCCCTGCACCTTTGGCGGACCCTGACGAGGAAGACCCAGAAGAGGAACTGGATGAAGCCCCGAAGAAGAACCAGCAGAGATGGATGAGACAGTGACAGATCTGACGTGTTGGACTGATTCTAGCTTTATATGACTTGGACTATATAGTGTTTCTTTCCTTTGAAACTTATGTGGGAAGGGTTGTTTCCCACCCAACTGAAAACTAAAATTTTGACATTAATGGAATATTTTGTGAACCATTTACAATTTATTTATCTTTGATTATTATTTTGTTATAAATGTTGTGGTTGTGACAAATTCATTATTTCTTACTATTTACCATACTTCAATGAGATTAATGTGTTGGATGTTTCTCATTATTGTATTTGTGAATGTAAAGTGAAATATGGATGGACGTGGTAGAGGACGTGGACGTGGCCGTGGACGTGGTGTCGGTGGACGTGGTGCCAGTGGGTGTGGTGCTGGTGATATCAACATGACTCCTGCTGAGTTGGCTGCTCTGATTAACGAACATGTTCAGCCGGCAGTGGTTGTTGCACAATCAGACAGCCAGCAGGTAAATGATACCAGGGATCTAATCGATATCTCTGTTGTCGTCCGGGATACTCAACTAATGTTTGGTTTGTCGAAACAGGACCCCCACCTTGTACCTACAAATCCTTTATGGATTGCAAGCCCCATACCTACAACATGACTGAAGGAGCTATGGGACTAATGAGATGGTTTGAGAAGACTGAATCTGTTTTCGCGAAGTGTAACTGTCCACCAGCTGACCAAGTGAAGTTAAGAACTGGAACACTTAAAGGCGCAGCTCCTTCAGGATTGCAAGCCCATTCTGGTGGAATGCTCAGGTGCACATGTTGGGCCAGGATATGGCTAATGACTTACCTTGGGCTGAATTCAAAGCAATGATGACGGAGGAGTATTTCCCACGTGATGAAGTACAGAAGTTGGAAATTGAGTTTTGGTAGCTTAAGATGCAAGGTTCCGAGATTGAGGCCATATACTACACGGTCTCATGAGATGGCCACACTATGCCCATGGATGGTTAATGAGATGCACAAAAGATTGATCATTACATACGTGGACTTGTGCCCGAGATCAGAGTATGTTGACTGCTCCAGTCCTGACACCATATAGCAGGCTATCCGGTTGGCCCATAGGTTGACCGACCAGGAAGTAGAGCAGGGAAGATTACCCAAGCGGGGAACAGTGGCTAGCGTACCCGATAACAAATGTAAGTGGGAGAATACTGTGATAAAGCTCATCCTCCAGCAACCAGCAACAACAACAGCAGCAGTACATTCAGAAGCACCAACCTCACCAACAGCAAAGAAAGTTCGATAACAATCTTAACTTTAATCAGTCATCTTCAGCACCACAGGGACAAGGAGGCTATGTTGGGAAAATCCCAAATGCAACCGATGCAATTACCACCACACCGGCAGGTGTGATAATTTCCGATGCCAGCGTTGTGGTAAAGTTGGACACGCAGCGAAGGATTGCCGTGGTGAATTGATGAGGAAGCCTCAACAACCTCAAGAAATGTCAAAAGGTTGTTTTGAATGCGGGAAAGAGGGCCATTTTAGAAGAAACTGTCCATAGCTGAGGAAGAATGGAAATGGTGGAAACAACAACAACAACAGTGGCAACAACAACAAGAACACTAACAATGGCAATGGCAATAATAACGGTGGCAACAACAGTGGAGCAAAAGGGAGAGCTTTTGTCATCGGTTCAGGTGAAGCTCTAAACGACCTAATACTATTACTGGTAAATTCTCTATTAACGGTCGTTTTGCTACCGTACTATTTGATACTGGAGCCGATAGAAGTTTCATCTCCACTAAGTTTAGTAGTCTCTTAAGTGATGTGCCCTCAGCGTTAGAATCCAATTACATCGTAGACTTAGCAGATGGTAAGCAGGTTCATGTGACATATATCTTTATGGGTTGCAAGATAGAACTTGCTGGACATACTTTGACATAGATCTTATGCCTGTTACACTTGGTAGCTTTGATGTAGTAGTCAGCATGGATTGGCTTTCCGACAAGCAGGCAGAAGTCATATAAGATTATACAAATCCCTGTTGGTGAAGAAGTTCTCTCAGTTAGAGGTGAACGATGTGGTGCAGTGATGGGCATCATATCATACATGAAAGCACAGAAGTTGCTACGTAAGGGTTGATTAGCTATATTAGCACTCGTCACTGACAAACAACCAAAAGAAAAGCAGATAGAGGATATTCCTGTTATTCGTGACTTTCCCAAGGTGCTTCTAGAGGATCTGCTTGGATTACCACCTCATCGTCAAGTTAATTCCAAATTGATTTGACTCCAGGAGCCGCTCCGATTGCGAGAGCACCTTACCGGTTAGCTCCGAACGAACTACAAGAATTATCTACTCAACTACAAGAGCTATTGGATAAAGGGTTTATATGACCGAGCTCATCGCCTTGAGGAGCGCCAGTTCTATTTGTTAAGAAGAAGGATGGCACATTTCGAATATGCATTGACTATAGAGAACTGAACAAGGTTACGATCAAGAATAGATACCCGCTACCTCATATAGATGATTTGTTCGATCAACTTCAAGGATCAAGCTACTATTCTAAGATTGACTTGAGGTCTGGGTACCATCAACTGAGAGTTTGAGATGAGGACATCTTGAAGACAGCATTCCATATACGTTATGTTCATTATGAGTTCTTGGTCATGCTATTTGGGTTGACAAATGCACCAGCTATATTCATGGACCTCGTGAATCGTGTGTGCAAACCCTATCTTGAGCAGTTTGTTATTGTGTTTATTGATGACATATTGATCTACTCAAGGACCAAGGAAGAACATGAAGAGCACCTATGTTTTATTCTTGAATTACTCAGGAAAGAGAAACTGTACCCAAGTTTTCTAAGTGTTATTTCTGGATACGTGAAGTGCAATTTTTGGGTCATATTGTTAATGAGAAAGGGATACATGTCCATCCAGCAAAAATTGAGGAGATAAAGAATTGGCCAGTTCCCAAGACGCCTAGTGAGATACGATAGTTTCTTGGACCGGCAGGATACTATCGACAGTTCATTAAAGGATTTTCCAAGATCGACAAACCTCTCACGGCTTTGACTCATAAAGGAACACTTTATAAATGGGGTGATAGTCAAGAGTCCTCTTTCCAATTACTGAAACAAAAACTATGTAGCGCGCCAATATTGGCATTACCAGAGGAAGTGATGACTTCGTAGTCTACTGCGATGCTTCTATTCAAGGACTTGGTTGTGTCTTGATGCAGCAAGATAAGGTGATAGCTTATGCCTCGAGACAACTAAAGGTTCATGAGAAGAACTATACCACCCATGACTTGGAGCTGGGTGCGGTAGTTTTTGCCTTAATGGTCTGGAGACATTACTTGTACAGTACCAAGTGCACGATTTACACCGATCACAAGAGTCTTCAGCACATCTTTGAGAAAAAGGAATTGAATATGAGGCAAAGACACTGGGTGGAATTATTGAACAACTATGATTGTGCTATCAAATACCATCTAGGAAAAGCTAATGTAGTTGCTGACGCGCTGAGTAGAAAGGAAACTGCTAAGCCTCGATGAGTGTGAGCATTACAACTCACCATTAGCACACAGTTACCTGAACAAATCCGAGAGGCTCAGATCGAAGCTCTAAAAGCATAAAACATTGGGTTCAAATCCTTCCGAGGAATGGACAAAAAGCTTGAAGTGAAAGCGGATGGGATTCGTTATTTCATGAAAGACTCTAGATACCTCTGCATGGAAATCTAAGGGACTTAGTCATGAGTGAGGTACACAAGTCTAAGTACTCCATACATCCTGGATCTGATAAGATGTATCATGACTTGAAGGCGCACTACTGGTGGCCTAACATGAAAGTGGATGTAGCTACGTATGTGAGTAAGTGTCTGACCTGCTCGAAGGTAAAAGTGGAATATCAGAAACCATCTGGACTATTACAACAACCTGAGATCCCTATGTGGAAGTGGAAACAAATCTTAATGGATTTCATTACCAAACTACCATGGACTCCTACTGGTTGTGACACGATATGGGTTATTGTAAACCGATGAACAAAGTCCGCTCATTTCTTGCAATAAAGGAAACGGACAAAATGGATAAGTTAACATGACTCTATCTGAAGGAAATAGTTTCGAGAAATGATTTTCGAGACAGTCCCAATTAATTTCTGACCGCGACCGCGATGCTCGTTTTACATCGCACTTCTGGCAGTCGTTACAGAGATCTTTAGGTACCCGATTAGACATGAGTACTGCTTATCATCCACAAACTGATGGTCAAAGTGAGCGTACTATACAGACACTAGAAGACATGCTACGTGCTTGTGTGATTGACTTTGGGAATAACTAGGAAGTTCACCTACCATTGGTGGAATTCTCTACAACAATAGTTATCATACCAGTATAAAGGCAGCACCTTTTAAAGCTTTATATGTGCGAAAATGTAGATCACCAGTTTGTTGGGCTGAAATTGGTGATAGCCAGCTAACGGGTCCCGAGTTAGTGCACGAGACCACTGAGAAGATTGTACAAAAAAGGAACCTTATGGCTGCAGCGCGCGACAGACAGAAAAGCTATGCAGATAAGTGACGGAAACCTCTAAATTTCAGGTTGGTGACAAAGTCTTATTGAAATTCTCACCATGGAAAGGCGTGATTTCGGTTTGGCAAAAGAGGAAAGTTAAATCCGAGATATGTTGGACCATTTGAAATTTTGGAAAGAATAGGTCCAGTGCCTATCGTTTAGCCCTACCTGATTCACTGAGTGGAATCCATGATGTATTTCATGTCTCAAATCTGAAGAAGTGCTTAACGGATGAAACAATGGTAGTACCTCTTGAGGAAGTGCAAGTAGATGAACTTACGCTTCATTGAGGAACCGGTCGAGGTGATGGATCGTGAAGTAAAGACGCTTAAGCAAAGCAAAATACCCATAGTCAAAGTTCATTGGAACTCGAGACGTGGACCAGAATTCACGTAGGAACGTGAGGACCAGATGAAGCTAAGTATCCTCAACTATTCGAAAATACGATGCCAGCTGGCGAAGGTATTGATTTAAATTTCGAGACGAAATTTCTTTCAACATGGGGATGATGTGACAACTCACCCGAAACTCACTCGATTACTTTATGCCAATACAGTAGACCGGTGATGGAGCACATACCATGTAACGCAATTTTCGAGATGAAAATTCTTTCAACATGGGGATAATGTGACATCCGGTAATTTTCCATTACCAAACTCCGTTAGTTCCGTTAGGTCTTGCATACACGTGTCGTTAGCACACAATAGTTGTCGTTGAACGTTGGTGACTTAATATTAATTAATAATGATAAACATAATTATTTAACTAATAATAGTGGTATTAGTTGTGCTTATGCGTATAAATATTTGTGAATTTTATCGCGTACGTAGAAACGTGGGGTTTTAATTCGTGTATTTTGTTGCTAGTGAAAATAATGCATATGATTATTATTGTTAATTAATAATGTTTATATTAGTTAGTTAAAACCTTTTTAAAATGTAATTAAAAGCTTAGTTTTAATAAAATATAAAACGATAAGGGCTAAAAGTAACTAATTTAAACACAATATTACTAAAAATAAAAACAAAAACCCAAACCCTATTCCCCACATCCCCATTCGGTAGCGGCCTCCCTCTAAACACACACACACTTCGACTTTTGACCAAAAACAAGCAAGAAAGCATCGATTTTGAACAATTTCAAGGATTACTTCACGTTAGAAACATTAATTCTCGTCCATTACGCGATTATAGGTTAGATTTTTATGAGTTTTTCATAGTTTTTGTGTTGTCCGAAAACCCTTGTCGACTTTGATGTGAATGTTGAATTTGATTATTTTTGATGATTATATGATGTTAGTTAAGTTGTATTGATGTTAGTTTACGTGGATTGTACAAGAAATTTGTGATTTTGATGAGTTGTTCATACGTAACTATTATTAGTAACTTTATTGCATGGAATTGATGAATGGATGATAGAGTGATGATGTAATGTTGCTAATGATGTTGTATGAACGTTGGATTATGATTGTTATGCAAGAAGTCTATGAATTGATCATGTAGTTCATACCTGCTATAAGAAGAAACCTTTTTGGTTATGGGAATTGTGAATTATAATGTTTTTGATGGTGTTGAACATGTCTAGATGATAGCATGGACTTGATTAGGCATAATGTGTAATGAATCCTGAAATATGGTAGGTGTTGGATAGATTTTGGGATGTACTTTCCCAAAAGGGAACTTTAATTGTGTAGATCTTGGATATGATGAATTGGGCATGTTCGGAATGTTAGGATCATGTTAGAATGTTCGTTGATGATGTCTAATGTGGTGGAGTGGATTAATTGAGTTGTATGGATGCTTGCTTGGTCATTTGGGAATTGGGATTATTAGTGGGTATACATGTTGATGGACTAGGTTTGGTGATTATAATCATGTTTGGGATTGTAATTGATCATCGTTGGTAGGTTGATTGCATGAATCTTGTTGAATAATGTGATAATGATCGTCATACATGCGTGCGAATCTGAGGCCCCTACTTAGTAGGATTGACAGGGTTAGGGTGTGAAGTCGTCAGTGGCTTCATGGCATGTTGTGCATGATTAGACTCTATGTATGACGCATGAGTTGTGATGTGATTATGTTGAGCATGATGATTACTTGAGATTCGCATGACTTGTATGATAATCTAGTTGTATGATGATCTAGGTAGAACAAGTGGTGTTAAAGTGACATACGTGAACAACTTGTATGATAACCATGTATGATGAACTGTTACGCTTGATTAAAGGAATTTCAATTAATATGTCACCAATGGGTCAAACGGGTCAACTGGGTCAAATGTGTCTTGTTTTTCTAAAACCTTTGGTCAATGTGTTATTGAGCACTTAGGGTGGTTATGGTTCTGTGTACACGTACTCATGTACTTGCGTGTTCTAGGTAACCTCTGAAGGTTGTCTTTCTCTCTCTTTCAAGTTAGCTTTTATACGATCGTGTGCATTCCAGGTGAGTTCATGCCCCACTCTTTTATACACTCTCTTTGGGGGAGATAGCATATTGACATACAAATGCTTTAAATTATAAGATGTGTAAAGTATGATATAGTGTTGAATACCATGAAAGTCCTCACATTTTCGATCGTTAATAATGGTAACTAGCAGGAAATCTTGGGTAGTACTACTAGGTCTGACGAGCCCCACCTGTGCGACTCAAGGTCAAACGGTGCAATTTTGTCCAAAACGTAAACATTGTCATGACCTGGTAAGTCGTGACGGGAGGCAACAAAACACAGTCAGCTTCGATCGTGAAATCACTATGATTGTTACTTGTGAATTTAGACTAGCTATCTAATTCATGCACTTTTATATTGTACTCTTATATTTTATGCTGATACAGTTATGTTTTACTGAAACTCTTGAACTCACCAACCATTGTGTTGACTCTTTAGTATGCTATTCTCAGGTTGAAGTTACCATTGCCTAGGAGCACATTCACGGATCAGCATTGTAGATGTCAGCATTGTTGGAACCCTTTATTAGTTTTGGTTATTAAACAATTCGTACTGTTGTGCACAACAGTGGGCGCGTGTTTGCGCATTATTTTACATTATTTTTGGTTTTTCATGTTTACTAAATGCTTTCGCATCGTTTAAAGTTAAACTCTGATTTTGGTTTGTTTGTTCATATAGAGTCGTTCTGAGTAACTAATGACTGAGATTCTGGTTTGTCACACGCCTCGCGATAAAACCCCGCAAGTGAATTTGAGGGTGTGACACTGCCTATCCTACAGTGTAATTTCGAGGGTTTTTTTTTCTATCCGTGCTCCCTCAACTATGCCATCTAGTGAATTAGCTTGTTCGTGTTTTCCTCGAATACATCAACAAAAGTATTATGTTTTCGGCCAGTCTCTACCATGCCTTCCTTGAGTGTTTCCACATATTCACTAATGTTGGTCTGATGCTCCGGTATTTCAACTATCTCACCAGGTGCTTCATATCATTATGAATCTTTTGATCTAACCTTACCACAAAGGCGGCCAATGACTGCTTAGTCGGATGAGGTATAAATGATGATGCAGGAGTATAATCATTATGTTAGTTGTAAAGCGAAGGGGTACGTGCTCTTCCTGAATTCAGTTGGCAATCATAATGAACACTTCCAGTGTTGTGTATCTCCCCTAGCTTGAACATTGAACAACACTCTATGTTGTTTGAAGTTGTCAGCAGGCTCCAGCCGATGCTTATTCAAATTCAATAGTGAGGCTATTAGTGTAGATGAGAAGGTATGAGCGAGATCCTCAGTCTCCTCATTGATCGGGGTGATGCTAGTGACATAGTAGGGTAGATGATGATGTGGACATCCAATGTCATTATGCATGCAGTAAATGATATGCATGCTTGACAAACAATAAACAGATAAGAGTTTGTATAATGGTAGAGTGGTTCTAAGGCTATAGTCTAGATGCAAATGCAATTCTGGTTCTTTGTAACCTGTGACTCTGATTCCAATCTGTCACACCCTTAAAATCCACTAGAGGGGTTCTACTGCGAGGCGCGTGACAAATCAGGATCTCAGACACAATCATATCAAATGACACTCTATGCGTTTTCAAAATAAGCGTTTGACCGTAAATCAGAGTAAAACACAGTTTCAATGTAATCAATGCAGAAGCGTAAATGTTTGTGAAACCATAAGTAATAAATGCACAAAACAAGGCTCCCAATGAAAGTAGTAAATGTAAATGAAATTTCTTTCAAATGTTAAAGTTGATGCATGAGCCTCGGATATGCAACCCTAGCCTTAAGCATACCTGCAACCTGAGAAGACTTGCTAAAATGTGTCAACACAAGGTTGGTGAGTTTCATAGGTTTAAATCAGTAAATATGTTTGAATGTTTGATTGGTAAAAAATAAACAAAGATAAACCATAGGTAGCTAGCTTATATATCGAGTTATATACAGAAGTTGACTATTTGTGAATTGTTATGCCTTCTGCCATGTCTTATCACAGGACAATGGCAAGTGTCTAGGTCAATTAAACACTCGTTCGACCTCCAGTCGAGTTAGCATGACTAACGCGGGTGGGGTTTGTCAAACCCAGTAGTACTACTCAAAATTACCTCACTATATTGATATTAACAGTTCGAGTGTGTAAGGACTTGTGTGATAATGTTTATACTACAGTAAACAAGCTATATACCAATCATACTAAAACCAAATAAAAATAGTTTGCATGCTTCTCCCCCAAAAAGGAAAGTAAGTAAAAGTGGGTCGTGAATACTCACCTTAGATGCGCAGGAAAAAAAACCTGAAGTGTATAAGTTGAAAGCTGATTGTTACCTAACAAATGTTGGTCCATGAGTGTTTGTACATAATAAACATGATGAACCCCGTTGTATCCAAACAACGTAAACTGTTAGTGTGTTCAAGAAATGTTTGACAAGTTTGACAAAGTTGACTCTTTCACTAAAGTTGACTTTTATTGACCAAAGTTGACCCGATGACCCGTTGGTGATTCAAATAAGTAAACGTATATTTAGTCATGCTCAAATAGCTCAAATAATGATTCACAAACAGTTTCATGTCAAAAATCTATTTTTCGAAAGTTTCTATTTTTGGAAAGTATGACATCGTTACACATGTGTAATCCATTTCAAGATTATAAAGCACATCACAAAAAACATCAATCACACCATTATATCATGTTATAAACACTCACATACAACATTCATCACATCATATCACAAATGTTTCCATAAATAACAAGCGTGATCGTACGAAACGTTGTTCATAATTCGATTATTCCCAATTCATCCTTATGCTCTAAACATCGTTTAACAATCATTACATCTCATCAAACATGAATAATCATCATCTATATACTAACTTACCCAAAATGTTTCATTTAATGGAAAGTACCCAAAAACCAAGCCAAAACCAAAAGTTCAAAACATGACTTTTCATCCATTAGCATCAACTAACATCCTAGAACCATCAATTCAATTCAATTTCATCAAAATCAAAAAATTTCTAAAAAAGCCCCAAATTAAAGTTTCCATTATAAGTAAGTCTCGGGTTTTGATCAAAATGACAAAATTCCACAAAACCAATCCATACAAATATATATATTGAATACTAACACATAATCAATCACCAATTTCAATCAGTTTCAAGTTTTGACTCGAGTTTGGATTTATAGGGTTCATTTTCATCATGATAATAAAATAAAATGAAATCAAACATAAAACTTACTTGTGATGATGCATAGATGCAAACTAACATGTTTTTGATGCAAGAACAAACCATAATCGTCATCAATTGCATGGAAGAATCAAGAGTGTGTGTGTTCTTGTGTGTGTGTGTTTCGAAATGGAGAAGTGTTGGAGAGATGGGGGTGACCAAATTAGGGTAAAGGGGGGGTGCTTTCAATTTTTTATTTTACTATGTTCAACTCTATGTATTCCTCTATCCGTAGAGTACATTGAATGTACAGAAATGGCTATAACAGAGTTTCTCTTATTCGTATTAACAGCTACTATAGGAGGAATATTTTTATGCGGTGCGAATGATTTAATAACTATCTTTGTAGCTCCAGAATGTTTCAGTTTATGCTCCTACCTATTATCCGGATATACCAAGAAAGATGTACGGTCTAATGAGGCTACTATGAAATATTTACTCATGGGTATAGAAAATTTTTTAATTTAAAATAATCTATTTTTCGCCATTATGAGTTTAGGGCTTTAAACTAAGGATCAGGTAAAATGCGAATCTGATAAGTTAGTTTCTAATAATTCATGAAATTGATTAGAATATTACTGCAATTGTAAGTAGATTTGAGATCCCATAAATCTTTCTTATTCATAGTTGTATAAGCGCTTTTTGTTGGAATCTTTTTTTCTCTTTTAAGGAATTGGTTAGTCGTCAGTAACAAGCAAGAATAGGAGATTTTATTCGATATAATCTTTTTTTTTCAAGAAAGGCCCCTGTCTTTTATAAAAATTGTTTTAAACGTTACGCGATTGAATGTTTTCTACACCAAAACCACCAAATGATCACATAATATCAAATAAACATTAATAACATGAAATAATATTTAGTTAACTAGTTAAAATTTTTTTTTATAATAATTAGGCTTTAAAAGCCAAAAATGCGCGAAACACGTATGTGTCAGAAAATTGCCAAATTTCACAACCAAACTACACATTTAGTCACATAATCATATAACACATAATTTCACACCAATTATGATTGTTTGAAAAGTATTTTGACAAATCACCAACGTTCAAGGACAGACACGTGTGCGATCCGACAATTCTCCGAATTACCGATACGTATAATGTTCATAAATGTTTTTGCAATAAATGAGGCATTTAAGTGAAAAATGTTAAATGCATGAATGTATGATTGGAAAACAATGTTTGTATTAATCAAAAAGTGACCCGAAAAAGCCAGGTGTCACATCACCCCCTTGTTAAAAGAAATTTCATCCTAAAATTTAACTAACTCCGGTAAAAGACGGATGGAAATTTCACGGTTGCCACACTTGAAACTGAGGCATGAATGTTTCTTTGACATTTGGATTGACAGAGTTGGTTGATTGTTTTTGACACAATTAGGAATAGCTGACATAGTGATTGGGATTTCTTGCTATTTTTGCATATAGTGCAGATGGTTCAGCTCCATGGTGTTTAAATGGTTTTGTAGCTCTCTGTTTGTCATCCATCTAGTATGAATTAATAGTGGAAATCATATCGCTGACAGACAACGTAAATAGATCTTTTGTTCTTTTGATTGTGGTGCAGTTGTTGTTCCAGCTGTAACGTAACGAGTTTAACAGCTTCTTATTCACAGAGATATTCTCCAATGTTATTCCTGCACTCTTTATTTTCATTATCAATTTAACAAGTCTAGACATTTGAGTCTCCAATGTCTCACCCATCACATGGTTAAACATGTTAAACTCTTGGTTCAACATATCATTCCGGCTTTCTCTTATGTCCTTGTTACCCATGATATGTTCCTCCATTACATCCCATAATTCTTTAGCTCTTCTGAAATCCTTAAATTTCTAGGCTATCTCAGTGGTAAGTGCCATTGTAACTGCAGCATACGCTTTGTCATCAAGCTCAAGTTTCTTCATATCTTCCTCATCCTATAAATGTTCAAGTTTGGGTACAAACTCTCCCTTGTCATTGTTATACACAAGAATGTACGGTCCTGTTTGATTGACCGCATCATCCGGGGTTTGGTGTAAATGACATGATTCCCGAATCTGTAAACCTAATCGGGACAATCTTCTTCGCTAAGAAGTCTGGGAGGTTTTGTACTTGTGCGAATCTTATTGTCAAGATTAAGAGTAGTGATGATGTTTTTCAGATTTTCCATTTCTAAAAGTCAGGAGTTAAAACTTCTTCAAAAATTTTAGAATTTCAAGGTTCTCGCGCGAACAGTCTTAACTCACACTATTCACACAAACTTCTTGCACCAAGTTATCATGCGGATAGTTTTGTAACTGAATTTTGCGAAACGTTGAACTTGTCGCGCGAAAGGAATATTTTCCAACAAACTTGTGTGAAATATGAACTTTTCACGCGAACACTGACTTTTCGCGTGCGAGAACCAAGTTTTCACCTGATCGATTTTGCACAATTTTGAAGGTTCAAACTTCAATTTTTCACCAAATTGTTCAAAACTAAGCTGTTAAATTTCAAATTAGTGATTTAGGTTCAATTTATGACCCTAATTGTCTCTAATTTGATTCAGTTAAGATCAATTGATCAAGTAGACTCCATCAAATCTTCAATCAAATGCATACCAGCTCTCAACATCTTCAAAATTGACCACAAACAGTAGAATTCAAGTAATCTTCAAAGGAATTCAGTTTTGTATCTCATGAACACTTAACAAACTTATCAATCTTCAATCCAATTGATCTAGAGCATACCATGCTCTAATACCAATTTTAAGAATCAACAATAACAAATCAGATCAATCTCGTGGTAAGAACGCAGAATATAATCATAACGGTAAGAAGATTAAACAAGTAATAAGATGAACACAAGTGTAAATAAACTTTGTTGTATTGCTCTCAGATTTAAAAGGTTACAAATACATGCGAGATCAGGAAAGTGAAAAAGCTTAGCTAAAGTACATCAAAAGCTAACTATATATACTAAACAAAACTAGTTCTCATGCGAACTACTAAGTTCTCACACAAACTACTAAGTTCTCATGCGAGATACAACTTCTCGCGCAGATACTTTAGGTTCTCGTGTGATTGATCTTGATCATCTTGATTTTGATTTCCCAAGCATCTAGATTCAATCCCTACAGTTCTAAAAGGACAAATGTGAAATAAAAAAAAAACAAATGTTGCTAACAATGTGAAGAATGTTGATAAATTAAAATCAAAAACCAAGGCAAAACTAGTAAACCAAAGAGGTTATGATACATTTCATAAACCTTACTCAAAAATGGAAAGCTAAAATTCAATGACCAACATCTGATGTTTGATGATGAATGTGATATGATTTTAACTTTTGTCACATACATAGATGGGAACAACTTACCCAAGTCCACCTTGGCTTGGGTCCTCAAAACTAATTGATTGATTACTATATGCGGGAACAACCAAGGAGGACCATCGACAACTTATAGCACATTGATTATGGTTGTTCTAGAGACATGATGGGAAACTTTTTACTATTGCATAATGTCCAATCTTATAAAGGGTGGGTAGTTATATTTGCTAGGGATAAAGGATGAAAGAACACAAGAAAGGAAATGTAACAAATGGAGTGTTGAGCGTTGAAGATGTGAGCAATGTAGAAAAAATCAAGCATAATATGCTAAGTTTTTTTGTAGATTTTTGATAAAAACTATTCTACTCATTTCACTACCAAAGAATGTTTAATATTTTAAACCAGGATTTGTCATACCCGATGAATGGATATTGTTGAGGACTCCAAACGACAAGGATACAAATATTTTGGATATGCATAGTTCTTCTTCTTTAGCAACAACATCATGCTTGTCATCCGAAGCATCGAAGAGTGATTCCATGCTATGGGATCGTCTATTAGGACATGTCAACCTTAAAACCATAAACAAGCTGGTTAGAGGGAATCATGTTATGGGCTTAAAAGTAAAAGAATTTCAACTGTTAAACATTGTTTTGTCATTTACAAAGGTAAGTAGCACAAAATTCCTCAAAATCCCATTGCACAAAAACTCTATTAACTCTGTTTTACAACTTTTACATATGAATTTTTGGTCGGGTAAGTGTTCTAAGTTTAGGATGTCTTTCATACTTCTTGGTTGTTATTGATGATTTTTTAGATCCACATGGGTTTCTTTCTAGCATCTAAGGATGAAACTCCTCACCTCTAATTAAGTTCATGACTCTTGTGGAAAATCAATCGGATAATAAGATACATTGCATCCAAAGTGATAATGGCATTGAATTTTACAACAGAGCGTTGAATGATTTTTGTGATTCTAAAGGAATAACAGATAATATAGTGCAGTTGGCACTCCACAACAAAATAAAGTTGCTAAAAGAAGAAACAAAACTTTGATTGAAGTTTTTTGCTGCTAAATTACCCTTATTCTTCTAGATGGGAGGAGTTAATAGTGTTATGTTCAGAATCATGTATTAATCAATAAGCAACATATGAATCCTTATGTAAAAATCTTCAAAGATAAACCAAAGTTGAATATTTAAGAGTCTTCGGTTGTTATCATACCTTATTACACTTAACTGATTTAAAGTTAAATTTTTATGAAAAGGCTAATGATTGTTATTATGCTAGTTATTCAACTAATAAAATGACATATCAGCTTTATAATAAAAGAACAATATAGATCATTGATTCATTTAACATTGAATGGCATGATTCTTACAAAACTGATGCAGGGTTAGCTCCTGCGTGGGTGTATGATTATAAATCTTTGTTCAGAAATTTTAATCATTCTTCTCACGTGGATGTCAATTTCTTGGAAACAGATTGATTTTTTGGCAATGCAAGAAACATAATATAATATCAACTTCTACTGTTAAAGCTAAATATATGGCTGCATCTAGTTGTTGCTCACTGATCATTTGGATTCAACAACAATTTCTTGATTATGGCGTTAACATATATGACACTATAATTTGGTGTAATAAGTCCGGTATCCTTACATTATGAAAAATTCAATTCAGCATTCTAAACAAAAACACATTGACACCGGTATGCATTTTATTTGTGATTGTGTTGTTCGGAAAGTTATTCATCTTAAACAGTACGATCTGATGATAATATTGCTTATCTGTTCACCAAGGCGTCTAATCACTCTTGATTTGACTTTCTTGGTCAATCTTCAGGAATGATTAAATTTGGATGATTACATAGAAATTTTCACCAAAAATATTTTATTTTTGTTTTAGGTTAAAATAATATTTTTTTTTTACAGATAATCATGATTTTAGGATGAGAAAATGATAGTACGTTTCTTGCAAACTAAGGCTTAGAAAATGAAAAATATCATAAAGATTTCTTGATTTTGAATTATTGTCAACTAAGGATTAAAAATAAACTGACTTAGATATTGTTTGAAATATCGATAGCCTCAGTTTTCAAGAATAAAAAGCAAAATGGAATCTGATTCACTCGAACTAAATCATCTATGACTAAAGTGGAACATATCAAAATTTAATGGTAATATTGATTTTATATTAAAACAGACTGAGAGTTATAGTCTTGTTATACTCATGCAGTTATTCTCTGATTAAGTGATTTTCATATGTATTTATATGTCTATAAAGCCGAAAGAAAAGATACTCTGAAAAAAAAAGAAAAGGAAAACGAAAAAATTCAAAAGAAAGATGAGTAAAAACATGCCAAAGGCCATATAGGAATAAAAGATGCAAATGAGCATAAAAAAAGATATGACAAAGGGCATACATACTATGGTTAATATTTCTTCTTTGAAAATATGTTCTTACACATGTGGTAAAATTGAAAAATCAGGCTTCTAAGACCGGATCGGCATGTATGTTCTAAAAATTTTGAGAGGGCCAATGGAAGACCGACTGGCCAGTGGTAAGTCCTAAAACTTGTTCAATTTCAAGTTTAGAAACGTTTCTCAGATTAATTATGCTCAAATTAGCTATATTAGAAAAAATAAATAATAAATCAGGTTGTTGATTAGAGGTGAAAGGTTTAAGTTAAGTTAAGGTGAATTGAAATCTTAAAAATGTCTTAAACCTGGATAAGCATTCTAAGGGATGTCTATTATGGAATCTATGTAAGGCCCCATTCCCGGAGACCTCACAGTTAGACAATCATAGTATTATTATATTAAACAATACGTATTTTATAAAATATTACAGCGGAATTTATTAACAAAAGTCATTCATGCATATAATTAATGTTGCAAATTAATACATCAGAGTAATTTAGAGTTACAAAATAATCAATTAGTTGCATTATAATACAACAAAATCATTAAGCATGAACGGAAGCCAGTCTTGCCCCGACCAGTAGCCTCCCTGAGTGCCATTCTCAGCAATAATTACCTGTCAACTGAAAATGCATAAAAGTCAGCGTTGCTGAGTGAGTTCTAGTTTTAAAACGTTTAAAAGTACCTTGTATGATTTGTATATGAAAATATCCCTTTTTGAATAAAATAATTACTTCCGTATGCGAACACGCATCATACGTACATTCAGATAATCTTCATAATTATCATCATTATCTTTCCTTTCTTTCATTATTATCTTTCACTTTCCTTTCGGACCAATGTGCAATACCCCAAACATTGTGTACCAAACTAGTGTTGGGCCTGAGGTCTATAAATAGACCCCGAACATTGTGCACTAAGCTGACCCAGTCACCTGGGCACGCAGCAAGGGTCATGTCAATCTCAAAGATTGACCCTGTGTACATCCTTCGGGTTAGCTAAACCGTACACAGTTGAGCTAACGACAACATGGTCATGCACCTCCTTTCAATTTACTTGCAAGACTTTCATTCTTTCATTATGTTTCACTTTTCATTAATTTTCATCTTTCACTTGGTTTAAGATAATACTTTATGAGCATAATCACACCACATACAATTACACAACAATACAAAATAAGGAACATGAGAACAGACCAAAAACATGCATAAAATGACAAATATAAACACCAAGTCAAACCAGGGTCAAACCCTAAAATTCTAATTTTCCAAAAATTCAGAAAATTTTCTAAGTGTTCTAGACGCATGAGTCCTGCTTGGGCGCATTAACACTATGTGGGCGTATGAGCCAACACTTAGGCGTCTGGGAATCATTCCTGGGCGCATGTGGTACTGTTCAGGCGCATGACTAACACTTAGGCGCTTGAGCAAAATGGTTGGGCGTATGGAGTACTGTTTAGGTGCATGGGTTAGCACTTAGTATTTTCAGACAAATTTCTAGGCGCATGGGAACTATTGAGGCGCGTGAACCTCACTTAAGTTTTTCTAAGGCAAATTCCAGGCGTATGGGCCCTGTTTGGGCGTATGGCCAACAGTTGTATATGTTTCAGTAATACTTTCAAACCCAATCAGCATATGAACCTGTTCTAAGCTTAGTCCAACATTTCTAAGCAATAATACCCTATAAACAACCATAAAACATGAGAACACAAGCATATACACATATGGTTAAACATGTAGCAGTAATAAATCATTTTAACATGCATTTTCAGCCCAATATGTTAAAAACATAGAAAACTGGGGTCTAGAACTCACATATGTAGCCAACAAGTAAAACTCCTCCAAACTTGAGTGCACAAAAGTTCAAATGTAAGGCCCCATTTCTGAAGACCTCACAGTTGGACATTCACAGCACTATTCATAAAACATTTCATAATTCATTATCACATTGCAGTGGAATTTAAACATTTAAAAGCCATTCATTTATTTATAAAACGTTGTTGCTAAGTAATACATGTTTGGTATAGTTACAAAAGATCATTAGTTTGCATTACAAAACAACAATGTTATATTCCTGAATGGATGTCAGCCTTGACCCGACGAGTGCCTCCCTGAGTGCCATCCTCAGCAATATTACCTGCCAACTGAAAATGCATAAAAGTCAGCTTTGCTGAGTGAGTTCTAGTTTTAAAATCATAAAAATATCTTGATAGATTTGTATACAAAATACTTCTTAAGAAAATATCTTATCTTTCTTTCGGATGTGATCACACACCATACATACAAATCATATCCATTACATCATTGCATTCTCTTCTTGCTTATTATTATTATCTTTCACTGTCGATATGGACCAAAGTGCTATACCCCCCATATAATGCGCATAAACATGGTACTGGGCCTTGAAGTCTATAAATAGACTCCATCCGTGGTGCACATATGCTGGCACCAGTACCGGGGCAGCAACAGTGGTCCCCTCAATCTTAAAGATTGACCCTGTGTACATCCTTTGGGTTAGCTAAACCGTACACAGTTGAGCTAACGACAACATGGTCTTGCACCTCCTGTAAATTTTTTTACTTGCAAGTCTTTTCATTCCTTATGTTCCACTTTTCGTTAATATTAATCTTCCACTTGATTAATAATAATATTTTATGATCATAGGCAATCCACATAAGGTCACATGTTAATATATAATAGGCACATAAGGACAGCCCACAACATGCATAACATAATCAGATACAAGCATCAAGTCAACCATGGTCAAACCCTAACCTTGATATTCCAAAATTCCAGAAAATTTCTTAAGTCTTAAACTAATGCGGATGAACAAAACCAATGCGGGTGAACAACTTACAAATTCGGATGAACAACTTACAAATGATGATGAACAAAAACTAATGCGGATGAACAACTTGCAAATGCGGATGAACAACTTGCAAATGCGGATGAACAAAAACTAATGCAGATGAACAACTTGCAAATGCGGATGAACACTTGCAAATGCGGATGAACAACTTGCAAATGCTGATTAACACTTGCAAATGCGGATGAACAAAAACTAATGCGGATGAACACTTGGTAATTATTTTGTCGTAAAAGAAATGCTGATGGACACTGTAGCAAATGCGCATGCATAAAAAGAAATGCTGCTGGATACTTAGGCTGAATTAAGGTAAATGCGGGTGAACAAAAGTGAATGCGGGTGAACAAAACACTTAGGTAATTATCACAGTGTAAATGCGGATGAACCATCAGACCTGTAAATGAGACTTATGCTATAACCAGTTCTAAAACCTCATTCCCATACATTCTTAACCAAGATCAGTCATGCTAAACTCTTAGAACAAGCTTACAACCTCATAGAACATAGAAGTTCATACACGTACATACACAGTTATCGTACATAACGGTTGTAAAACATTTTAAATGCATTTTCAGCCCAAAGAAGTTTAAAAACATAGAATCGGGGTCCTAGAACTCACCTATTGCAGCAAACAAGTGAATCTCCTCCCAACTTGCATGCGTAAGAGTTCAAACACCTAGAACAAGCCAAAACAAACACCCAAACACGAAAACACATAAAATCAGTTTCTAAGGTTGAAACCTCAAAGAAACCGAACCAATTAATCACAAAACCTACTAACCTTGAATAATCTTCTTCTTCTTCACAATTCGACCGAGAGGAAACACAAAAACCAGCTTTCTTTTCTTTCTTTTCTTTCTTTCTTCTTCGGAAAGCAGCAGCAGAAAGAGCATGGGCGATCATGCTCTTTATACACCCACTTTTGACTTTTTGGTACTATTTACACAAAGCACCCCTCAACTTTGCCTTCTTTTTCTTCAAATTACTTTTCTTTCCTTTTTATTCTGACGAAATTTCGGGTGTTACAAGTCTACCCCCTTTAAAGAGGTTTCGTCCCCGAAACCTGTCACTCTTCGAATAACTGTGGGTAATGCTGTCTCATCACTTCTTCGGTCTCCCACATAGACTCGGATCCTTTTCGGTGTTTCCACTGTACCCTCACAAGTGGAACCACTTTATTTCTTAATCTCTTCTCCTTTCGGTCGATGATTGCCACTAGTTGCTCCATATAATTGAGTCGTTCATCCACTTCAATATCATCCAATGGTACAATCATATCTTCGTCAGCTAAGCATTTTCTTAGATGAGATACATGGAATGTCGGGTGAATCCCACTTAACTCATCGGACAATTCTAGATGGTAGGCCACCTCTCCTACTCGTGCAACGATTCGGAAAGGCCCTATGTATCTTGGACTCAACTTGCCCCTCTTCCGGAATTGGATGATCCCTTTCCAAGACGAGACCTTCAACATAACTTTATCACCCACGTTGAAATCGATGGGTCTACACTCTTATCGGCATACGACTTCTGTCTATCCTTCGCCGCCTTCATAAAGGCTTTGATCTTTTCCAGCTTCTCAGTCGTAGCCTCAATCACCTCGATGCTTCCCAATTCTTTCTGCCCAATGTCTCCCCAACACACGGGCGTTCTACACCTCCTACCGTACAACATCTCGTATGGTGGCATACCAATGCTGGCATGATAATTGTTGTTGTACGAGAACTCTGCTAATGGTAGGTGATCATCCCAACTTCCTCCAAATCGATCACACATGCCCGGAGCATATCCTCGAGTGTCTGAATCGTCCGCTCAGACTGACCATCTGTCTGAGGATGGTAAGCCGTGCTAATGTGTAGTCTCGTCCCATGGCATCATGGAATCTCTTCCAAAACTTCGATGTGAACCGGGTGTCACGATCTGACACAATAGACACCGGCACACCATGGCGAGCTACAATCTCTTTGATGAACAGGTCCGCTAGTCTCTCGGAGGAATACGTCTCGCGGATCGGTAGGAAGTGAGCACTCTTTGTCAATCGGTCAACTATCACCCAGATGGTATCGCACCCCTTCGCAGTACGAGGTAGCTTCGTTATGAAGTCCATGGTGATGTGCTCCCACTTCTACGCGGGTATATCCAACGGTTGGATCTTCCCGTATGGTTTCTGATGTTCTGCCTTCACTTGCAAGCAAGTAAGGCACTTACTTACATACTCTGCCACATCACGTTTCATACCCGGCCACCAGTAGTCTTTCTTCATGTCTTGATACATCTTGGTAGCACCAGGATGAATGGAGTATCGAGTTTATGAGCTTCGTCCATAATTCTCCCACGTAGATTCCCATATCGAGGAATCCACATTCGTCCAAAGCGGGTTCTAACCCCGTGGGTATTCTCCCCCAATTTTGCAACTAGGCCTCTCATTCGTTTAGAGTTGAGGCGATCTTCTTTTAATGCCTCATTTTGAAACTCTTTAACTTGCATTATCACCTCTGAGGTCATCACCAACTGATACGCCTTTACCCGAATCAGTTCGGGTCTCTCCTTCCGGCTAAGGGCATCGGCCACTACGTTGGCCTTGCCCGGGTGGTAATGGATCTCGCAATCATAGTCTTTGATCAACTCTAACCACCTTCTCTGCCTCATGTTGAGATCTTTCTGCTCGAAAAAGTATTTCAAGCTCTTGTGATCCATGAAGATTGTGCACTTGATCCCATATAAGTAGTGCCTCCAAATCTTCAACGCAAAGACCACCGCAGCCAATTCAAATCATGAGTGGGGTAATTAACTTCGTGGGTCTTTAACTGTCGGGACGCGTAGGCTATTACTCTCCCACGTTGCATTAACACGCAACCTAGTCCCGAATAGGAGGCATCCGAATACACCACTAAGTCTTCACTCCCTTCAGGTAATGTCAAAACAGGAGCTTGAGTTAATCTTGCTTTTAACTCCTCAAAAGCATCCTCCTGTTTTCGTCCCCACACAAACTTCACATCCTTGCGTGTCAACTTAGTCAAAGGTGAGGCTATCTTGGAAAAGTCTTGGATAAACCTTCGGTAGTAACCCGCCAAACCCAAGAAACTGCGAATCTCGGATGGCGTCTTTGGAGACTTCCATTGCATTACCGCCTCAACCTTTGCCGGGTCCACCATAATTCCTTCGGTATTGACCACATGACCCAGAAACTAAACTTCCCGCAACCAAAAAGCACACTTAGAGAATTTAGCATACAACTTCTTCTTTCTAAGTGTCTCCAACACTTCACGTATGTGGCGGGCATGTTCTTCTTTGCTCTTCGAATATATCAGAATATCATCAATAAACACAATCACTGATTTATCTAACATCAGCCGATACACTCGGTTCATCAGATCCATAAAGGCAGTTGGCGCGTTAGTTAAACCGAATGACATAACGAGAAACTCGTAATGTCCATAACGTGTGCGGAATGCTGTCTTCGGGATATCTTGTTCCTTTAACTTCAGCTGATGGTAGCTAGATCGAAGATCTATTCTGGAAAACCAATGGCACCTTGAAGCTGATCAAATAGGTCGTCAATCCTTGGTAGGGGGTATCTGTTCTTCACTGTCAACTTGTTCAACTCCCGGTAGTCTATACACATTCTCATACTACCGTCTTTCTTCTTTACGAATAATACCAGAGCACCCCAAGGAGAGATACTCGGTCTAATAAACCCCTTATCCATCAATTCCTGTAGCTGATCCATCAGTTCTTTCATCTCGGTCGGAGCTAACCGATACGGTGCTTTGGCAACGGGTTGCGCACATGGTATCAGGTGATCTTGAAATTCTATCTCACGGTCCAGGGGCACACCTGGTAGATCTTCGGGAAACACATCCAGGAAATCACGTACCACTGGCACTTCTGATAATTGTGGTATCGACACGTCAACATCTTTCACGTATGCCAAGTAGGCACAGCATCCGCGCCTCATACACTTCTCTGCCACTGCCATCGAAATCACTTTGGAAACGTAGTGACGCGATCACCATAAACTATCACTGAACTCCTATCGGGTGCAACTAACCGAATCATCTTCTTCCGACACATGATGTTTGCCTCATAGGCTGCCAACCAATCCATCCCCAGAACTACATCAAACCCGCCTAGGGGCATCACAAATAGTTTAGCGGAGAACCTATGGCCTTCTAACTCTATGCCATAATCCTTAATCATATCAGAAATTCTGGTAGACTTACCAATAGCAGTTTCTACATCAAAAGGTTCATCGATGCTCCTACTACTAATAGGCAATTTAGCACAGAAGGCAGCAGATATAAAACTCCTACTAGCACTAGAATCAAATAGTACAGAGGCACAAGTTTGGTTTACTAGGAACACACCTGACATGACGTCGGGGTCTACCCGGGCCTCTCGGGTCATCATGAAGGCTCTTGCACTTGCCCTCTGCCCTCCTTCTTCTGGCCTCTTCTTCAACCCAGAACTTTCAGCCCTTGGCTTCTTGCAATCCTTGTTCATGTGACCGATTTCACCACAGTTAAAGCACCGTGGGGCTCCGCACATCTTTGAAATGTGACCGGGCTTGCCACATTTGTAGCAGACATTCATTCCCAAGCGGCATTCCCCGCTATGTTCCTTCCCACACTTATCACACCGCCTCAACCCCGAGCTTGCAGTAACCACTCGGTGACCATCCATCCTCGGCCTCTTACTGTTCGGGTTGAAACCACCACGCCCGAATCTCTTCCCTTTCCAACTCCTGTTATTACCACCCGTCTTCTTCACCTCAACCACCGCTACTTCCCTTTCATCATACAACATTCCCGCCAAATCCACTGCGACCTAAAAGTACTTGGTTGGGCAGCGATCAAATGTCTGCGGATGTCGGTCGGTAGTCCCTGAACGTACCGATTGATCTTCCTTGATACCTGCGTAACCTGATCCGGCACCAACCTCGCCATTTCGTTAAACTTGGCGGTGTATTGCTGGTGGGTCATAGTTCCCGCCTCCAGCTGTAAGAACTCCCTTTCGATCTTGTTGAGTTCTCGGTGAGGATAGAATTCCTCAATCACCAGCTTCTTCAGATCACCCCATCTCATTCTCTCGATGGCCCTGTCACCCTCGGCTTGGACAAGATTGTCCCACCAACATAGTGCCGAGTCGACAAACGAGTGAGTGGCGAACATCACTTTCTGGTCTTCCCGACACTCACTAATCTTCAATACTGCCTCCATCTCCCTTATCCAGCGGTGGGCAGTAGCAGCGTTACCGTTGCCGTCAAAAGTAGGGGGTTTACACCGTTGGAATACCCCGTAGCTGCATCACCTCGTGGTTTCCCGCACCACCACCTCTTCATCATCACTTGAGGCTCCCCCTCCAGGATTTAGCTCCTCCTCCTCATCGTGATCCCTCACATCACCTCTCCTGCCAGCAGTCGTTCTCCTCTCCTCCTTCTCCTTTCGTTCATCATCCCTCACAGCTCGGATCACTTTAGTCACGACAGACGGTAGGATTGTCTGCATGACTTGGTGAACCTCCTCCACCACTGCCTCCTTCACCGAGGCTCTCAAGTTAGCACTCTCATCCACCCCCTCTGGGTGATGCAGATTAGGCCCAGCAGTAGCCGTCTCTGCAGTCCTCGTCTTGTTCTTTGCGGCCCGGGGTCTACCAGCACGACCACCCCGTACACCACCTCGAGAAGCCTTAGATGATCTAACTCCAACCATCCTCTAACACTATAAGATCAAAACACCAACACGGTCATTCGAGGTAATAGCTCAGTTAATGTTAAGTATAGTAAGTCCCTATTTACAGTGGCCAGTTGTGATTAGCCACTTACTTTACTCTTCGTTCCCCGAGCATTTCCTATCCTGACTACATCAGTATTCAAATCTACTAAAGCATATAAATCAAATAGCATGCGCACATAATACCGGTTAACATTATAAAAGAATTACCTGATGGCACATAGCTACTCGGGCTGATATTCCTCCATTCGGTCCCATTTTCAGTTTACGTTTAGGTTTTTGAAAATGTTTACCCATTTCTCTTAAACTTTGGCTCTGATACCAACTTGTAAGGCCCCGTTTCCGGAGACCTCACAGTTGGACATTCACAGCACTATTCATAAAACATTTCATAATTCATTATCACATTGCAGTAGAATTTAAACATTTAAAAGCCATTCATTTATTTATAAACGCTGTTGCTAAGTAATACATGTTTGGTATAGTTACAAACGATCATTAGTTTGCATTACAAAACAACAATGTTATATTCCTGAATGGATGTCAGCCTTGACCCGACGAGTGGCCTCCCCGAGTGCCATCCTCAGCAATATTACCTGCCAACTGAAAATGCATAAAAGTCAGCTTTGCTGAGTGAGCTCTAGTTTTAAAATCATAAAAATATCTTGATAGATTTGTATACAAAATACTTCTTAAAGAAAATATCTTATCTTTCTTTCGGATGTGATCACACACCATACATACAAATCATATCCAATACATCATTCCCATTCTCTTTCTTGCTTATTATTATTATCTTTCACTGTCGATATGGACCAAAGTGCTATACCCCCCATATAATGTGCATAAACCTGGTACTGGGCCTTGAAGTCTATAAATAGACTCCATCCGTGGTGCACATATGATGGCACCAGTACTGGGGCAGCAACAGTGGTCCCCTCAATCTTAAAGATTGACCCTGTGTACATCTTTTGGGTTAGCTAAACCATACACAGTTGAGCTAACGACAACATGGTCGTGCACCTCCTGTAAAATTTTTTACTTGCAAGTCTTTTCATTCCTTATGTTCCACTTTTCGTTAATATTAATCTTCCACTTGATTAATAATAATACTTTATGATCATAGGCAATCCACATAAGGTCACATGTTAATAACATAATAGGCACATAAGGACAGCCCACAACATGCATAACATAATCAGATACAAGCATCAAGTCAACCATGGTCAAACCCTAACCTTGATCTTCCAAAATTCCAGAAAATTTCTTAAGTATTAAACTAATGCGGATGAACAAAACCAATGCGGGTGAACAACTTACAAATGCGGATGAACAACTTGCAAATGCGGATGAACAAAAACTAATGCGGATGAACAACTTGCAAATGCGGATGAACAACTTGCAAATGCGGATGAACAAAAACTAATGCGGATGAACAACTTGCAACTGCGGATGAACAACTTGCAAATGCGGATGAACACTTGCAAATGCGGATGAACAACTTGCAAATGCGGATGAACAAAAACTAATGCGGATGAACACTTGGTAATTATTCTGTCGTAAAATAAATACTGATGGACACTGTAGCAAATGCGCATGCCTAAAAAGAAATGCTGATGGATACTTAGGCTGAATTAAGGCAAATGCGGGTTAACAAAAGTGAATGTGGGTGAACAAAACACTTAGGCAATTATCACAATGTAAATGCGGATGAACCATCAGACCTGTAAATGAGACTTATGCTATAACCAGTTCTAAAACCTCACTCCCATACATTCTTAAGATCAGTCATGCTAAACTCTTAGAACAAGCTTACAACCTCATAGAACATAGAAGTTCATACACGTACATACACAGTTATCGTACATAACGGTTGTAAAACATTTTAAATGTATTTTCAGCCCCAAAGAAGTTTAAAAACATAGAATCGGGGTCCTAGAACTCACCTATTGCAGCAAACAAGTGAATCTCCTCCCAACTTGCGTGCGCAAGAGTTCAAACACCTAGAAAAAGCCAAAACAAACACCCAAACACCAAAAACACATAAAAATCAGTTTCTAAGGTTGAAACCTCAAAGAAATCGAACCAATTAATCACAAAAACCTACTAACCTTGAATAATCTTCTTCTTCTTCACAATTCGACCGAGAGGAAACACAAAAACCAGCTTTCTTTTCTTTCTTTTCCGGAAAGAGCATAGGCGATTATGCTCTTTATACACCCACTTTTGACTTTTTGATACTATTTACACAAAGCATCCCTCAACTTTGCCTTCTTTTTATTTTCTTCAAATTACTTTTCTTTCCTTTTATTCTGACGAAATTTCGGGTGTTACATCAAACACCTAAAACAAACCAAAACAAACAACCAAACACATAGAACACATAAAAATCGGTTTTATGGTCGAAAACCCAACAAAACCGAACCAATTAATCACATAAGACGCTCACCAATACGAAAATCAGCCCTTCTTCTTGCCACCGAGAGAGAGAACTGGAGTTTTCTTCTTCTTTCTTCTTTTTCAGTCGATGGGCAGAAATGAAAAAGCATTATGGGCGGCCGGCCATACTCTTTTATATAATAAATATTTGAATTTGGTACTTTTACACTTTGACCCCCTCCACTTTGGCTCCGTTACCCCTTTTGCAAGATACTTTTTATTTTCTTTTATTTTGACGAAGTTTCGGGTGTTACAATCTATTAAGCTCATATAATCAAATAAAAAAACATAATAATAGTCAGAACATATTTGTCTAGTAAAGACTAAAGCATGAGTTTAAATGGACAAAATATAATGACAATCAACTTAACTAGTCTTATTCAAAATATAACTAAAAAATACTAATAGTCAATTTTGAAACATATGATCCTATTATAAAAAATTCATAAAAAAATTAAGTTATTTAGTCTAAGTGTTTGATTTTTAAATAATATTAAAGTTATTAAAAACTTTAAAAATACCAAAAGGTTTTTAAGTTTTATTTGTCAAAACGTACAAAATGAAAATTCCTGGTTAGTTTTTCATGACTTGGTTGAATATTAATTTATCTAAATTGAAAAGGTTTTGAAAAAGTTAGAAATTTTGAAATTTGAAAATGTTTTGTATACGATAATATTGAGGTCCATGCGAAAACATCATATATATGTATATGTATCAAATACGAACTCCTTTTACTTTTCGCATCACATAGTGTCATTTTTCTCTCAAATTAATTCTAAGTGTTTGTTGCTGATAATCATTTTTATTAGTAACGCATTGTTGTGATTGTTGATAGTTAACAGGTAAAAGATCGATTTTGATTTGTTTTGATGGCTTGAACAATAACCAAGTTTTGAAAGATAAACTTCATGTGCTAAATGAACAAAATTAGACTTAAAATGATGTGATAATGCTTAAGCGACCATAATGGAACAACGATTAGATGATAAAAATCCACAAAATATTTTGAATTTGAATGTGTATCGAGTGTTTCGCGTGCTTCGCGTCAACTGTAGCATGTGAAAACTTTGAAAAATTTTGAATAGAAGCGAAAACATTTCAAGTTCTGATATGTTTTCGCGTGTTCAAGTGAATACATTGACTCATTTGACTAGAAGTTTCAGATGCGAATACTTGATGTTTTCGCATGCAAAAACATTTTTCATGCATAAAATTTGTTTGTGTATTTGATTATAAATATGTAGATGGCAATGCCATTGATATTTGCTTAGTATCACAACAGCATAGCATTTCTTGGAGATGTTCCAGAAGATATAGAAGGATTGAAGTAGTCCAGAATATATTATGCCATTTCTACTAACACTAAGATATATGAGGAGATTATTAAAGATTTCTAGAGGAAGGTTGCAAATGAAAAAGAAGATCAAGGAAATCAATGCATCTTTGCTCGAGGATACAGGTACTATTGTAGGTCCTTCTAGAGAATGAAGGACTAATAATGTCACTTGTAGATATTGAACTTAGAGGCTCGAGAAATCAAAGCAAATATGTTGATGATCTATCCACGCTAGAACTTTGACCTGCACAAGAAGCTAGTTCTCGCTCGAGGCCTTTTGGTTTTTAGTATAAATAGTATTTAGTTCTTCATTTGTAATAGAACACTTGATATCATACTTTTGTACTTAAAGTTTACTAAGTAAAATACAAAGATCATATTTACTTGTGCTTGTGTTCTATCTTGATCTCATCTTCTTCTTGTTCAATCTATGTTCTGTGTTTGATTCATTCCGCGTTTCACTCACAAGATCGATCGTGTTGGAATTCTCACGATCTTACATCACCGGACCAAGTCTAGATGATCCAGAGGATTATCATCCATTAGATACAAACATTGAAAGCTAATATGAGAAAGAATTCTATACTTTTCAACAACTACAATATGATGAGTTAGGCACTTTTGATTATCTGGATGAAGCAATACAATATACTGATATATTTGGAAATAGTCTGAAGAGTTTATTTGAAGATATACAGCTTAAAGAAGGAGAAATAACATTAACATCATTAGGAGTTGAGCATACTAAAGCTCCAGCTAACCCTTCTGATCAAATTAGGGAACAAGCTGTGATGAAGGTTGGCAAACTTACAGTTAGAGCTCCTCCTCCTCCACCTGAAAAGCATTTTTGAGATATGCTAATCAAGATACATGTTACAAGAACTCTAAACTAATTTTAAGTTGTTTTTATGTTGCTGAAAAGATGTATGTTTTAAAAGAAGAGTTGGTGTCGTTGAGTATTACAGAGACGAACATGACTTTCATACTCTAAAAGCTGCTGATTTATACGCTATGGGTAAATTACTATCCCTAAACCCTAGTAATTATAGTCAGGCCAACTGGATTTGAAACTGGATTTGGCATAAAAAGAAATTGAATTTTCTAAGCCTCAAAACTGCTAGATCATAGTTAATAGCTAATGAATCTAGAATTAATCCAAACACAAATACCCTGATGACAAAGAGTTATAAGATTTTTGATATGATTAATCTGCTAAAATTCAGAAAAGATAATTTGATAAGGCTTCAAACATGTCTAATTGCAAATGATGAATCAGTACATTATGTAGTAGCTCAATTTGGTTGGATGATCAACAAAGTCCTTGAAAAGAAGATGTATGCTTATGACGGAGATTATAAGTGTGCAGATGTGGACTTTTGAAGATTTGATTAATTGAGCCTAGAGGGAGATGTAGAGATCAAAACAAGAGGCTTGGGAAATCATAAATCAACACATGCAAAAACTTATGGAACCACACGAGGACTTTTGATGCCGCGCGAGAACATCAAGTTTTGAGTTTTTTTATCAAAAAATGTTTTGTCAAGGTTTTAAACATGGTATCAGAGCCTAAGACTTTTATATAACTGATGATGAAAACCCTAATTTGTCAAACTTTGTTGTTCCATAAATCGAGTGTGCTCTACACTCCTTGATTAGAATATCGGTGAATGAAAAACCCTAGATCTGAACATTCTTTGGATTTGATGATATTTTATTTAAAAAATTCAATTTGTCACATAGATCTATTGTGATCCATGTGTAAGGCCCCAATCCATGAGACCCCACAGTTGGTTATTCATAGCATCATTCAATATTAAAACTCATTTAAATTATATGAACATAAGAAAATATTGCAGCTAATGAATTATCAAAAACCATTTCATACATTAATAATTACTTTTGTCAAGTAATACATCGTTGATTAAAATCATAAAAGAATATTTAGTTGTATTATAAAACAACAACATTATTTTTGCATGAGATGGATGTCAGTCTTTGCTTGCCAAGTAGCTTCAACTCCATGCCACCCTCAGCAACAACATTACCTGCCAACTGAAAATGCATATAAAAGTCAGTGTTGCTGAGTGAGTTCTAGTTTATATAATAAAATACTTTACTTTTAATAAAAATCTTTCCTTTACTTTCGTTCATGATCACACATCATATGTACATCTAGATAATAATTATTATTATCTTTCATCATCGTTCATAATCGTTTGTTTCATACTTTATTATCTTTCACTTCTATCAAGATCCTGCCATGCCCCATCCTCGGTGCACAAAGCGACTAAAGTTGTACGTTTCTATGGGTAGGCTATAATCTTCCCCTGTTGCATGAGCACACAACCCAATCCCAAATAAGAAGCATCAGAATAGACCACCAACTCTTCGCTCCCTTCGGGTAACGTTAAGAAAAGAGCTTGGGTCATCTCGTCTTTAGCTCTTCAAAAGCATTCTCCTGTTCTCAACCCCATACAAACTTCACCTCCTTACGGGTCAACTTGGTCAATGGCAAGGCTATCTTGGAAAAGTCTTGGATGAATCTCCGATAATAGCTTGTTAATCCTAAGAAATTGCAGATCTCGGATGGCATCTTTGGAGTCTTCCATTGCATTACCGCCTCCACCTTTGCCGGGTCCACCATAATCCCTTCAGAATTAACCACATGACCCAAAAACTGAACTTCCCGCAACCAGAACGCGCATTTGGAGAACTTAGCATATAGCTTCTCTCTTCTAAGCGTCTCCAATACCTCATGAATGTGACCAGCATGCTCTTCTTTGCTCTGCGAATAAATCAGGATATCATTGATAAACACAATCACTGATTTATCCAACATCGGTCAACACACCCGATTCATCAAATCCATAAAAGCAGCTGGCTTTTTTGGTTAAACTGAAAGACATAACGAGGAATTCGTAATGCCCGTATCATGTCTGAAACACGGTCTTCGGGATATCCTGTTCCTTAACCTTTAGCTGATGATAACCAGATCGGTGATCTATCCTTGAGAACCAGCTGGCACCTTGGAGCTAATCAAACAAGTCATCAATCCTCGGTAGTGGGTACCGGTTCTTCACCGTCAACTTGTTCAACTCACGGTAGTCGATGCACATCCTGATGCTACTGTCCTTCTTCTTTACAAACAAGACTGAAGCACCCCAGGGAGAGATACTTGGTCGGATGAACCCCTTATCCAGAAACTCTTACAACTGGACCATCAGTTCCTTCATCTCGAAGGGATCTAGTTGACACGATGCCTTGGCAACAGGTTGGGCACCAGGTATCAAATCAATCTGGAACTCGATCTCGCGGTCCGGTGGCACACCTGGTAGATCCTCCGGGAATACGTCTGGGAAGTCACACACGACCGGTATGTCGGACAATCGTGGTACTAACGCATCTGCATCTTTCACATAAGCCAGGTAGGCACTACATCCACGTCTCATGCACTTCGCTGCCACCACAACTGAAATTACCTTCGGAACTGTACTGACCCTATCGCCATAAATCGTCACCAAACTCCCATCAGGGGCGGTCAATCGAATCATCTTCTTGCGACACACAATATTTGCCTCATAGGCTGCTAGCCATCCATCCCTAGAACCACATCGAATCCGCCTAGGGGCCTCATGAATAATTTTGCAGAGAACCTATGGCCTTCCAACTCTATGTCACAATCCTCTATCAGATCAGAAATCCTGGTAGACTTACCAATGGCAGTTTCTACATCGAGGGCTCATTAATACTTCTACTTCTAACAGGCAACTTAGCACAGAAGGCAGTAGAAATAAATCTCTTACTAGCACCAGAATCAAAAAGCACAGAGGCATAAATTTGGTTTACTAGGAACGTACCTAACACAACATCAGGATCCACTCTAGCCTCCTCCCGGGTCATAGTAAATGCTTTGGCTTTTGCCCTCTGCCCTTCCTTCTCCTTCTCGATCCCCTTTCTCGCCCCGGAGTTCTCAGCCCTTGGTTTCTTGCAATCCCTGCTCAGATGGCCCTCTTCACCACAGTTGTAGCACCTTATCACCCCATAATACCTTACCATATGACCAGGCTTCCCACATTTGAAGCAGATGTTCAGTCCCCACTTACACTCTCCCATATGTTCCTTCTCGCACTTACTACACCTCTTCGTCCCTGTACCCCGCACTACCTTCAGCTCATCCGCCCTTGCCTTTTTTTTGTTCGGGGTGAAACCACCACGACCGAATCATTTTCCGTTCTAGTTCCTGTCACCACCACCCTTCTTACTCACTTCCACTACTTCTATCTCCTCCATTTCATCATACAACGTCCCTTCCAGATCAACCACCGACTTAAACGTACTCGGTCGGGCGGCAATCAGATGCCTATGGATATCCGCCGGCAGACACTGGATGTATCTCTTGATCTTTCTTGACACAGGCGTCACCTGATCTGGTACCAGCCTTGCCATCTTATTGAACTTGGTCGTGTACTGCTGGTGTGTCATGGTTCCCGCCTCCAACTGTAGGACCTCCCTCTCAATCTTATTGAGTTCCCTATGAGGAGAAAACTCCTCGATCACCATCTTCTTCAGTTCACTCTACCTCATCTTCCCAATAGCCCTGCTACCCTCGGCCTGGATAATATTGTCCTACCAACACAAGGTCGAGTCCACGAATGAGTGGGTAGCAAACTTCACCTTTTGATCCTCCCTGCATTCACTAAAATCCAACACAGCCTCCATTTCTCTCACCTATCGGTGAGCAGCAGCAGCGTTCCCATTCCCATCAAAATTCAGGGGCTTGCATCTTTGAATGCCCATAGTTGCATCCTTTTATAGTTTCCTGCGCCACCCCCTCCTCCTCATCATCACTGGAGACAACCATCTCAGTATCCGGTTGCTCCCTTGCCCCTGAACCTCCTTCTTCGCCCCTTCGCCTAGCAGTTTTGCTTCTCTCCTCTTTCTCCTTCTTTTCATCCTCTCTCACAGCACGAATAACCTCGGTCACTACAGACGGCAGAATCATCTGCATGACTGATGAACTTCCTACACAACTGCCTCTTTCACTGAGGCCCTCAGGTTATCACTTTCATCATCACCTTCATGGTGATGAAGCTCGGGCTCTTTAGGAGCCGTTTCAACGGTTCTAGCCCTATTACTCTTGGAACATGGTCCAGCACCTCGTCCACCACGTACTCCACCTCGAGAAGCCTTCGAGGATCTACCAACAGCCATCCCCTAAACACTATAAGATTCAACACCAACACGGTCATTCAAGGTAATAGCTCAGATTATGTCAAGTATAGTAAGTCCCTAATTACAGTGGCTAGTTGTGATTAGCCACTTAATTTACTCTTCATCCCCCAAGCATTTCCTATCTTGACTATATCAGTATCCAAATCTACTAAGAGCGCATAAATCAGATAGCATACGCACATAATATTGGTTCACTTTAAGAAAATAAATTACCTGATGACACGTAGCTACTTGAGCTGCATCCTTCTATTCAGTCCCATTCTCAATTTAAGTTAAGGTTTTTGAAAATGATTTACCCATTTCTCTTAAACTTTGGTTTTGATACCAACTTGTAAGGCCCCGATCCCGGAGACCTCACAGTTGGTCATTCATAGCATCATTCAATATTAAAACTTATTTAAAATATATGAACATAAGAAAATATTGTAGCGGATGAATTATCAAAAACCATTTCTTGCATTAATAATTACTTTTGCCAAGTAATACATCATTGATTAAAATCACAAAAGAATACTTAGTTATATTACAAAACAACAATATTATTTTTGCATGAGATGGATGCCAGTCTTTGCTTGCCAAGTAGCTTTAACTCCGTGCCACCCTCAGTAACAACATTACCTGCCAACTAAAAATGCATATAAAATTTAGTGTTACCGAGTGATTTTTAGTTTATATAATAAAATACTTTACTTTTAATAAATACCTTTCCTTTACTTTCGTTCATGATCACACATCATACGTACATCTAGATAATAATTATTATTATCTTCCATCATCATTCATAATCATTCGTTTCGTACTTTATGATCTTTCACTTCTATCTAGATCCTGCCATAGCCCATCCTCTGTGCACAAAGCGACTAAAGTCTTGGGGGCAAGTGGCAAGGACCCCGTTTCATACGTTTCCATCAGTCACCGATAGGTGTGCACTCGGCACACTGTCGAGGTGGCAACCTATAAAGAGTTGTGAACCCCTTTTTTTATGCTTGCAAGACTTTAATTTATTCATTTCGTTCCACTTTTCATTATCTTTATCTTCCACTTTCATTACAATAATACTTCACGTACATAAGCATATCATACCAAGTAAAGTCACGTCATAATACATAAGATGGATCATTAACAACAGCCCTCAAACATACATAACAACAATAGACATAAACCATCAAAACATTTTAGAACTTAACACTACATTCTATTTCTCAAGATTTTAGAAAATCCTAAGTCCCTAAAGAAATGCAGATGAACATAAGCCAATGCAGCTGAATGTTCAGCAAATGCGGACAAGCAAATGCGGATGAAAATCTCAGAAAATATTCTAAGTGTCTAAAGATGTGTGGGTGAACCAAATGCGGATGAAAAAGCCCAAATGCGGATGAACAATACTAAATGCGGATGAGCTAAGTCTTAGATGAATGAACTTAACCAATGCGGTTGATGTTTAGCAAATCCGGATGAAGATCAGCAAATGCGGATGAACACTTACAAATGCGGAAGAACAAAAGCAAATGCGGATGAACAAAAATACTTAAGTATTGAACATAAAACCAATGCGGTTGAATGTTCAGCAAATGCAGATGAACTCCAACAAATGCGGATAAATAAAATGCAAATGCGGATGAACACATTACTTAGGCTATTCCACCAGTTCCAAATCCTTGTTCTAACATATCCTTAGCACATATCTAACATGCTAAACACTTAGAACAGAGCTTACAACTACACAACATCAAAGAAGGCATTTAAAACACACACATCGCATACACATCAGATGCAAAAACATAGAAAACTCATGCTTCTGTTGTAAAAATTCAGTTAATATGCATTTCAGCCCCAAACTAGTTTAAAACAAGTAAAATAGGGGAATCTAAAGCTCACCTCTAGCAACTTCGAGTAAGACTTCTTCAGACCAAGAGCAATTGGGAGTTCTAGCACCTAAACACACCGAAACAAGCAGCCAAACACAAAAGAACACATAAAAATCGGTCCAGCAGCTCGAATCCAACTGAAACCAAACAGAAAATGCAAGAAAACCTCACCTCTAGTAGAATTCCAGCTTTCTCACACTAAAAATCGATTGAAACTTCTTCTTCTCTTCTTGCAGTCAAAAGCAGGTGTGAAATGGGGGTGTGGGCGGCCATCCTTGCTTTTTGAACCCATAATAGACAAGTTTGCCACTTGCACACTTTAACCCCCTTTACTTTGAAGTGTTTCACTTCTCCTTCTTTTTACTCTTCTTTTCTTTTCCTTTTAATAAATTTCCATGTGTTACACCATGACTAAACCCTAGCAGGTGTCATTCATCTCATCATCACCTTACTCGTGGGATTTTATCTTATTTGTGATTCCATCACAGTAACGTTGTGTTCTCAAGTTTACTTAAAGAGAGAAAAGAAAGAAAAGAAAATTTTCCTTTCTTTTCTTTTCTTTTTCTTCCTTTCCCTTTCTTTTCTCTCCATTTTCTTTCAATTTGGAAGGATTCATTTTAGGCTTTATTTTCCTTCCATTTCCTTTTTTCCCTCCTTTAATGAACTCGGGAACACAACTTTCTTACTTTCGTTCCATTTTCTTCGTTAAATGAACTCGAGAACACAGCGTAAGGCTTTTTGTCTTCTGCTCTTTGATAAACATGATGGTTTTTATCTACTGAAGGGACTTTGCTTCTATGACTCAGATCCTCTACCATAGCAGTTAGTTTGGTACTCGTACATGTTTTCTCATAACTACCTGCACTGTAAGGATATTGTTCCTATCTCATCTATTATTTATCAAACTTATGGTTGGATGGTCGGTTAGTGATTTATAGTATTCATAGATTCTCTGATGAGTGATTAGTTTCCCAGTGCACCTTCATTGGACTACCCTAGCAGAGAACGTGTAATTTTATGTCTCTTGGCTTATGCTAGCTGTCTGATTCTACCTGATTACTGTTGGTATTGTTATTTGCATATTGCTACTGTTTTTTATTGCTTGTAACTGCATGATCTTTATTCTTGAAAAATAAATCAGACTTGTTTAACTCCTTAATCCAAACCTATTCAGCTTCTTCTAGAGAAGGTCTAAAATCTTATCCCTGAATAGGCTTCGCTAACCTATTCTGAATTCCATTAAAATGTGTGTGCTTGTTGTGTTTACTTGTTGTCACCAAATCTAAATAAAAAAATATCAAAAACCAAAAATTTCCTTAATGTCAAAAGATATAGAAGATCATCCCTTATCTATAATGTTGTTAACGACTCATCCATTTCTAACAACTACATAAACTGAATTGCATGTGGAGACAATATGATACTATGATAGATTCACCAAAATGCACATGCAATGCCGTAACAAAAATAAATGAGTTAAATTAAAAAATCACATTAATGCAGTTTCTAATGGACTTGATATTTTCCAACCGTTAAGAACTCAACTCCTAACCAAAGATCCTGTACCAACCGTGAAAAATGATTTGCCACCATATCAAGTGAAGAATCTCATAAAGGAATTAACACTCAAGTAATAAGTCAAGCTACTACATTTTCAACTAAAGTAATTGACAACAGAAAAAACAAAAGGGAATGCAACCTTTAATTGTTCTCACAGTAACCTAACGGGTCATATTGTGGACAAATGCTTTGAATTAATTGGATATCCTCAAAATTATAAGAATAAAACAAACTTTCAAAGAGCTCAGATGAATCCAAATAGTCAAGAAAATATTATCAGCCAAAAAAAAAACTGCTAACTCAGTAAAAGTGAACCCTCTGTCATTCATCATTGAGCATATAAAGAAGCTAATGTCATTAATCTGTGACAAAAGTAATGCTGATGCCTCCACATCCAACATGTCAGGCAAGTGCCTAAGTTCTATTAACTAGAATACTTTCACTTGCTTAAACAGTTTTAAGAACATGAATCTCTCTCAACATTAGATTATTGACTCTCGGGCCAACTAGCACATGGTCACATCTGAATCAAATCTTTTGAACTATTCTGATGTATTTGACCTAAACTTATATATTGGTCATCTAAATGGAACCAATGCTTATATTACCAAAATAGGGAATCTTAAATTATTAGAAGATATAATCCTAAAAGATGTGCTTTTATTCTTGAGTACAATGTCAATCTTCTCTTTATAAATAGGAGTGCTAAAGGAAACAAAGCCTACTCTTAATTGACTTATTCCAATTATTATGTTCTGGACTTTCTACATCAAAAAACTCATGATGACTTAAGAGTCAAGGTCAGTCTCCATGCTCATCATTTAGTGTTGGTTTCTATATGCTATTTTTAGGATATGGCAGAGTAGGTTGGGTCACCCAACTAAAAAGGTCTTGGATGTGCCAAAATCAGACCTGTCTTTATAAAATGAAAAACTCAATGACCCATATGACATATCTCATCAATCCAAATAGACTAGATTATCATCTTCACTTAGGTGGTGTTTGTTTTTTCAGAAAAGAGCTTCTTGGGCTCTTTTGTCTGCACCAAGAAGATGACGGGCAGACATTTAGGCTGCAGACCGTTTGTTTTTCGAAAGGCATTTCATTAAAAAATGTCTTCCCGTCCTCTTCTTGGAGAAGACCCAACCCCACATCTTCTAACATCTTCCAACCTCTTCTACATCCATTCTAGTTTCCCTTCCCACTCACCATCAACATCGAAGAGCTTCAAAGTCCAAATCATCCTATTATCATCTTCATCCTATCCCGTCCTGATTCTCTCCTGGGGTTTTCAATTTCATCATCATCCCCAAATCACCCAACCAAATTACCCAAAAGAAGCCCCCCGCCGGATTCACCCCGCCGGAGCTCTACCCCAACACCCCATCTCCGATCTTCGCCGGCAGCACCGGCGGCCTCCTCCGCAAAGCCCAGGTGGAGGAGTTCTACGTCATCACATAGGACTCACCAAAGGAGCAGATCTTCGAGATGCCCACAGGCGGTGCAACCATCATGAGGGAAGGCCCCAATCTGCTCAAATTGGCTCGTAAGGAGCAGTGTTTGGCTTTGGGGACCCGGTTGAGGTCCGAGTATAAGACCAAGTATTAGTTCTATAGGGTGTTTCCTAATGGTGAAGTGTAGTATTTGCACCCCAAAGATGGGGTTTACCCTGAGAAGGTGAACCCTGGGCGCCAGGGTGTGGGTAAGAATATGAGGTCCATTGGGAAGAAAGTTAGCCCCGTTGAGGTTAATCAACCCACCATGTCATCATAGATTGAGGGTGATGATTATAGAGGTTGAAGAAGATGACTGTGATTAATGGTAAAGATGAGTGTGAGAATGAATGTTGGTGTAGAGAGAAGACGAAGAAAGAAAAGCAAGAACAACTAGTCTTTGTTTCCATGTGTATTTAATTTATATTATTATTTTAATTTTAACTTATTTAAAGTTTAGTTTATTTTATCAGTTTGCAAACGTTAAAAAACAAACAGTCTTCTTCTTGCAGACTGTAGAGGTTTGGTCCACCTCTTCTGCTGCAGATGTCTGCAGATATGGTCCACAGACCGCAGACATTTTCCTGCTGAAAAAACAAACAACACCTTAGTTAACACAAGTCAACTAGTCTAGGTGACCCAATTCACATGGATTTAAGGGGTCTTTTAAGGTAACTAGTCGAGGAGGGTTCAAATACTTTCAAATGGTTATGGATGACTTCTCCCGTGTTGTATGGGTTTACCTTTTAAAATCAAAAGATGAAATTTTTCATAGTATAATATTTTTTCAAAACTTCTCAATACTCAATTTAACAAAAGTGTAAAAATATGTAGAACTGATAATGGGAGAGAATTTATTAATAAACAAGTGTTAAAATTTTTTGAAAAACATGGTGTTGCTCATCAGACCCATTGTGCTTATATCCCTCAACGGAATGGGTTGTAGGTGTAAACTGTTAGGAATCAAGCGGTGCAGCGGAACCAACACACGAGCACACAAACGAATACCACACAGACAAAAATTAAACGACACAAGGATTTAACGCGGTTCAGTAGGTGTGGCCTACGTTCACGGGTTGCAACTAGGGTTTACTTTATTTGCTCATTACAAAGATTACAAATACATGACATAGATATATATAAAGACTAATTAGGGTTAACAACTTAATAGACAAGAAAACTAAACATGGGCCCAAGCTCAAAGCCTTCACAAACCCAACAATCTCCCACTTGAAGGCTTTGCGATAAATTCTAGCCCGCCATTCAAGTACAAAGCAACCAAATTGTCTAGTAACTTCAGTAATCTATAAACAAGTCTTCCAAGCCTCCAGTTCCCAAAGAACAAGCTAAGACTCCATCACATCTCCTAGTTGCAGTAGCCCCTCATCATCAAGTACCGGAAGTGCTAGTTGAAGCTCCCCCGAGCTCCAACTCAGTCGTGGCTAGTCCCACCAACGAGTCATCCTCTATCTTTACTGATTTAGACATTCCACCGGATTCAAAGATACACCGAGGATCACCATCACTCTCCAAATTCAGAAAAAAATCAACAGGAGAGAATTTTTCAGTCGTAGTCTTTAAAACCCAACAGTTCTTTGTAACTGTACCTGAAACACATCCCGTGCTCCCACTATCACCGAATCCCCTGAATGGTTTAGACTTTCGAACTCGTTCACCTAACATCCCTGCTCCATGTCACACCCCAACTTTAATGGCGAAAACGTCGAGATGTGAGGGTTAAGATTGTTCATGCCACACAACGCTAATTTTAAAATGACAATATTATTTAAAATAAAGAAATAGAGCAAGTTCAATCATACAACAATACATAAGAATTCAAAGTCACAAAATGATCAATGTCTTTTATTTTAGTCTAGGTCCAATCCTAGATGTATATAAGTCTTCAAGGCATGCTAAACAATATCATTTCCTGAAACATGTTAAAAATAAAAGGTCAACATAATGTTGTGAGTTTTCCATAGTTTTCATACATAAATATATATAAAAGATGGCAATTCATGTCATAGGTTATTGAATAAAGTAACTAGGGATGGATGAACAAATGTAACAATCAAACCTTGACAGATTACAAGATTACAAGATTACAAGATTAAACGATTATCTAAGTGTACTTGGTTTAACACCAAGTAGGCTTGTCAGGCCCATAGATCTATGACGTCGCCAGGCTAGCAATAGTTAATGATTGTACATATTATAGTCATCACATGGTAATTATAAGAGTTCAACTAACCACGACAAATAAGAAGAATTGCCCAAGTGTTTACAAGATTCAAACGAGTTTATAAGTGCATTTATCATAAGGTTAACATGTTCCACCCCAAAGTGTGAAAATATATAAAAGGGGTATGGAAAAACTCACTTGATAACAAAGGGTGAACAAATAATAAGTCTTGTATATAATACCGAGGATTTGTTAACGTTCAACCTAACGAAATGTCGTATTAAGTTAATCATGGTGATCTTGGGGTTATGTTTATATCCATTTGTCCATGATTTTCATGTTATTAAATAGATGTAAGTTATTATTGTTTTGGTACTTAAATGATTTAAACAAGACTCTTAGTGATAAACACAATTAATAGAAGTTAAACCTTTATATTCAAATGATTATTATTTACCTTTTAAATAAATTCATATTTTGTAAATTTACATGGTTAAAATAACCATTACAATATATGTACATCTCTAAATATGTACATATATATTTATTTTCTAACAAAAATTTATATAACAAATTTGTATTTAAATCCATAATAATGAGAAATTTATTAATTTAAAAATAATTAATAATTACATAAGATTTATTAAAACTCCAAGTTAATAATAGATGATGTCTTATAATTCTTTTTTTTATAATATTTAAAATAAACAAATAAAAGAAAATAATGATTTTTAAAGTGGATTTTCTAATGAAATTAAAAGGAAATAATTTTATATTATTTTTTTGATAGAAATGATTCTTATATAGTTACTAATAATATTTAAAATGTTTTCTGAAGTTTAAAAGTTAAATAAACCTTTCAAAAAAAATATTAGCAGGGACCCGGGTCGAACCCGGGACCTCATGCCCAACAGTGTGGGTTTTAACCGATTGGGCTAGGCCCTGATTTTTGTTTTGAAATACAAAAGTTTTTTTAAAGATAACCCAACAAAGTTCCCCTAGTTTTGTACAAACTCTAGAATTGAAATCGAACCATTCGAACTTCAATTCGATGTGGATACAGCAATTAACCATGGGGCTTTGATTCTCCATGGTTAGTCGAGTATGTAACCATGATCAATTACCTGATTCAAGGTTGAGCAAGTTGAAAACTAATTAGAGTAATGTCGCGACTGTTCTTGGTTCAATTCGATGTGTGTGTGTGTTTTTCGAGTGAAATTGAAGGTTCTAGAGGTTTAGGAAACCCATTTCGAGCAAAAGCCCTTTAATTTATAGTTTCAATTCGATCCCAAACACGTCCAACGGCTACAACATTACTGTCGGCCGTTTCAGGTCGATTTGAGTGAATTTTAAAGTTGTTTCAGGTGAAATTAATCACCCTAATAACTTCGAAATGATTACTAGAACGTTTATGTTTGTTTAATTTGATTATTATTATAATTTAAGTGTATAACGGCTTTGAGGTTCGATGATCATTCGGTTAAAATCAGAAGACCATTAAAACTTCGATTAAAACCCGATTAAAGAGCATTCACAGGTTTGAAACTGACATATGATTGTAAAGGAGGGTTAAATTCGGTGTACATCGAGCGTTTGGGAGTGGCTGGAGCTCGCCGGAGCTCGGCTGGAAGTGGAACCGGAAAATCGGGTGGGGGATTGGGTTTTTAAAATGTTACACTTAGACCCCCTTGTGCTTTATGATTTATCCATTTAATTCCAAAGTTTTAGTTCCAGTTTAATCTAAATTACAGTTTTAGACCCTGAAGTTTTAAATGTTATTATTTATGTAAAAAGTTATTTAATTACAAGTTAAAAGATTAACTTACTTTGTTTTTATTCATTTCCAAGATTTAACAATTATTATGTTTACTATTATTATTTTTATCATTATTATTATCATCTTTATTATTATTTCTATTATTATTATTATCTTACTAATTATTTTCATTATCATTTCATTGATTATCATTATTATTATTATTATTATAATTATTATTATCATTATTACTATTATTATCATTAATTATTTAATTATTTAATTACATTTAAATTACAAGGATACAAAAAGTTACAAATAAGTCCTCAAATTTGCATTAATGACAAAACACACTCTTACAAGATATAACTAAGTTTACAAACGTTTAACGAAAATTACGAGAGGTCACACTCCAGACTTCACGTTTGCAAAATGAACTCTCTTAGCACCAGATTAGTGAACCGGATTTTGTCATGCTTAATCGAGACGGTCATGCATCCCTCAGCAGGTACCTCAACCATATACAATGACCCACGCTTTATACCACGAGTAATAACCAGATTACCATTGATCACCCTCCATTTACCACTACCAAACCTCACTTCCAATCCTTATTCATCCAGCTGACCAACTGAAATCAGTTCCTTCTTTAGCCCGGGAATCACCCTGACATTCTTTAGGTTCCATGTAGTACCCAGTGAAGTAACCAGATCAATATCACCCATGCCCGTTACCTTAAGTATCTCGTCATTGGCTAATTGTACCTTTCCAAAATCACCATGTTTCATATTCACCATCGTTTCCCCGTTGTCCATGGTGTGAAACGAAGCCCCTAAATCCATGACCCAAGAGTCCACACTGTTTTCCACACTGAGTATCAATGCATCATCATCAGAAACATTCCCGACAGCAGGGTATAATTCCTTTTTATTCGGACACTACTCTTAACGTGTCCCACCTCATTGCAGCTCCAACACTTCACATTCTTCCTAGGTTTAGATGAACTACTTCCCCGACTCCCATTGTACCTGTTATTACCCCGACCCCTGCCAACATTTAGTAGTTCATTAATAGATGATTCACCCGAGTTCTTTCTTCTGACTTCTTCACCCATAATTAGATCTCGAATACCATTCAGAGTGAAACCCTTAGTCCCCACAGATCTTGAAATTACAGTCATAGTTCCAGACCAACTATCACATAGAGACGACAACAACAGTAGAGCCTGAACTTCATCATCAAACTTAATTCCAACAGACACAAGTCTTGTTAAGATTGAACTTAGATTGTTAATGTGAGCAGTCACTGAGCTCCCTTCTTCATCCTTGTGTTCACCAGCTCCCGAATCAAGAACACCTTATTCGCCGCAGACGGTTTCTCATACATATTTGACAAAGCAGTCATCATACCACGAGCCGTGGTTTCCTTAATGACGTTAAAAGCAACATTTTTTGTCAAAGCCAATGTAATAACCACACGAGCCTTCTTGTCCTTTGATTCCCAATCAGCTTGTTTTATTTCCTCAGATTTTTCTTCTAGTACCATATACAAGTCCTTTTGACATAACAATGCTTCTACTTGCATTTTCCACCAACTGAAATCAGAATCGTTAAACTTCTAGATCACAACATTCATGTCTTCAGCCATCTCAAACAACAAACAAGAAGCAAGTCGAAAACAATGAACAGGCACAGCAATGGCACGGGCCTAACTTGACGGCTGTTCTACTGAACACTGTCAATTGACCGATTTGCTCTTACAAATAATTAACCTTTGTAGAAACATCTAAACCCAAAAATATTTTTCTTTCACAAAACACGGTTCCTCAAACACGGTTGACAATAACAGTCAAAATAATCCGAACTTGCTCGATTAATATAGAAAAAAAAACTTCTCCCAAAAAATACCAACTCACAATTTAATGGCGGCTTTGCGTTTTCAGAAAAAAAAAAAAAAAAGGAAAAGAGAACACGGCTCCCAAAGACCTTTTAATTGGTAGTACTTATGAATTTCAAATTAAAAAAAAAAAACTTTAGCCGACTTCAATTCCTTGTATATAGCCCACATAAGAAACTTTGGCCCAAACCTTGTTCAAGACCCATTCCTTCACGTGAACAACAAAACAATCTGTTCTCCATAGCATAAATACAAGGTGAAATTTTCTTTTCTTTGAATATCACAACAACCAAGAAAAAGAAATTCTAATCTTCTTTATAAGAAATAATGTGCCGACTTCAAGAACTTTCTCGATCGACCAAAAAAGCGTCGACCCTAATCGTGAGTTGACTTCCAATTTTGTATGAAAAAAAAAATAAACTTCCGCGAATCGTTTTCCGTGCAATCCCGTGTGTTCAACGAGCCAGAGGCTCTGATACCACTTGTTAGGAATCAAGCGGCGCAGCAGAACCAACACACGAGCACACAAACAAATATCACGCAGACAGAAAATAAACGACACAAGGATTTAACGTGGTTCGGTCGGTGTGATCTACGTTCATGGGCTGCAACTAGGGTTTTCTTTATTTGCTCAGTACAAAGATTACAAATACATGACATGGATATATATATAGAGACTAATTAGGGTTAACAACTTAATAGACAAGAAAACTAAACATGGACCTAAACCCAAAACCTTCACAAACCCAACATAAACATTGGCATATCCTTAATGTTGTTGGTTCTCTTATGTTTCAGGGAGGGTTTCCCCTTAACATGTGGATAGTGTGTGTTTTTAATGCCATGTATTTTATAAATAGGATACCCTCATTTGTGTTAGCTGGTAAATCTCCCTATGAAATGTTGTTCAAATTTAAACCTTCTCTTCTCATCTCAGATGTTTTGGGTGTCTTGCATTTTGCACAAATTTAAATCTAGTTTCTAAATTAGATAGTAGGTCTACTAAGTGTGTTTTCATTGAATAATCAGTTGAAAAAAAGGTTATAAAATGTGTGATTTAGAAAATAAAAATACCTTTTATTCAAGAGATGAAAAGTTTTATGTGGAAGTATTCCCCTTGAAAATTAAAAAACCAGGTTCTAAATAATTAGAAAACCTTTGTTTGAAACTTGTTTTGAAAATGTTATGCAAAATAAGATTCCTACACCCAATGATGAAGGGAAGGTTTCTAACAATCATGAGGAGGATAGTAGTAATCTTCAGCAGCTAGGGTTAGAAGTTAAAGATGCTACTTCTGTTGAAACTGAGTCTTGGCAGAACAACATGGTAGAATTCATGATACTACAGCTGGATCTAGGTGTGACTTAGTTCCTCAACAGTCTAGTGACTCATTGGGGTTACTAGCAAGGCTGAAATTTCTACAACTCTTGGGAATGATTCAACAAACTTTAAGGGTGCATTAGGGTCTTCTATCCCTAATGAAACAAATCTGAGAAGGTCTAGTAGAAAGTCAATATTTCTAAAAAGAATTGACGAATTTGTAGTTGAGGGAAAGGTCAAATATGGTCTTGAAAAAGTGGTCAACTATTCTAGGTTATCTAAAGAAAATATAAATTTTGTTACTTCCCTAACTAAAAGTCTAGAACCCAAAAGCTTTAAAGAAGCTTCTTGTGACCCTAGCATGGGTTTCTCCAATGAAAAAAAAAAATGGAAGCCTTGTTATGGAATGGAACATGGGAATTAACTAACTTACCTGAAGGTAGGAAACCTGTAGGTTGTAAGTGGATTTACAAGATCAAACATAGGACTAACGGTGAGATCAAGCGTTAGAAAACAAGGTTCTTTGCCAAAGGGTAAAGTCAGAAAGAAGGGATTATTTTATGAAACATTCTCCCTTGAGGTGAAAATGGCCATTGTTAGGTGTGTAATAGGTCTAGCAGTTCAAAATAGTTGGTCATTGTATTAGTTAGACATAGATAATGCTTTTTTTCTACGAGTCTCTTTCTGAGGATGTCTATATGACTCTCCCCGAGGGTTATTTTGACAGATTAGAAACTAAAGTGTGCAAATTGGTTAAATCTCTTTATGTTCTAAAACAAGCTCCTAGGCAGTAGACTGAGAAACTTACAAAAACCTTGTTAGAAGTTGGTTTTGAGCAAAGAAAAAATCACTACTCTCTTTTTGTGAAATCTGAAAATGAATCTGTGTGTATTCTTCTAGTATATGTAGATGACATTGTTCTCATAGGTAATAATGTTTCTGAACTTCAAAAAGTCAAGTCTTGGTTAAGGTCTTAGTTTAGAATCAAGGATCTAGGCAAACTAAAATACTTCTTAGGAATAGAGCTGCTTAAAATAGACAAAGGAATTGTTTTGTCTTAGTGAAAGTACTATGTAGAACTTCTGGATGAGTTTAGTATGTTGGCTGCTAAACCTGTTAACCCTCCTATCGAACAGAATTTAGTAATAACAGATAAACAAAATTCATATAAATTTGATTTTGAATTAGTAGATGTTACTGGTTATCAAAAACTCATTGGTAAACTTATTTACTTAACATTGACTCGTCCTTGTATCTCATATATTGTTGGGTGTTTTAGTCAATTTATGCATAAACCATTCGAGTCTCATATAAAAGTAGACATGCGGCTCTAAGGTATTTGAAAAAATCTCATAGTAAAGGTAATCTTTTTTTTGTAAAAGTGCCTGTCTTAACTTGTCCTGGTTTGCTTATTCAGATTGGGGAAAGTGTCATGCTACACGTAGATACGTTTCTAGTTATTGCATTTATTTTGGATGGTCTCTTGTTTCATGGAAGAGTAAGAAATAGTAAATTGTTTCTCGCTCTTCTACAGAGGTTAAGTACAAACCCATGGCAGGTGCCTGTTGTGAAGTCATATGTTGTGAAGGCTTCTTTAAGTCTAGCAAGATCTAAAGCTTTCTTATTAGCTGCATGCTCTAATGTTCTTTCATAGCAGGGCTGAAGTTATTATTTCTACAAACCTCATGTTTCATGATTGAATGAACAGCCTACTGACTTGTTCACAAAAGAATTAAGGATACCATAGCATGATGTTTTTGTTGGTTTAATCGGATTTGGTTCATGGGTCACGGTTCCGTAGCTTACGAGTCATGGTTTCACGTGGAGTTTTTTGTGTTCAATTTATTATAAATAGGATTAGCATTATACATGTTTCGTATTCAATTCTCTGTAATTCTTTTGAAGTTCAATACATAGAAAATCTTTATGTGCTTGTGCGAGTGTTATTTGGGGGCCTGAACCAACGGTTTTGTGCTCCAAACTTGGTCTGGTTGATCCTTTCCCTCCGTTGAATTGAGGGGGAGTGTTAAAAGTTCACTTTATGATATGGATCAATTCAACGTGTGAGTGATTATTTTTATTTCTATTTTTATATTTTTAATTCTATATATATATAACGTTTAATATGTTCTGCTTTGTTAATTCGTGTGAGGTGTTCTGGACCAAACAAAAATGTTGGGCTGATATCGGGCTTAAAAGTAATAATGCTGGGTTGTTGCTCGTGTGAAAGGATATATTGAGAGATCATAGATAGCTTGGAGAACATGCTCACTTCACTTCTCCATGTTCTCTCTCATCTCTATGAACATCTTCATCATTGTTCATCAACCTGCAACTAATTGTTGCAGGTTTTCATACGAGATCTCTACATTATAGTTTGATAGTGATCATCTGTGCCGACTGTGAATCTACGAATATCCGTTTCGTTGGTCCAGTCGTGCTAGTGTTTACAGTCTTTAGATCAAGCGTATTTGTAACAAATCTTTGTGTTTTGTTTGAGTTTCTCATCGATAAATGTTTTGTCAAGGGTTTGAACATGTTTTCACATTATGGTTTAAGAATATAAACCGACACAAACCAAGTTGAGCCAACATCGAGCTCAAACTTTTTAGTTTGGTTTAGAAATCAAGTCTAGCCAAGCCAACCGATTTATAATTCGAGCTAATCTCATGTCAGCCCTAGCTTGGTTCAGCTTAGCTTGTGAACAAGCATACTTGAAATAAACTTTTTTTCTTAATAAAATCACCACAATGCATATGCATTCGTGAAAGTAATATTTTGCATAAAATGTCATATGAAATTATGTTTAGAGTTAAGTTCAGTTTTGATATTTAAGTTTTGATAAAAATAAACATTTTTCTACACAAGATTAGAAACATTAATTTAACGTCAAAAATTATATAAATTGTTTCAATTTTAATTCAACATTTTGATCATCGTTTCTAGTTAAATCCAAGCAGGAAATGATATTTAAAATATCATGTTTTAAATGCCAAGCAGGACATGATATTTTATTCTAACGTGGAAGAGTCCAACTGATTTAACAATTATTATTTCATTTGGCATGTCTTGTATTTGTTTATATTTGGCTAGTAAAAATATAAAAATATTTTTTTTATAGTTTTGGTTTAGAGATAAAATTATAACTGTAATATAGATTTATGCATTTATATTTGCATGACTTGATATTATAAATGTTGAAAGAGGTTAAAATACAAAGTGTATTTTTGCTACAAAGTGTGAAAAGACACAATGAGTCAAAAAAAATCATAAAAAAATTATATTTCACAATCTAAATCGAATTTCAAAAAAGTAATTCCTAACTTTTGTTCCCCTAGCCATCCTCACTAAGAAAAAAAATAAACAAAAAATAAATAAAAATAAAAAAAAATTAACGTTTTTTTATTGTGTTATTTATGAAAGACACAATGACGTCATTGTGTCATTTATGAAAGACACAATGACGTTATTGTGTCATTATGAAAGACACAATGACGTCATAATGTCATAAAAAGACACAATAAAAATTATTTTTTTTTCTGAAAGAGGACGACGGGAGGAACAGAGACTCGTAAGTACTTTTTTGAAATTCGATTTAGATTGTGAGATATAATTCTTTTTGTGATTTTTTTAGTCTCATTGTGTTTTCTTACACTTTGTAGCAAAAATACACTTTCTAAAATAATCCCACCCATAAATGTTTTAGACATTTGAGACAATTACCAAATATTATAAGGTAATATAAATAATATTTTACTCTTATACTAAAAAGAAAAATGGTTAAAAGACATACAACCATCAAATACTCTCAGACATGCATCTATGCACTTTCTTCTTGTTTGACTTAGTTGATAAATCATAATTCTTTTATCACATAAATAGTCTTACTTGACTTATCGGTCAAGCTTGTTGTGGAATTTTTGGTACTTTGGCAGTACATATTTGGTATTTGTGGAAAATATTATACCAGAGGTAAAATTTTGACTTCGTTTAGCTTTGATCTCGTCGCAAATCCTTTTTTAAGTCGAAAAGGTACGTAAAATAAAAATAAAAATAAAAAAGGCTTAAACGATCGAGGTTATTTAATCTCAATGTTAATCTTAAGATCTAGTCACTGCATGATGCAAAAATATTGATAAATAAAAGTATGGGATCTTTGGAGGTAAAAAAAATCCCATAATTAAAATGATGAAAAGAATCTCAAGTTGATTCCATTGTGTTTGTTTTAAGGTACATATTATAAAATATAAAGAAAAATTGAATTTTAATAAGTCAAATTGTTAACTATCTCTTATAATTTTATAAGTGTAATTCATATATTATATGAAATGTTTATGAGTAGTTGTAAGTGGATTAAATAGAAAATTTTACTGCTGATTTGTATATATGGTAATACATTGTTCAACACTAACAAATTTTTTAATATTTTTAAAAGTGATTGTAAACGAAAAATAGAAAAAAAATAATGATAAAAGTAGAAAATTATTATCTAATTGAATAAAGAGAGAAAAATATTAATATTTTATATAATTATAAAAATAAAGATAAAAATAAAATGTGAATGCTTTTATATATGTTGTTATAATTAAATAATAACAATAAATCTGCGAGCAAGCTAAAAGTTTCATAAGACTAAATTTTATAAAATCTTCAAGTTTAACTTATGGCATTTTTATAAATTAAATATCAAATATTCTTACCAGATAAACTAAGCCTCCATAATTTGAATTACATTATTGTTGTCATAGACAAACTTTAAAAAAATTTCTATAGTAAATTTTACATCAACTAAAAATTACATAAAATGTAACATATACTAACTCATATAAGCCATGGTCTAAAATGATGAAACCTAAAAAAAATCTTAATCTTCACAACCTTAGGCTATGGGGTGAGCACTCGACATGACACATCATGCCAATTCAAGGCTGGGGGTGGCATTCCAACGGTACCGTCATGCCACATCATAAACTCATCACGCATCTCGCTTGTTCCTTCAGTGCCTCCACCAGGCATTTGCATACACACATTTTTGTTCTCATATTTTGGGTAGTACCGCATGGATGGGATGTTGTTTCCACTCATACGGCATGTGACATAACATCAACTAGTCTTATAAATGGTCCTTACCCGTAAAAGCAACGTGAAGATTTGAACATATTTAAACGTTTTTATTAACTTTGGTGTATATAATTTTACTAAATTTAATCTCAACCTATTTAATTTATTATTTACATGAGCTCAGAGCCTACTAAAATAACATTGAATACAAAAGAATAGACATTTCCACCCTGCCATTGGCGTTAAGACCGATGCCCAAATTTTGGAAATTTGCTAAACAACTCATAATATGAGTTATAAATATGTCTTTAAACCTTAAACTCTTATCAAGGCAAAATAACAAACATTTATTGTAACTTTTTTGTTCTTCAGTGATCATTTCTTGTAAAAGATGTTGTTTGGTTCGTGGTGGTTCTACCTCATGTTCGCGTTGGTTGTAGGTATCAAGTTCAGGTATGAGTATACGGGTCATTTACCGATGGTTGTCACAAGGTCCGTACAAGAGGGTTGCATCACTCTTTTAATCAAACTTCTCAATTTCTTTATTGCAAAGTGTTTTCAAATGAGATACTTGTCGCCAATGTTGCCGCCACCATTTTCAGGAAAATTAATGTTTTGGATTGTGCTGTGTAGAACTGTTTCTGAGTTGTACGACTGATTAAGTATTATATGAACGTCCTTCAAGGTTTGCTTTCATGTATTTACTCCAGTTGGTCTATTAGAAAAGTTATGGGAATTAGTATATTATATTTTCATAACGTTATAAACATGTTCAATGGTCTAACAGGGCATCAAACGTGAAAAACCCAATCAAAAACTTGATCACTATATCCATTGCTAAAGAAAACAATATAGAACTACAAGATGTGTACTCATTAAGTATGTCCTAGAACAAAATTGAGAACTTAAAACATGACATGTTTTATTCTAATTTTATAAATGTCATAATAAATAACATATAATAAATTTTGTCCTAGTATGGAATGTTAGGAAATAGGACTTCATAAGTATTTTTCATTCATTAATACACAAGACTAAACATTGAGTTATGAAAGACTATAATCAAAGAAGATGACATACTAAAATTTGACTCTTAGACAAAACAAAGACAAACACTCATTCAGTTGAGTTAGTAGCTCAATTTTTAAAGTTACATACTTTTTTAAAGACAAGTAAAGTTAAAATCCTAACATAAGATAGATCAAAGCAGTAGTAATTGGTAAGTCATCGATCTCTAAAAAAATTACACTCCAACTTCCTTATATTCTTAAACTTTTATCAGATGGTAAAAGTATGCTATATCATTTGTCATCATACTTTTACATGTGTTAAGTTTGATTTTCTCAGACTTTATAATAATATATGACGAGTAATATGATGAATAGAGTAGGCTTAATTGACAATAATACATGATTAGTCATAAGGTTAGTTAAATTGCATGGAGTTTATGTTTTTTGAAGTTTTTAGTTTGATAATTTTGTTAAAGATAAATTCATAGTCTAACGACGTAAGATAACAAAATATATAAAGCTCTATGCAGGAATTTATACCATGATGATCAACAAAACTAGCTTGGACGATCTGAAAGTGTATGCGACTATCAGATTGAAATAATGTGATGGTCCAATTCAAAGTTCAAATTAGATAAAAAAATATAGTCTAAAAATCAATAAGTATATTTGTGTGAATGACAAGAGGAAGGGACCAAATGAAATAACCTCTTCTTTTCCGGCGGATTGGGCAAAAAACTGCCTTTGGTAGTTTTCATTCAAATTAAACATTTGTCTCAAAGGTGTTTGTATTTTTCACACAAAATTTCACATTTGAAAATTTAAAGAAAATAAAACTGACTTTTGGACCCCGCTAGAGTCCGCCACCCCTTTGACCCTGCTCTTAGGGACACTACCTTTCGACCCCCACTAAAAGTGTGTTCCTTTTTAGAATTTATATTACTCAGAGGCTTTGCCCTTAAAAGATGAATGAAATTTTAATACCAGAAATCATAATAAACTCAAACTATCATGCATTTCGCACATGCTGACTAGTCTGATTGATATTATGATTACATTGATCGTTTAGTCAATTTAATTACACAAAAATATCTAAAATTCCTTCCAAAATATTTTGGCCTTTATTTAAGAATCTGAATTTTGGCCATTAGGGTATGGTTTAAGTTTCATATTTAATCCCTTTTGAATTAAATTTGGGGTTTTGTTTTGATATTATGATTCACAATTTTAAACCAAGGCAAGCGAGCTTGAGCTCAAACTTTTAGCTTGGTTTAGAATTCAAGTCTAACAAAGCCAACTTAGATTAGAATTTGAGCCGTTTTTGAGCCAGCCCTGGTTCAACTCAACTTGGCTTGTGAACAGCCGTAGTTTAAATGTATTTTGTTTTGAAATAAAGTTACCACCATGCACATGCATTCAAGAAAGTATTATTTTACATTAGATGCCAAATGAAAGTTTATATTATGTTCGCGTTAAATGCAAAGCAAGCAATGGTATTAAATTCTAACAGGTTGGAATTTAATTTGTTTGTAACAACTACTTTTTCATTTGGCATTTGAAATGTCTTGTACATATTTGTTTATTTTTGAGTTGTAAAAGTATATAATTTGGCTTGTATGTTGTTTTTAAATGCATCAAATTTACATCATGCAAAGGTGATGGTTTCAACGATGCTTTAAACCGCATGTTGGAGCAAACTGGATCGCCAGCAAGTGGGAGCAAATTCATGCACATTTGCGTATTTGTTATCCATGGATCATTTGGTGTCTTTATTTTTAACATTTTCTTTGGTCACAAAAGCACTAAAACTTTATTGGTTTGCTTCAAATATATTATTTGATATTTTGTGTATTATATAAACTAGTAAATGTAACTGGGCGTTGCCCCGGAGCCGTTCAACATTTATGGAGGCCTAAAGCGAAATAAAATTTTGAGGCACTTGTCTACGGTCTATATATTATTCTTATAGACTTGCCTCCGATCGGCGACATAACAAATTTGTTTATAGTTCGGGAGAAAACAACTTGGGGCAGATTAAATGATAAACAATCAACAATAAATTAAGATAAAAAGAAAAATTACTTGCAAATGTAGATTAAAATCAAAAGATGTAACAATAGATTATAGGCAAAAGAACGATAGTAGATTAAAGCAATTGAATATAAATCAAGATCAGACAATAATAGTTTGTAGATTAGGTTATTATTTGCAAAAAAGAATTTTAAAATTGATAAATCTAAAAGAACCATAAACAGTCGTCTATGAACCTTCGGTGAACCAAGTTCGTAAGTCGACATCGATAAACCAAGTTTTATAAGTCGACATCGATAAAACTTCAATCATTTTGCTAGCCTTCTCATTTATCTCTAAAAACATAAATATTGGTTGGATTATCAAATATATTTCAGTTTAATAGAAAAAGGTAGTGTTTTCTTTTCAAATTTGGAAGCCCTTTAAATTTGCGGGCCTAAAGCGGTTGTTTTAATTGTTTATACCGTAGAGGCGCCCCTGTCGGGTTTTTATAAGTGTAAGTTGTGTATTTTGGGCAGGTTCAAAACGTAGATGCAATGGGTGTTAAAATTCGTAAAAGTTATCAAATCTATACTTATTAATAAAACAATATTTTTATTGCTACTTGTCATTTTTATACGCCTCCATTCCTTTGATTTCTCACATAAAAATATATCTATCCTTATTTTTTGTCATAATTCATATGAATAAAATCAATTATTGTTATAATTAAAAAGAGAGTATTTTTTCCTAAAATAGTGTATAAAGAAAATTTATTTACTAAAATAAATGTTTAAGTAAGTGTTTCTTTTTCTTACTATAATGTTATTGGTTAAATTTATTTTAATTTAAAATAATATTATCCAAAAGAGTCAACTACAAAGGTTAATTGATAAAATTGTAAAACCATTTGGTTCATATGTCGTAATTAAAAACAAAAAGTTTTTTCTAAAACTTATTTTTTTTAATTCACCCGGACTTTATTTTAAATAGTATTTTCATATAGAAAAATGAAAATTTTTTCATCCATAATTTTTTTTTTCAATTTTACACAAAAGTAGGCATATTTGTTTCTTTTATTCTTTTTAAAATTATGTATTTTTTGAAAATATTTTTAAGTAGCTTAAAAGATGTTACAAGAAAAACTATTTTTAACAAAAAATACATTTTTTGAAAATTTTTATATAAATATCATGACGAAACAAAAAAAAAAAAGTTAATGGTTTATTTTCTTTTACGAACTAAAAATGTAATCCTCAATTACTGAGGGCATGTATGTCGCTAATAGACGACCAACAACAATTAGGGGAGAAACGAGTCACGCCATCTCGTGAGCCACTCGGGACCGACTCGTTAAAAGCTCTAACTAAACTAAGCTTAAAAAAGCTCAAACTCATTTTACAACTCATTTAATAAATGGTTTTGAGCCTGAGCTTCATTTTACACTCGGTTCATGAGATCCATGAAAATCGTTTGGTGCATTGGTAAACCCACTTGGCATAACCAAAACTCATGGTGACAATACCAAGTTCTGAATGACACCTTAGATATGTCATCCTCTCGGGCCTTTAAATGATGCTATTTCGACCTCAGGTCTATCTTGGGATATAAACTCGACCTTGAAGCTGATGAAGCAAATTGTCGATGCGTGGAAGAGAATAACGGTTCTTAATTGTTACTTTGATAATCTCACAGTAATTAATACCCATACATAAAGTTCTATCATATTCTTGATAAACAGTACTGGAGCTCCCCATGGCGATGAGCTCGGTCGGATGAATCCTTTATCTAACAGCTCCTGTCGTTACGTAGATAGTTCTGGTAGTTCATTGGAGCTAATCTGTAAGGTGCTCTAGCAATAGGTGCGACTCCATGTATCAAATTGATCTGAAACTCGTTTTGTTTGTGTGAGGAAAACCAGGTAAACTTTTATGAAAACTTTGGGAAGGTAAAGAACTATAGGGATCTCTTCGATCCTCTTTTCCTTAGTTGCTTTCTTGGTGATTATAGCTAAAATGGCAGTATGACACATGCGTAAGTACTTCTGGCCTTCACATAAGAAATGATGTCTGAGACCACAACACTCTTGTGACCCTTGACATATAAGACTTCACCACTACGAACTGGTACACGAAGATCTATATCTGTCTTATGTCAGGATAATCCAATGTACATCCCTTCATAATGTGAGTTGCTTCAATTAGTTTACCATTAGCTAATTATATAGTGTGACTATGTTCCATTCAAGTTGAAGCTACATCTAGAAGTTTGCTAAACGGTAACCACATTCTGATTGTTTCTTGCCTTGCCAGACCTAATTCGAAGGCTCAACCCTTGACACTCTATCCATTATTCGTTTCCATTATTGTTGTCGTTATTGTCATTCTTCAATTGAGGGTAATCTCACTTGATTTGCCTATCTTTGTTCCATTAGGAGCAACCCTATGATGCTTCAGCTTGTATTGCTACTAGGGTTTGTTGCTGTTTCATCGTTGACTCTCCCTTAAAGTCTTTGACTACATGGTCCATCCTACCACATCTTTGGTAACAACAATGATCACACTGGCCATGATGGTGAACGACTTACTCTACGTGTCATCCTATTCCTGTTCATTATTAGATGGACCATCAATAATGTCACGCTTAGTTAGAGTGCTCTACGCCATAATGCTATACGCCATAATCAAATGAATTAGCTTGTGAGATAACCTCATAGCATGCTGAATGATTATACTATCAACAACGATGATCATTTCTTAAATCTAAGGTACTATCCTGTCAACTGACATCTCAGTATGCTTGTAGGTTAGAGTTACCATTACATAAAGCAACCAACTCATAAAAATGGGTCGTATATTCTTCAATATCTGACCCTACCATCTTAATGTTCCAAAATTTCTTTTCTAGCTTCTACTCTTCTTTTTGAGTATAGTACTCCTCCTCCAGATATTCCTCAAATGCAGTAGCAACTACAGCTTAGGCTTCTAGCCCAGCTACTCTCAAATTTGATAGTACTAGTCTCTGCTGCATATCCTGCAGTGTAGCCTCGAATGCTCCCTCAACTATTCCATCTAGGGAATTGTGCTTGTTTGTTTTTCCTCGAATACATCAACAAAAGTATTGTGTTTCTTTCCAGTCTCCACCAGACCTTCCTTGAATGTTTCCACATATTCACTAATGGTGGTCTGATGCTCGAGTATCTTAGTGATCTCACCCATTTCTTCACATACATTGTGAATCTTTTGATCTAACCTTGCCATAAGGGCGGCAAATGACTGCTTAGTCGAATGAGGTATAAGTGATGATGCAGGAGTAGAATCAGTTATGTTAGCAGTAAGGAGAAGGGGTACATGCTCCTCCTAAATTAGGCTGGCAATCATATTGAGTAAACACTCCTATTATTGTGTATCTCCCCTAACTTGAATATTGAACAACACTCCATGTTGTTTGAAGTTATCAGTAGGCTCCAGCCGATGCTTATTCGGCTTCGATGGTGAGGCTATTAGTGTACATGAAGAAGGTATAAGAGCGAGATCCTTAGTCTCCTTGTTGATTAGGGATGATGCTAGTGACATGAGCGGGGTAGATGATGATATGAACATCCAAATCGTTATACGTGCGTGAAATGATATCTATGCTTGAAAAATAATAAACAGATAAGAGTATGTGCAATGGTAGTGTGTGTTTAAGGCTATAGTCCAGATGCAAATGCAATATTAGTTCTTTATAACCAGTGGCTCTGATACCAATCTGTCACACCCTCAAAATCCACTAGCGGGGTTCTACCGCGAGGCGCGTGACAAAACAGGATCTCAGACACAGTCATATCAAACGACACTATATGCGTTTTCAAAATAAGCGTTTGACCGTAAATCAGAGTAAAACACAGTTTTCAATGTAATCAATACGGAAGCGTAAATGTAAGTGAAACCATGAGTAATAAATGTGCAAAACAAGGCGCCCAATGAAAGTAGTAAATGTAAATGGACTTGCTTTTAAATGATAAAGATGATGCATGAGCCTCAGATATTCAACCCTAGCCTTAAGCGTGCCTGCAACCTGGGAAGACATGCTAAAATGTGTCAACACAGTAAATATGTTAGAACGTTTGCTTGGTAAAAGTAGACAAAGGTATACCATAGGTAGCTAGCCTATATATCGAGTTACTTAGCGTTTCGAACCAAAGCTGACTGTTTGTGAGTTGTTTTGCCTTCCGCCATGTCTTATCACAAAACAATAGCAAATGTCTAGGTCAATTAAACACCCGTTCGACCTCTGATCGAGTTAGCGCGACTAATGCTGGTGGGGTTTGTCAAACACAGTAGTACTACTCAAAATTACCTAGCTAGCTCGTTATTAACGGTTCGAGTGTGTAAGGACTTGCCTGATAATGTTTGCACAACAATTACAGGCGACATACCAATAATACCAAAACCAGGTAAAAATAGTTTGCATGCTTTTCCTCCAAAAAGAAAAGTAAGTAAAAGTGAGTCCGTGAAAACTCACCTTATATGCGTATGAATACATGAAGTGTAAAAGCTGGAAGCTAATCATTACCTAACAAATGTTGGTCCATGAGTATGTGTACATAATGGTCAAGATGAACCCCGTTGTATCCAAACAACGTAATTGTTAGCGTCTTCGAGAAATATTTGACAAGTTTAACGTTTTGACAAAAGTTGACTTTAGTTTACCAAAGTTGACCGGAATGACCCAAGGACCAGTTGGTGACTCAAATAAGTAAAAAAATGTTTAGTCATGCTCAAATAATGATTCACATTAAGTTTCATGTCGGAAATCTATTTTTGAAAAGTTTCTATTTTTGGAAAGCATGATATCGTACACATGTGTAACCCATTTCAAGATAATAAAGCATATCACAACAAACATCTCAAATATACATGTAACACATCCACCAATAATCCATAACATGTTAACATAACTAAGAAACATTATCATTCCCAAGGTTTCCTAATTTAGAACGTAAGAACACATGGTGCACAACATTCATCCAAACCTCCTAACATGTTCCTATGATCATTTCAACATCAAGCACATCACCATAACATGTTCTACACATATCAAATTCATCATATAACACATTGAGTCACAAAAGTTTCCATAAATAGTTAACATGTTCATACGAAGCGTTTTTCACCATTCGATTATTCCTAATCCTTTCTTATACTCAAAACATCATATAACAGTCATCACATATCATCAAACATGCATAAATCATCATTTATAAACCAACTTACCCAAAAAGTTTCCTTCAATGGAAAGTACTCAAAATTCGAGCCAAAATCAAAAGTTCAAAACATGACTTTTCATCCATTAGCATCAACTAACATCCTAGAACCATCAATTCAATTCAATTTCAACAAAATCATACAATTTCTACAAAAGCCCGAAATTAAAGTTTCCATTATAAGTAAGTCTCGGGTTTTGATCAAATCAACACAATTTCACAAAACCAATCCGTACAAACATCATTATATTGAATACTAACACATAATCCATCATCAATTTCAATCAATTTCAAGTTTTGACTCGAGTTTGGATTTCTAGGGTTCATGTTCATCATGATAATCAAAGAACATGAAATCAAACATAAAAACTTACTTGAAATACTTAGATGATTATCTCTAGTACGCGTTTGATGCAAGAAATGATGAAAATCACCACCAATAAGCAAGAACAAGATCAAAGAAAGTGTGCTTTCTGTGAGTGTTTGATTTGTTGCGAAAAATAATGAAGATGAAGGTGAAGGGGATGGCAAAATGGTGATTAGGGTTGGGGGGTAGGGTTTTATACTCTTTTTTACAAAAAAGGCTCCCGTCTTTTATAAAAATCGTTTTAACGCTACGCGATTGAACTTTTTCTACACTGAAACCGCCAAATGCTCATATAATATCATAAAAACATTAATAACATGAAATAATATTCATTTTTCTAGTTCAAAGACATATTTATAATAAATATGCATTAAAAGCCGAAAATAAGCGAAAACGCATAAATGCCAGAAAATTCTCAATTTTCACAACCAAGCTACACATTTAATCACATAATCATATAACACATAATTTCACACCAATTATGATTATTTGAAAACTATTTTGACAAGTCACCATCATTCGGAGAAACGAGCGTGCGATCCGGCAATTCTCCGAATTACCGTTACATGAAAGGTTCGTGAATGTTTATGCAATAAATGACACATTTAAGTAAATAATATTAAATGCATGAATGTATGGTTGTAAAATCATAATTTTGATGATAAGAAAGTGACCTAAAAATGACGGGTGTCATATCACCACCACCACCACCAACTCACCGCCGCTGCTCACCACCGCTGCTCACCACCGCAGCCCCCACCGCAACCCAACTCTCTCTGTCTCTTCCCCCTTTTTGTTTGACTTGTGTTCCTCGACTTTTTTGTTGGTGATGATGAATTGTGATGGTTGATAGAAGTAATGGTGGTTGAGGTATTATAAAACGTGAGTAGCAGTGATATGGTGGTGGTAGGCGGCCACGGCGGTTGGAGGCGGCCACGACGGTGGTAATTTGGGTGGTGGTGGGTTTGCGATTTTAGAGCAGGATAGATGGAATTGTGGAGGTGTGGTTGGCCCATTCATACATACCTCTAGATTTAGTTTTCTTTTTATTTTTTTATTCAATGCTGTTTTGATCATTTAGAAAATTCTAACTGAAAAGTTAACTCTTCATTCAAGTTGGGACCAGTTGTGTTACGTTTTGTCAAACTTGTGGATCAGCCTTGTAGTTTTTCAAACCTGGGGACCGAAAGTGAAAACAGACCTAACCATAAGGAACTTTCATGTAATTAACTCTTATATAAATGATTATTACTATATATAATTTAAGTTTAAAACAAACATATAAAATATTTTTTATTTTAAAAATAATATAAAACATTTAATTTCATAAAAAGATCTTTTTTATATAAGAACACGTATTCTACAAAGAGATGTTAAAAAAATATTGATGAAAGAGTATAATATTTTGTATGAGAAAATGTTATTGAAAAGGTTTTAAGAAAACGTTCATAAAAATAACTATAAACATTTTTTAAAATCATGTCAGATACTTAATTGGTTTTTATTTTATTAAAACTTTATCTTTTTAACTTTACTTAAAAACATTATTAAAAATATAGATACTTTTATCCAATCATATTATGAATGAGAAAAATGAACTATCCATTAAAAACCATTTTGGTTAATGTTTTTTAAAACACTCATTTTGTTAAATTATTTTTCTACTAACCGTACTTTGAAAAATCTCATTATAAAGGGCATTTGTGATGGTTTCAAAATAAAACCCTAAAATAGATTGCAAGTTATAGTTGACTGATTTTCCTATCAAAAAACAAGTTGACTATATCCCTACCAAACAGGTAATATAATGAATTTTTACTGGTTCTATTACATTAAAACTGTGAATTGAAATATGTTGGATTCTTGCTTATTCAAACAAGAAATTAAAGGTTTTCTAATTCACTATTCCTATACAAATGAGAAGAAACCCCATACATGTGTTCTATTTCGAAACGATTTTAGATATTTTATCAAATCAAAGGTCTCAAATAATCAATTCAGGGTTTCGATTTCCCCAAATCATGATATCGATTTCAAATGGAAAGATGAACCATTTCATATCCTTTTAAATTTTCAAGCATATCATGGTTTCAATTTACCCCAAATCACGTTATGTTTCAAGTTCAACTCACCGATTATTTTACGTCTTCATTGATCTATTTAAAATCATTCACACACCTTTTTAATCGATATAATGATTTTAAAAAATTAAACATAAAAATCGATATACAAAATATTAACAACAATATTATGACTTACGAACTTTTTAATCAAAAGCAATTTAAATTGATTGAACCCGTGCATTACACGGGTCTTTAGTCTAGTTATGTATATAAAAATTAGTAACTGTAGCGTTAACGTACTCTTTCTGTGCAATTTAACTTGTGTAAGTCACAAAATTGAGATCTTTACACAGGTTTGATAGAAAATGAAGATATTGAAAAAATAAAAAACCAATGTAAATGCATGTTCTGAGGTTATAACAAAATATAAAATGATAATGAAGTCTTTAGTGGGCGTTTGGTACGTAGGTTTTTAACGGAATCTTATAGAATCGAATTTTGAATTCCATTCGTTAGTATGTTTGGTTAGTTGGGCGAGGAAAATGAAATTAAATTGAAATCCATAGAAATCCTATGAACTAATGGAGTTTTAAATCCTCTCATGTTGGAGAGGAAATCAATGGAATTTGCAAATTAACTTAAATAACCTTACTAGGGCTTATTCCTTTGGGCATGATCAAAACACACCTTCGATTGGCACACCTCTGATTTAGCAAAAGTTCACATAATCGGCACACCTCCGGTGATCATCCTCTGCTGATCATCCTCCTCGTAGATCATCCTCCGCCAAACATCTTCATGGTAATTGTTGTCTTCTTCTCCTCATCCTGTGTTTTCTTACATTTGAACAAATCATTTGAATTAAACATCGATAAGTTTGAGTTATTCATAAAATTTGGTTTTAAGTAGAATTAGAGCAATAAGAATACAACTTCGTTGGTACTGTTGTTATTATTTGACTTAACTCATGATTTGGGTTGATGCTTCTGAATTTTGAGTATGTGCAAATAGTGTCTAATTTTTGCAAATTATGTTCATGTAATGATATCATTCGTCTTGAATTTCAGTTTTGAAATGGCTGATTATGGTTAAATACTTACAAAGTGTTGGTATGTAAAGAATTAATTATTTGGGTTAGTTCATAATAATAATGAGTTATGTTTGGTTGATGTTAGTTATTGTAAGAACTATTAAATTTTGTACCTAATGACTGATTTGTTTGATATGCAATATTGGTTTGCACTTTACGCACCTAATCCGACCCACTGTTACTCACTGGTATTAATTTACAGCGCTCCATCAAAGTTTTTAAAACGTTTTATGGTACAATCATTGTAAATAATATATGTAACCGATTGAATCGTTTTAAATGAAATCAAATATATTCCTTCTAAACTACCTCCCACGTATTTACGGCGGTTTCATGTGTACTGTCTTAAAAGATCTTAATTATTTACAGCTATTTTCATACAACCGTTTTTAATAAACTTATCTATATCCCTCCAAAAATATTCTCCCCCTCATTTACATCGTTCAATACACACTGCCTTAAAATTTTAATTTATTACAGCTATTTAGTATAAATCGCCTTATTAGATATGCGAAAAAAAATTTATAGTGTTTTGGTACAACTGTTTTAAATAAACTCACATATATTGCAGGACCGGTTAAGGGTGATACAACAGTTTCAAAAGATGGAGAGTGTAACACTTAACAGATCAAATAGGTAACCAGACAAATGAAACAAAAAACAAAAGTAAAGAACACACAAAAACAAATAGAGTGGTTTTCAAGAATGATGTATATTGCTCTAAAGTGTTTTATAATTGTTACAAGGCTTGGTCCTAAGAAAGGTTACATGAGACACTTTATACTACATTCTACAGGCGGTCATACTTTGACTAGTGATTATGACATAACATAGCTCACATCATAATTTACTACAAAAATGATAAAAGTACAAGAGTGCAAAGTTACAGACTCAATGACCTTAATCTACAGTTGACAAAAGTATTGATAAATCACCAACTTGTATAAGTTGGTGAGTATTCAGAGATGAGAGCGGAAAGTAGTTTAGCTTTTGTCAAAAGCATGTCAAAGAAAGCATGTCTTCTCTATCTTTCGAAGAAATCAGTCTTTTGGCTTCGGAAGACTTTGTCTTTGGATTCAGAAGAATTGGTCTTTAGCTTCGGAAGACTTGACACTTAGTGAATTTTTTTCTGCATTTGTCAAATCTTTCAAAGTAACTTCCTTGTACTTCATAATACTTGCTGAGAAAACTTTGGTTTGCATCAGTCTCTAAGATAACTCTTACAAACTCCCCTTAGGTTGATGCTACCAAAACTTGAGGATGACTTTGAGTCTTGGTCTTGATTTATTTACAGTCATCATTAGAATCAAAACCATTCCCTTCTTCATCAGTTGGTCCGGATTCTTCAGACTCTCAAAATACCTCCTCATGTCCAAGAGATCATGCAGAGGAAGGTCAAGCATATTTTGCTAGAAGTATATGTCTTGACCTCCTTGACCTCTTGTGACATCCTATCTGTCTGTGTTTGGAGAGAAAGCCCGGGACAAGATGGGTCTCTCAGCAGCAAGAGGCTCTACTTATAGTGGAGTTGGTTGAGCGGCCTTTTCTTGTTCACCCTTAGGATGTTCTGACTCATCCTGAGATGCAGAGATGGATGCCTTGGCCTTTTTCTTCTTCTTATGTCCCTTCTGATGGCCATTCTCTTCCTTTTTCTATACTTCAACTAAGAAGGTTAGTCTTGAGTACCAGTTGTTCCTTTTTTATCTTCTCACTTGGGTCCTTCCTCTTCACACGTTTAGAAGAAGAAGGTTTAGGACCCTATTGTGGTCAGAAGACAAAGCTGGCTATGATTCAGCACTAGGTTCAGGTTGTGTTGTCTTTGGGGTTCACCTTGACCTCAGCTTGAGATGCAACCTGACTTGGTGGAGAATTCAAGTCTAGCAGCTCACCCTTCTTAATCTTCTGCTTGATCACTCTAATGTTCTCATCCATTGTGAATAAAAACATTAGACCAAGTCTTCTTCCTGAGAACTCATACAGCTTCAAGAAGCTCACCATCTTTATTCTATCTGCAGACTTCTTCTGGTTAGCTCTGATGGTGGCTCTTGACTTAGCAGCTTCATTCCTCAACTTCTTCTTAGCAGTTTTCTTCTCTTTTAGAACTTGTTGCTCTAGCTGCTTGAGGTACTCAAACTCTATGTATTCATAAGATAGAGGGAGTAGAGTTGCTACCTGATAGAGACCTATGGCACTCAAGTAGGTTATCATCTATTATATCTTGTTCCCTACCTACTTGAGTTTCTTATTCAATAGCTGCAGTTTCCACTTTAGGACTTTGATGTTGAGCAGCAATTCAACAGCCTCAGCCTCCTTCTCTTTTTTGACACTTTAGTGTCTGCCAGCTCATTCATTCTTCCAAGGGGAAGATGATTATTTCATCAATGTTAGTTCCTAGACCCTAGATAATTTAATCAGCTTGCCTTTAACTCATCTTTTGATTATTTGGCCTATGGGCAACCCTGATTGAAGCTTGCATAAAGCGGGGGGTCTCTCTCATCCTCTCTTCCATTGACTTCCTCTTCCTCTCCATCTTCTCCTCCTTAATCTCCTCAGAGGTTAGAATCCACATCCCTTTGTCAATCACTAGCCTATATGACTCAGGATAGAGAGAGATTTGGCTTTCTTGACTTGGTTCTAAACTTGAGCTATGGCCAGGGAGAGGCTGTGATACACCTTCACCAGCT
>CM046439.1:33249413-33367127 GCA_025506505.1 Flaveria sonorensis | reverse complement strand
TCAGAAGCATAACTACAAACTCAAATGATCTTTTTCAATTGACAAGAGCATCGATGGAACTAATGAATTTCATTACTTCTGGATAGATGTGTGGGACAGAGTGCTTGTGGTACCTGCTGGACCAATATTCATCCATTAAAAAGGATGAAGAGACTAAACTTTTCATTTATACAACCAAAACCATATGCGCTTTCATGACTATTGAAAGGGTCTTCGCTAAATAGTCTCTTGCCAAAATCAGAGTGCAACAATGTTCGGTAAAATCCTCTTTCAACTATTAATCAATAGAATTAGAGTTTGAGTTGAATTGAGAAAGTAAGTTTGAGCGATATATTGAAAATATATACCATCTCTCTCTTGAAAACAGCTACATATTGGTATCTAGTGATGAATTTGATGTTAGCCTAACGCTATTCATATTGAATGTCTTGAAATGTATATTATCAAAACTTATTTCTTTATATCAAATTGCCAAAAATCATGAATCCAAACATGATATTTAGTTCAGAAATTGATAACTTAATAAGTTCATTCGACTTAGTGGTGGGCACCTGCGCTTCGATGCGTTTTGATTTTAAATATATATGTAAACGTCGCGATAGTTTTTGGGATTATCATGATTTTAGTGAGTCAATGATATAAGCGCTTGGATTCTTATGAATATCTACACATGTTTTAGTGATTCGTTATTATATCGTCATGATAGTATTACCGAAAATATGGTATTTAATAAGTCGTGGAATCAATTAAAACAAATACGTTAAAAGTATTTGAATAAAAACTACATAAAATGTACAACATTGTGTAACACCCCAAATTTTTATTTAAAAGACGAGAAAAGAAAAGTACAGAAAGAAAGAAAGTAAATGGACACAAGGAGGGGCTAAAGTTGTAAAAGGAAAAAAAAACTCTATATTTTATTATAAAATGGATATGGCACCCACTTAAAAGTATATCTGCTTTCTGTTTCTTGGTCAAGAAGAAGAAGAAGAAAGGGGTGCCGGTTTTAGAGAAGAAGAAGGAAGGAAAAAACTGCAAAAGGTGAGTTTCTTGAGCTTATGTTCGGGTTTAAACTCGGTTTGCAGCTTGTAACCGAGTTCTTGATGTTTTAAGAAGGTTGTCCTCGGAATTTTGAAGCTAAAATCACAGGTGAAAGTGTTTGGGTTGAAGAGCTGCTTCAAGGTGAGTTTCTAGAACCCCTCTTTAACAGATTTTAAAGTGTTTGGGGCTATTATGCATACCGGGAAAAGGGTTTTTCAAAGATAACCGTATGTTTCAGCTTGTTGTTCGATGTTATGTGCTGTGGTTGTGTGTTCTAGGCTTGTTATGGGTTAGTATTGTGCTTGGTAGGTTTTAGATGCCCTTAGTATGTTAGATCTATGCTTGGGTGTATTTGGCAGTGTTAGCCATATTTCAGATGTTCTCAGGCGCCCAAGCGTTATGTGCTTAAGTGTCCTCATACGCCCAAGTTGGTGCGCCCAAATAGTGCTAATGCACCAGGTCATGCACCTGAATAGTGGACGTGCACCCAGAAAGTGTGAAAATTGGCTAAGTGTGGGTCATGTGTCTGCATAGTGCCATGCGCCCAGAATGGTTCTGTGGCTAAGTGTTGAAACGCCCAAATAGTGCTGATGCGACAAAATGTGCTGATGCGCCCAAATAGTGCTGATGCGCTCAAATAGTTCTATGCGCCCAGGAGATTTTATACTTATAATTTTCTGCTGATGAGCCTAGAATAACTTGTTGTGCCTAGTTTTGGACTTAGGGTTTCTTAGGGGCTTAAGAGGTGATGTTTGAGATAGGTCCCGTTGGGATGTGATGGTTTATGCTTGGTGCACGCTTGGTGTTGTGTTGTGGTTCCTGGTGTTGTGTGTGGTGTGTTGTCTTTCTTCGTTAAATGGTTTTCAAAATGTATGTATTATGTTATATTATACGTTATGTATGATGTATGGCTTGCGTGGTGTGACGTATGATGATCGAAAAGTATTATGTAACGAAGTGAAAGACAATAATAATGAAAAGTGGAACGTAAAGAACGAAGGGAGTGTTGTGACTCGAAGGGAGTGTTTGTGACTCGAAGGGAGTGTTTGTGACTCGAAGGGAGTCCTTATGGCTCGAAGGGAGTCCTTGTGACTCGAAGGGAGTCTTTGTGCCTCGAAGGGAGTCCTTGTGGCTCGAAGGGAGTCCTTGTGGCTCGAAGGAAGTCTTTGTGACTCGAAGGGAGTCTTTGTGACTCGAAGGGGATCCTTGTCGCGTACCCGATACTGTCGGTCTTCGGACATGAGTCAGGTATTGCATGAGACAGGATCCATATTAAAGTGAAAGAATGGGGTGTTTGTGACTCGAAGGGGATCCTTATCGCGTACCCCGGTACTGTCGGTCTTCGGACATGAGTCGGGGGTATGCATGAGACAGGATCCAGATTGCCGTGAAAGATAATGATGAAAATACGAAATGTACGAATTGAACAACGATGAAGATAATAATAATATTATCAATGTGTATGTATGATGAGTGATCGCATACGTTTACAAAGGATATGTTTTAACGAAAGTAAAGTATTTATTTATAAAACTAGAACTCACTCAGCGTCGCTGACTTTTGTATGCATGATAGTTGGCAGGTATTTTGTTGATGCTGAGGAGTTGCAGGCATGGATGCATACGCTACTGGGGACGTTTTGAGACTGGCATCATATTTGGACATGTTATTGTATCTTGAAATGTAAATGATTTATGTAATGAGATAACATGTTCTAATTATAAAAGAAAGTTATTAATTTCCGCTGCAAAGAAATGAGTATTTTAAATAATTTATGCGATGACGGTCCGACTGTAAGCGTCCCGGGAACGGGGCCTTACAAGTTGGTATCAGAGCTAAAGTTTAAGAGAATTGGGTAAATATTTTCAAAAGAACCTAATCTTAAACTGAGAATGGGACAAAAGAAAAGGGATGCCAATCCTAGTAGCTACATGCCTGCAGGTAAAAGTTTTATGTAAAAGTTTATGTAAAAGGTTTTATGTAAGTTAATGTTAACGGTATTATGTGGCATGTTATGTGGCTTGTGTGCTTTTGTGTAGATTTAGATACTGATGTAGTCAGCATAGGAAATGCTTGGGAAATGAAGAGTAAAGTAAGTGGCTAAGCAAACTGGCCACTGTGATTAGGGACTTACTATACTTGACATATCTTGAGCTATTACCTTGATTGACCATGTAGTGTTTGAATCTTGTAGTGTTTAGATGGCTGGTGGTAGGTCTTCTGAGGCTTCGCGAGGTGGAGGTCGTGATGGACGTGGTGTTAGGCCATGTGTCACGTGGAGCAGGGCTAAGACTGCTAAGACGGCTCCTGATGAGCCAGCGCTTCATCACCAGGACTGTGAGGACGGGAGTGCTAATCTGAGAGCCTCAATGAAGGAGCAGTAGCAGAGGAAGTCTAACAGGGTATGCAGACGATTCTGCGACTGTAGTGACCGATGTCATTAGAGCTATGAAGGAGGATGAGAAGAAGGAGAGTGAGAAGAGGAGAACCGCACATGCGGGGGGGTGAAGCTGGAGGTTCTAGGGGTATGGAGCAACCCGATGCTGACATGGTTGTCTCCAGTGGCAATGTGGAGGAGGAGGAAGCGGTGCAAGAGACTGCGAAGGAATGCAACTATGGAGCATTCCAAAGGTGTAGGCCTCCTATGTTTGATGGAAATGGGAGTGCTGCTGCTACACAACGTTGGGTGAGAGAGATGGAAGCGGTACTTGATATCAGCGAGTGCCGTGAGGATCAGAAGGTGAAGTTTGCTACCCACTCATTTGTGGATTCAGCCTTATTTGGTGGGACAACATTGTCCAGGCTGAGGGCACCAGAGCAATCAGGAGGATGAGGTGGAAGGAGCTGAAAAGGTTGGTGATCGAGGAGTTTTGCCCTCATAGAAAACTTGACAAAGTTGAGAGGGAGTTCCTGCAGCTGGAGGCGGGGACGATGACTCACCAACAGTACACCACAAATCTCAATGAGATGGCAAGACTAGTGCCAGATCAAGTGAGGCTGTGTCACGAAAGATTAAAAGGTATATTCAAGGTCTGCCGGTAGATATCGCAGACATCTGGTCGTTGCCGGCCAAACACGTTTAGGTCGGCGGTCGATTTGGCGGGGAGGCTGTATGACGAGCGAGAGGCGGTGGCGATGATGGATGAGGAGGAAGAGCAGAGTTATGTTAAGAGTGGGAAAGGAAGGCGGGATGATGATGATGGTGAATTGAGGCTGGTGGTAAGAAGGTAAGGATGGATGATCCAAGGATGTTAAAAAAGGAAGGAGGGCATGCAAGAAATATGGGAAGGAGCATGCAGGAGTATGTAAGCGGGGATCGAATCTCTGTTTTTAGTGTGGAAAGGAGGGCCACTTGGCGAGGGATTGTCGTGCAATAAGATGTTACAGGTGTGGTGAGCGTGGACACAGGAGCAGAGACTGCACGAAGTCAAGGGCTGGAAGCTCCGGTGCAAGGAGAGGAGAGAGAAGATGAAGGTTAGAGCATTTGCCTGACCGGGAGGAGGCTAGAGCGGACTTCGACGCGATGTCAGGTACGTTTCTGGTAAGTTAAATTTGTGCCTTGTGCTTTGAATGTGGTGCTAGTAGTAGTTTCATTTTGCTGCCTTTGTGTTAAGTTGCACGTTAGGAGTAGGAAGATCGATGCATCCTTCAATGTAGAAATTGCTATTGGTAAGTCCACTAGGTTACCAGATGTCCTAGAGAATTGCGCGATAGTATTGAGAGAGCACGTGTTTCCGGCTAGTCTGTTCAGGAAGACGTGCGCCTTCGAAAGGATTGGCTAGCAGCCTATGAGGCAAACACCGAGTGTTGCAACAAGGTAGTTTGAACAGCCGCGCCCGACGAGAGTTCGATGCTGACTTACGGCGATAGAGTAATGCTGAAGGCCTCGTTTTGGGAGAGAAGATCACCCGATTTCGAAAGTGAGTGAAGCTAATACTGAGGTGTAAGAACTAATCTGAACTGTTGCTCAGGTAGGAGAAGTGGCATGTCGACTGGAGCTACCGACTTGTTAAGTGGAAGTCATCCGATGTTCCATGTATCTCGTCTAAGAAAGTGCTCAAATGATGGGGATGTGATCGTGCCACTAGAGAATACTGAGATTGATGAACGATTCAATTAGTGGAGAGCAACTAGGGGTCATCCATGATAGAAGGAAAAGAAGGGCTAAGGAGAATGGTGATTTCACTTGTGCGAGTATAGTGGAGCCCAGAAGGGGACTAAGCCTACGTGTAAGATCAAGGAAGAGGTGAGACAGCGTTACCCGTGACTGTTCGAGAAGCGACAGGTTTCGGGGACGAAACCTATATAAGGGGGTGGACTTGTAACACCTAAATTTTTTTTAAAAGATGAGAAAAGAAAAGTATCCAGAAAGAAAGGTAAATAGACATAAGTGGAGGGGCTAAAGTTGTAAAAGGAGAAAACTCCAATATTTTATTATAAAATGGGTATGGCCACCCACTTTAAAGCATATCTGCTTTCTGTTCTCGGTCAAGAAGAAAGAAGAAAGGGGTGCCGGTTTTGGAGAAGAAGAAGGAAGGAAAAGCTGCAAAAGGTGAGTTCTTGAGCTTATGTTGGGTTTTAACTCGGTTTGCAGCTTGTAACCGAGTTCTTGATGTTTAAGAAGGTTGTTCTCGGAATTTTGAAGCTGAAATCACAGGTGAAAGTGTTTGGGTTGAAGAGCTGCTTCAAGGTGAGTTTCTAGAACCCCTCTTTTACAAATTTTAAAGTGTTTGGGGCTATTATGCATACGGGGAAAAGGGTTTTTCAAAGATAACCATATGTTTCAGCTTGTTGTTCGATGTTATATGTTGTGGTTGTGTGTTCTAGGCTTGTTATGGGTTAGTATTGTGCTTGGTAGGTTTTAGATGCCCTTAGTATGTTAGATCTGTGCTTGGGTCGTGTTAGATTGATTTCGGGTGTATTGGAAGTGTTAGGCATATTTCAGAATGTTCTCAGGGGCCCAAGCGTTATGTGCTTAAGTGTCCTCATACGCCCAAAGTTGGTGCGCCCAAATAGTGCTAATGCACCCAGGTCATGCACCTGAATAGTTGCCGTGCGCCAAGAAAGTGTGTGAAAATTGGCTAAGTGTGGGTCATGTGTCTGCATAGTGCCCATGTGCCCAGAATGGTTTCTGTGGCAAGTGTTGAAACGCCCAAATAGTGCTGATGCGCCCAATAGTGCTGATGCACCCAAATAGTGCTGATGCCCCAAATAGTTCCCATGCGCCCAGGAGCTTTTATACTTAGAATTTTCTGCTGATGCGCCTAGAATGACTTGTTGTGCCTAGTTTGGACTTAGGACTTTTTAGGGGCTTTAAGAGGTGATGTTTGAGATAGGTCCCATGGGATGTGATGGTTTATGCTTGGTGCACGCTTGGTGTTGTGTTGTGGTTCCTGGTGTTGTGTGTGGTGTGTTGTCTTTCTTCGTTAAATGGTTTTCAAAATGTATGTATTATGTTATATTATACGTTATGTATGATGTATGGCTTGCGTGGTGTGACGTAGGATTGATCGAAAAGTATTATGTAACGAAGTGAAAGACAATAATAATGAAAAGTGGAACGTAAAAACGAAGGGAGTCTTTGTGACTTGAAAGGGAGTCTTGTGACTCGAAGGGAGTGTTTGTGACTCGAAGGGAGTCTTTGTGACTCGAAGGGAGTCCTTGTGGCTCGAAGGGAGTCCTTGTGGCTCGAAGGGAGTCTTTGTGACTCGAAGGGGATCCTTGTCGCGTACCCGGTACTGTCGGTCTTCGGACATGAGTCAGGTATTGCATGAGACAGGATCCATATTGAATTGAAAGATGGGGTCTTTGTGACTCGAAGGGGATCCTTGTCGCGTACCCCGGTACTGTCGGTCTTCGGACATGAGTCAGGGGTATTGCATGAGACAGGATCCAGATTGCGTGAAAGATAATGATGAAAGTACGAAATGTACGAATTGAACAATGATGAAGATAATAATAATATTATCATGTGTATGTATGATGTGAGTGATCGCATACGTTTACAAAAGATATGTTTTAACGAAAGTAAAGTATTTTATTTATAAAACTAGAACTCACTCAGCGTCGTTGACTTTTTGTGTATGATAGTTGGCAGGTATTTTGTTGATGTTGAGGAGTTGCAGGCATGGATGCATACGCTACTGGGGACGTTTTGAGACTGGCATCCTATTTTGACATGTTATTGTATCTTGAAATGTAAATGATTTATGTAATGAGATAACATGTTCTAATTATAAATGAAAGTTTTAATTCCGCTGCAAAGAAATGAGTATTTTAAATAATTTATGCGATGACGGTCCAGCTGTAAGCGTCCTGGAACGGGGCCTTACAAGTTGGTATCAGAGCTAAAGTTTAAGAGAATTGGGTAAATATTTTCAAAGAACCTAATCTTAATGAGAATGGACGAAAGGAAAGGGATGCCAATCCTAGTAGCTACATGTCTGCAGGTAAAAGTTTTATGTAAAAGGTTTTATGTAAGTTAATGTTAACCGGTATTATGTGCGCATGTTATGTGGCTTGTGTGCTTTTGTGTAGATTTAGATACTAATGTAGTCAGGATAGGAAATGCTTGGGAAATGAAGAGTAAAGTAAGTGGCTAAAACACAACTGGCCACTATGATTAGGGACTTACTATACTTGACATATCTTGAGCTATTACCTTGATTGACGTTGGTGTTTGAATCTTGTAGTGTTTAGATGGCTGGTGGTAGGTCTTCTGAGGCTTCGCGAGGTGGAGGTCGTGATGGACGTGGTGTTAGGCCATGTGTCACGTGGAGCAGGGCTAAGACTACTGAGACGGCTCCTGATGAGCCAGCGCTTCGTCACCAGGACGGTGAGGACGGGAGTGCTAATCTGAGAGCCTCAATGAAGGAGGCAGTAGTAGAGGATGTCCAACAGGTTATGCAGACGATTTTGCCGACTGTAGTGACCGATGTCATTAGAGCTATGAAGGAGGATGAGAAGAAGGAGAGTGAGAAGAGGAGAACCGCATAATGCGGGGGTGAAGCTGGAGGTCTAGGGGTATGGAGCAACCCGATGCTGACATGGTTGTCTCCAGTGGCAATGAGGAGGAGGAGGAAGCGGTGCAGGAGACTGCGAAGGGATGCAGCTATGGAGCATTCCAAAGGGTAGGCCTCCTGTGTTGTGGAAATAAGAGTGTTGCTATGCCAACATTGGGTGAGAGAGATGGAAAGCAGTACTTGATATCAGCGAGTGCCATGAGGATTCAGAAGGTGAAGTTGCTACCCACTCATTTGTGGATTCAGCCTTATGCTGGTGGGACAACATTGTCCAGGCTGAGGGCACCAGAGCAATCGGGAGGATGAGGGGAGGAGCTGAAAAGGTTGGTGATCGATGAGTTTTGCCCTCATAGAGAACTTGACAAAGTTGAGAGGGGAGTTCCTGCAGCTGGAGGCGGGGACGATGACTCACCAACAGTACACCACAAAGTTCAACGAGATGGCAAGACTGGTGCAAGATCAGGTGACGCCTGTGTCACGAAATATAACAGTATATTCAAGGTCTGCCGGTAGATATCCGATACATCTGGTCGTTGCCAGGCCAAGCACGTTTAGGTCGGCGGTAGATTTGGCGGGGAGGTGTATGACGAGCGAGAGGCGGTGGCGATGATGGATGAGGAGGAAGAGCAGAGTTATGTTAAGAGTGAAAACGGAAGGCGGGATGATGATGATGATGGGAATTTGAGGCTGTTGGTAAGAAGGTAAGGATGGATGATCCAAGGATGTTAACAAAGGAAGCGAGGGCATGCAAGAAATATAGGAAGGAGCATGCAGGAGTACGTAAGCGGGGACGATCTCTGTTTTCAGTGTGGAAAGGAGGGCCACTTGGCGGGATTGTCGGCAATAAGATGTTACAGGTGTGGTGAGAGTGGACACAGGAGCAGAAACTGCATGAAGTCAAGGGCTGGAAGCTCCGGTGCAAGGAAAGAGAGCAGCAGATGAATGTTAGAGCATTTGCCCTGACCGGGAGGAGGCTAGAGCGGACTTCGACGCGACGTCAGGTACGTTTCTGGTAAGTTAAATTTGTGCCTTGTGCTTTGAATGTGGTGCTAGTAGTAGTTCATTTCTGCTGCCGTTGTGTTAAGCTGCACGTTAGGAGTAGGAAGATCGTGCATCCTTCGATGTAGAAATTGCTATTGGTAAGTCCACTAGGTTACCGGATGTCCTAGAGAATTGCGCGATAGTATGAGAGAGCAGTGTTTCCGGCTAGTCTGTTCAGGAAGACGTGCGCCTTAGGAAGGATTGGCTAGCAGCCTATGAGGCAAACACCGAGTGTTGCAACAAGGTGGTTTGAAACAGCCGCGCCGACAAGAGTTTGGATCTGACCTACGGCGATAGAGTAAGATGAAGGCCTCGTTTTGGGAGAGAAGATCACCCGATTTCGAAAGTGAGTGAAGCTAATACTGAGGTGTAAGAAACTAATCTGAACTGTTGCTCAGGTAGGAGAAGTGGCATGTCGACTGGAGCTACACGCTTGTTAAGTGGAAGTCATCCGATGTTCCATGTATCTCGTCTAAGAAAGTGCTCAACTGATGGGGATGTGATCGTGCCACTAGAGAATACTGAGATTGATGAACGATTCAACTACGTGGAGCAACTAGGGGTCATCCATGATAGAAGGAAAGAAGGGCTAAGGAGAATGGTGATTTCATTGTGCGAGTATAGTGGAGCCCAGAAGGGGACTAAGCCTACGTGTAAGATCAAGGAAGAGGTGAGACAGCGTTACCCGTGACTGTTTGAGAAGAGACAGGTTTCGGGGACGAAACCTATATAAGGGGGGTGGACTTGTAACACCCCAAATTTTTATTTAAAAGTCGAGAAAAGAAAAGTATCTAGAAAGAAAGGTAAATGGACACAAGTGGAGGGGCTAAAGTTGTAAAAGGACAAAACTCCAATATTTTTATATAAAATGGGTATGGCCACCACTTTAAAGTATATCTGCGTTCTGTTCTCGGTCAAGAAGAAGAAGAAGAAAGGGGTGCCGGTTTTGGAGCTGCAAAATGTGAGTTTCTTGAGCTTGTGTTCGGTTTTAACTTGGTTGCAGCTTGTAACCGAGTTATTGATGTTTTAAGAAGGTTGTTCTCGAAATTTTGAAGCTGAAATCACAGGTGAAAGTGTTTGGGTTGAAGAGCTGCTCAAGGTGAGTTTCTAGACACTCTTTTAAGATTTAAAGTGTTGGGGCTATTATGCATACGGGTAACGTATGTTTCAGCTTGTTGTTCGATGTTATATGGTGGTTGTGTGTCTAGGCTTGTTATGGGTTAGTATTGTGCTTGGTAGGTTTTAGATGCCTTTGCTTTGATGTATGTAGATCTATGCTTGGGTAGTGTTAGATTGCCTTTCGGGTGTATTTGGCAGTGTTAGGCATATTTCAGAATGTTCTCAGGCGCCCACGCGTTATGTGCTTAAGTGTCCTCATACGCCCAAAGTTGGTGCGCCCAAATAGTGCTAATGCACCCAGGTCATGCACCTGAATAGTGGCCGTGCGCCCAGAAAGTGTGAAAATTGCTAAGTGTGGGTCATGTGTCTGCATAGTGCCCATGCGCCAGAATGGTTTCTGTGGCTAAGTGTTGAAACGCCCAAATAGTGCTGATGCGCCCAAATAGTGCTGATGAGCCCAAATAGTTCCTATGCGCCCAGGAGCTTTTATACTTAGAATTTTCTGCTGATGCGCCTAGAATGACTTGTTGTGCCTAGTTTGGACTTAGGGCTTTCTTTGGGGCTTTAAGAGGTGATGTTTGAGATAGGTCCCGTTGGGATGTGATGGTTATGCTTGGTGCACGCTTGGTGTTGTGTTGTGGTTCCTGGTGTTGTGTGTGGTGTGTTGTCTTTCTTTCTTAAATGGTTTTCAAAATATATGTATATTATGTTATATTATACGTTATGTATGATGTATGGCTTTGCGTGGTGTGACTATTATTGATCGAAAAGTATTATGTAACGAAGTGAAAGACAATAATAATGAAAGTGGAAAGTAAAGAACGAAGGGAGTCTTTGTGACTCGAAGGGAGTCTTTGGGACTCGAAGGGAGTGTTTGTGACTCGAAGGGAGTCTTGTGGCTCGAAGGGAGTCTTGTGGCTCGAAGGGAGTCCTGTGACTCGAAGGGGCTTGTGCCTCGAAGGGAGTCCTTGTGGCTCGAAGGGAGTCCTTGTAGCTCGAAAGGAGTCTTTGTGACTCGAAGGGGATCCTTGTCGCGTACCCCGGTACTGTCGGTTTTCGGACATGAGTCAGGTATTGCATGAGACAGGATCCATATTAAAGTGAAAGAAGGGGGTCCGAAGGGGATCCTTATCGCGCACCCCGGTACTGTCGGTCTTCGGACATGTGTCGGGGGTATTGAATGAGACAGGATCCAGATTGCCGTGAAAGATAATGATGAAATTACGAAATGTACGAATTGAACAATGATAAAGATAATGATAATATTATCAATGTGTATGTATGATGAGTGATCCCATCGTTTACAAAGGAAATGTTTTAATGAAAGTAAGTATTTTATTTATAAAACTAGAACTCACTCAGCGTCGCTGACTTTTTGTATGCATGATAGTTGGTAGGTATTTTGTTGATGCTGAGGAGTTGCAGGCATGGATGCATACGCTATTGGGACGTTTTGAGACTGGCATCCACATTTTGGACATGTATTGTATCTTGAAATGTAAATGATTATGTAGTGAGATAACATGTTCTAATTATAAATGAAAGTTATTAATTTCCGCTGCAAAGAAATGAGTGTTTGAAATAATTTATACGATGACGGTCCAGCTGTTAGCGTCCCGGGAACGGGGCCTTACACATTGTATCATGATTAATGATATGTTATTATTATATTTTACAGATATAAAAATGACAAAAACACAGTATTAATTTTAAGACAATATTATTGTTGTTGTTGTTATTAACCATTTATTAAAAAAATAATATTACTATTAATATATTATATTTTTTATTATTATATTTATTACATATAAATAATATTAATTTACTAAACATATTTAGTATATAAAAAATTACCGGCTACCCAAAATACCTCTAGAAAATATAACTATTAGTTATTATAAGCATGAGTTGTATACCTAATATTTAAATAGTATTTAGTTATAAAATAAATTTAAATGTCATTTTAAAGTATTATAATAAAATATTTAATATGTTGAATTAAATAATATAGTAAATAATGTATTAATAATGTGTATAAATAGTGTATTAATAAAAGAGTTTATTAAAATAGGTAAAAATAACTATTGCATAGGGCACTTTACTCTATGTTTAAAAATGTTGTATTAGGCGTTTACAATTTAAGTAAAATTACTATCCTATCCTCCTAAAATTTATATATAGTAATAGTGGGTTGACCCGCGCGATGCGACAGGTGTCATTGTGTCTCTTGTAGATCGTTAATGAAATGACCTGCTATAAAACTGATTATATATGGATATTATTTTATTATTATATATTATTATTATTATTATTATATTATTATTACTTTGTAAATATTTAGTAGTTAATACTTATTATTTAAATATGATAATACTTGATTTAAATAATATTTAATTATAAAAATATAAATAGTAAATGTAAATTAAATTTCAATTTAAAATTTAATAAATAAGATGATACTTAATTTTATGAATTAAATAATCGATATGCATTAAACAATGTATTAATTAGGAGAAATTTATTATAGAGGAAATTTAAGAACCATTGCATAAAACACATGTACCTTGTGTTTAAAATATTATTTTAGGTGTCTTAAAATTTAAGTAAAATTACATTTGTGTCATTCTCAAATGCTTTATATAATAGTAATAAGTACAATAAGATAATACTTGATTTAAATAATATTTAGTTATAAAATATAAATAGTAAATGTAAATAAATTTCAATAAATAAGATGATACTTATTTTATGAATAAATAATCAATTTGCATTAAATAATGTATTAATTAGAAGAAATTTATTTAATAGAGACAATTTAGGAACAATTACATAAAACACATGTACCTTGTATTTGAAAGGTTATTTTAAGTGTTTTAAAATTTGAGTAAAATTACATTTATGTCCCTCTCAAATGTTTTATATATAGTATAGATATAGATATAAATAGTATCGATATGTTATATAGAACATAAAATGTATGTATGATTGTTACATGAAAAATGTAATTTTATATAAATTGTTCGGTACAAGTATTATAAATTATGCTATATTGCTTGTATAAGTATATAATATTTTTGTAATCATACAATTAATATACATTATTAAGTTATTGGAATAGTTGCACCAAATAAACAAGGGAAACAAATTATGTAATGAACAAGTGTAGATACAAGCCTTATGTTTTCCTGTTATTTTCAATCATGCGGGTGGGGGTCACATCTCACTACAAACATGTGATTGTGTTAACTTGAGTATTACAAGGTATGGGTATTTCATATATTTTTATGTGGGACCCCATTTGATGATGTTAAAACGCAGAGACTTCATTGGTTGAAGTGAGAAAATATGTTTTTCAACAAAATGTGATTGAATGATGTGTATCTCGTGCTTCTCCAGCAGAAAAATCGAGAGCTCATATAATGGGTTGAAAAAGAAAATGGATTCATAGTCAGAAACAAAATGAAGATACGCTGTGAATATGAATTCGCTATAGACAACATATTGAAGTGTTTTTACTTGCAAAAACAAGTACATTTGTAGTGACTTAAAAAATGTTTATGTGAAGTTGTATATTCAAATATTACTAATTACTAAGCTGTTTATGCATTAAATTATTGTTCAATGTGCTTTTTTTTTTTTTGCATATTGTAGTTGTATCATGTGCTTACTTAACTTCACATTTGAATTTAAATTTATATATTACTAAATATCAACTTAAGGTGACATTAGTTGTACCATGAGTTTTAAAAGTTGTAAATATTTTTGCTTTTTCTCTTTTTTAAAATTTTTATTTTTAAAACCAAATACTTTTATATCTTTTATAATTTAACCTCTAGAGTTTTTCACTTTCATATTTGATCCCCAATACTTTACATATTTTACAAATTATTCATTTACATTTCGGTCTAAATTTTGAGAGTTAACACGCTCTAACGTGCAAGTGTGCTTCAACGCTGTTATGCCTATTTTTCCCGTTTAACGGCTCTGTCGTAACATGCGGGTCCTAAATTGATTTAGTTATTGTTTTTAATATTTTACGTATGCGTGGTTCAAATTTTTCGCGTCTACTTTCCGATCGATTTTATATTTTTCCTTTCTATTTCTTTTTTAATACAAACCATTTTACCGTTGGTGGTTGCTGATCGTGGTGTAACATTGATACTATTTGATATGAATTTACTCTCCCGTCGTAATGCGAGTGGCTTATAATAATACATTTAAGAACGAAATTATCTTTTTACATTAATTTTAAAATTTTAAGGGATAAATAGTCTTTATGAACTATAGTAATTATCTTTACATATGTTAATTATGTGATTATAATTGCAACTTCTTTCATGACTTTACATAACTATAACTTTTTCATACGTGAATGATTTTTAAAATATTACGCTATATAACGAGAATTTTATTCTTTTTAATTTGAGTACGGTATTGCTATAGGTTTTTTAATTTAAGAGAAAAATACATGTTGTGAAACTTGTCACATTACGCGGACACCTCTCTGGATGTATTCAACCGTTTTGGGGTCCAAGCCGAACAATTCAACGCATTTTCCCAAATGTCAATGTTAAACCCATCACTCCGATAGTGAAAAACTAACAAGTTTATGCACTTTGTTAATCAAAATTTTGAAGTGTTTTATTAAATTTCCAACCCTATATAAATTTATTTTTTTAAATAAGTCAGGCAACTGAAACATTTATGAACTTTGGTTACTAATAACTGAATTTATTTTTCTAACCAATTTGAATTAGAAGTTAAATGTGAAGAAAAAAAATCTATAACTTAATAACAAAGTTTCAAAGTTGTTAAATTTAAGTTGAATTCAACTAAGATAATTACTAAATAGTAACCAAAACTTATATATGTTTAATTCGGCTAACTAATTTAAAAAAAAAATATATTCATAAAATATATAATATGATCATAACAATCAGTAAAAACTAGTGACTTTATAGAGATAAAAAAAAATGAAAAGAACTTAATGAAGATTTGAAAAACTCAATTACTACTATAGTATTATGTTAAAATTGTTCCACCAAAGAGCAAAAACTCTCAAAAAGAATACTGGATACTATTTAAAGTCTAACTTAAAACTAATTACTAACTTAAGTGAGATAACACTTAACACTTAACCATGTGTGTTTTTTAAAATTAGATTGAGTTTTTTTTGTTGTGGGCGACATAACAATAGTGTTTTGAGTTAGACCATATCATGAAAAAATAAATGAAAATAAAATGTGAGCATATTTGTTTTGTATTTAGTTTTCTCGAAATGAAATAAAAGCTCCTAGTTATAGACCTGAACAAAACTACAATCTAACTGAATTAGTTAGTTTGACCAAGTATAATTAACTTCTACTAACAAACTATTATACATTTGACAAATTGACTTTGGTTGACCATCTTCATTGTAACAATGTTCTTCGTTTCACGTGCCCCCATTATGAAGCTATACATTATTCTCAAGGTGATGCGATTAAATTGGTAGTTTAAATGAGATTACTACTAATTAAGTGTTTCTATATCACCTTATCATGAAGTTTCAAATAATACAAACATTAAATTTATGAGGGTTCTATTACATAACACTTGATTTTTTAGCAGTTTACTAAGAAAAGAATGCAATGAACGGGATCGTCATAACATATTATTATTGTCTTGGTGATGGTAGTTATATTTCATCCTGCTATGGTTTATTTTGGTCGCACCCTCAATATAAGCGGAAACACGAGGATGCGACGGACGGGATCGTCATAACACATTGGGGTCTAAAAGAATCACTAAAGACATTCTCCGTAAATGGGTCATGACATCGCCTGACACATAAGAACACGTGCCAAGTGTAGTCAATCCCAAAACGTCATACCATAGATGCATAAATAATCCAAAGTTCCATTTAGAAACGAACAAGTACAAGTACAAAACAATCCCCAAACACAAATCCAACAATTACAATCCAACAAACAAACAAATCCAATACAAGTCCAAAAGTCCCGGATTATATATTCACCCGAGGCCATGCATAGGCCAAGTCAATCTCAACTAGCATACCGATGACAGGGGTGATGGTGTCAACCCGATACTAACAATACCTCTCATAACAGTCAAGTACAAGTACAAGTATATACTCATGAACGAACATCTAGACTCAACCCATGACCCAAAACACATACAATAAGTCAAAATAATCTTTAAAACACGACATAGACCAAGACAATGAACAAGCTTTTCCCCCAAGTAAAACATGTTAAAACGGGTCGTGAAACTCACCTCAAATAGTACAGTCCAAATCCCACAATACGCAAAGCAAGCACTAAAGTACAAATCACAAAAGAATTACTAAAAAACACAAAATGACCAATATGGCTGTAATCCTTGTAGCCCAGAGCAAGTCCAATGTCAGATTTAAACTTTAAATTCGCCATATTTAGGGTTTTAGTTGTCGCTTTATATTACTTTATTAATGTCCTTCGATGCACATCTATTAGTCCATATTCAATGAATTATAGATATTATTAGCTTATCCTTTAAAAAACTCATTTAACCACTTTTAAATACGAAACTTGTCTTTATTTGATTATTTAGTTTCAAATCCATAGTTTTAAGTTTATCAAAATATTTCAGCATGTAGAGCTGATTGCGCACCATTTTTGCATAAACTGCTTGGAGGTCGAAACGGTAACGAAACGTTACGTAATAGGTATCGTTGAAAAGATAAGACTTTAAATTAAACTCCAGAAAAGAATCATCTTAATTAGATAAGATATGACTCGACGAACACAGACCAATCTTCTGCCTAAATTCGTTAGTTTTGACCTTCAGTTTTGTCTTCCACGTTTTGAGAACCAAACGATGTCGAAACGACATAAGACCACTTGGTTTAGTTAGAGGACTCACTAAGCTTGATTTTAGATGAAAAGTTTGACCCATTTGGGCTTATTATGACCAAGTTATGACGTATACAAAACGTTCTATTTTTTCTGACAACAAACTGTCCAGTTCATTAGTCTTGTTCTTTTACATCCCAAACCGCCATATTTGACTCTTATTGACCCGAGTACTTAAAAGAATGTTTATTCCATATTCTAATTGGTGAAAAATTGAATTAAACACTTGGATTATCCCAATTTTCAGTCCCAAAACAGTTAGTTGGATTTTAGTTTTTCGGTTCACAATATTAATTAATCGATACATAGTTTTGATTGTTCAACGTGTCCATCCATTCAAGAAATATAATTAATGGTTTCATCAATGATTTATAAGATCAAGATGTCCAGTTTGATCAGGTCACACAAGATTACAATCCAATTTTGATAGATTCAAGAGTATACAAAGACTAGGAATTAGGGTTTTACCGTTTAAAGAGTCCAACACATGTAACACCTAGATCTTCACGATCCAACATCCAAAATAGAGAATAAAAGAATATTAGATGATGATTTTGTGTTTAGATGATGAATATCATCAATATCAAGATAGAACAATGAATAAAACCATCAAACAATGATTTTTCTTACCAAAAGATTAGAAGATGAACAAGGCTTGCTTAGAACACGATCTTGAATGTCTTGATTATTTCAAAAATCAATGGAATGATAGAAAGATGTTTATTTTTTGATGAAGATGATGAAAAACAAGAGGGAATTGGGTTGTGGTGGCTAGGGTTTGTAACTTGAGAGAGACTTGGAGAAAAAGTTTTGCAACAAATGAAAGGAAAACAAGGGGACAAGGGGAAACCCCCTACCTTTTATGTAGAATTCGGCCAAGGAGGGCCTTAGATGGGCCTCTCGGTCCCTTTGCCTATCTTGTCCAGTTCCGTCTCATCCGATCCGCGTGTCATCCAATTTTGTGTTTTTAAATTCTACGCGTTAATACGATTCCAACGAACTATTATATGCTACATAAATTATTTAATTTATATTTTTTATTAAATAAAGCATATTTAGTAGACTTTAGGCAATGCCCACTGGTGTCCGAATTTTGTTTGCGTTCTTAACGTAAATTTTAATACTTTAAGTTTTGACAATTCTTGATCAAGCCCAAGATACATAATCATCGGACTATATCCAATCTGGTGAGCATCTCACTTCACCAAACCTAAGCCCATTAGTACATATTAGGCCCATAATGCGCAGTTCTAAAACTTAGCATGTCTATACGCGTCTAATGTACTATTCTCAGAGCAAATCAAACATTAGGTCAACTTTCAAGTCAAAGTCAAAGAGTCAAAGTCTAAAAGTCAAAGTCAATGGTCAAAGTTAATGGTCAATGCACCTATTTTGGTGGCGGTTGTCACAGTATCCCCCGTTGAGAGAATTTCGTCCTGAAATTCAATTGGAGTTATTAACTGCAACGCCTTCCATGAGTAGGTTAGGGTACTTAGTCCTCAATTAACCTTCCCACGCATAGATAAATTTTGGGGCCTCACTTTGAGTTCCATCTAATCTTTATCAAAGCAAATAATGCCTTTTCGAAGGCAGCAACTCGTATGTAGCCCATAAACTAAGGTATCTGAGATGAATTTTTAGGTCTATAACCTATTTTTGATATCTCTAGAGTATGGCTGTCGTTCATTACCAAAAGTTAGTTCTCAGTCTGGTTCTAATTTCACATTCATGGTATCATTAGTGTTTATATATAGGGTGTACCGCAGCTAACCCACCACACTGTTAACACCTTGATAGTGTATCATTCACCAATTGTAACTAATTTTCAATTCAACTAACGTCTGAGAGGATGTGCCTAAAATAATGCTTTCTTTGATTGTTAGTGTAAATTTCTCATGATCTTGAGATGCCTTTAGTCTGTCCTTGATCCGAAAGCCCTAATCATTTTCCTCTTAAATGATTTATGGTCCAGTCATCTAACTTTGCCCGACTTCTAAACCATTATATCGGTGACTGACACTTACATCTGCATAGTGCCTCGTGCTAATATAATATTCTAATGGTAGCTATTGTTATAAGGAAACTCAACTAATAGTAGGTGAGTGTCCTAACTACCTCCAGAGTCAATAATACAAGACCTTAAAATATCCTGCGATGTTTTAACAGTTCACACACTCAGTCCGTTAATCTGAGAGTAATAAGTTGTACACCTGTCCTGACGCGTTCCTAGTACCTTCTATAAGCTCTGCTAGAATCGTAACATGAAACGACTGTCATAATCGGAGACAATCAACATAGGTACTCCATTTCTATCCATAATTTCACTAACATAAATCCTTGCCAACATTTACATCTTGTAGTCCTCACGAATAGTCAAGAGATGGGCAGAGTTGGTCATTTTATCCATAATGACCAAAATCAAATTGTGCTCACTACTAATTCTTATTAGCTTTATGATGTCATCCACAATAATGTTTTTCACTTTCGTTCTAGAATCTCAGGCTGTTGCAATAGGGATGCGCGACTTTAACCTTTGAACAAGTCAGAGACTTGCACACGTAGTCCGCTACGTCCCCTTTCATCCAGGCCACCAATACAAGTGCTTAAGGTCATGGTACATTTTGTTAGCACTAGGATGAACAATATACTTAAACTTGTGTGTTTTTTCCAACACCAATGTATGCACATTCCCCATAAATGAAATCCAAATCCGCTTAATAAAGTACAATCTTTCATTGTCCTTTTGTACAACTGTTTGTTCCAGACCTCTCAAAGCCTCATCCTGCACACTCGGTCTCCTCATTGACTCAATTTACAGAATATCGATATGGGATTTGATACCTAAATGAACCATCATTCCCAATTCCCTTACGCACGTGGGTTTGACTCTTTTCTTACGGCTTAACACATTGGAACTCACATTTGCCTTTCCCGGTGACATCAGATTTCACAGTCGTAGTCACTGAACAACTCAATCCAACGTCTCTATCTCATGTTCAATCCTTTTTGATGAAAAATGTGTTGAAAACTCTTATGGTCAGTATAGATGACACACTTGGAGAACTTAGCGTATAGTTTCTCCTTTTCTAACAATTCTAGGACTGTCCTACATGTTTCTCATGATCCTCCCTGTACTTAAATAAATCAAAATATCCTCAATGAACAGTATAAAAAATTTATTCAGATATGACTTACACATCTGATTCATCCGGTCCGTGAACACCGCAGGTGCCTTTGTTAGCCCAAGATGCATAACTATTAACTCGTAATCTCTGTAACGAGTTCTAAATGATTTCTTCAGTATGTCATCCTCATGTATTATAAGTTGATGATTACCAAACGATGATCAATATTTACAAAGGTTTGTTGATACTTGAAGCTGATCAGATAAGTTATTTACCTTTGACAAAAGATAACGGTTCTTGACCGTTAGCTTATTCAGCTTTTAATAGTCCATGCACGTCCTGAAGGATCTATCCTTCTTCTTGACACAAAGCACTGGTGCCCCATGGTAGGTGACTGGGTCGAAGAAAAATATTATCTAACAACTCCTGAGATGATTAGATAAATCATCCATCTTTAAAGATGCTAAGCGATAAGGTGTCCTAGCATCATTCATTGCATAAGGTACCAGGTAATTCTGAAAGTCCATCTGTTGTTAAGGATGCTATCTTGCCAAATCCTTTAGGAGCACTTCTTGAAATTCACACACAACAGGCATGTTATCTACCTCATATTCCCTCGCCTTCATGCCCATGATCTGTATCTTGTCCTCTTTTTATCTATCTCCATGTACGTCAAGTGTCTCACCGTTTTGCAACGACATGCGAGCAATATTCTCGTTGAAGATGATCTCCGCCCTATTCCTTGACAACTAGTCCATTCCTACAATCATGCTAAACTTCCAAGCCAAAATCATATAAGATCTATTGTAAAGGCTCTTCTAATAGCACAGTACAGTCCTAAATTGTATCCCTAGTATTTAACTACCATTAGCCCACTTCATAACACGTATCCTCATAACTGGGGTCAAGTCCAACTTAGTTACAAAAGTCAAAGTCACTACGTCCGGGTCCTCTCAGGCATCATTGACACCAATCACAAATGCCTTTCTATGAACAGGGTTGCCATATTACCTTGCCCTAGGTTTCCATAAATTACAGACTAGATTAGTGTTGTTATTCCTTTAATTTTGATTGACCGTTTGACCTTGAGCCCTATTTAACCTCACATATGCATTTTGATGATGCTCCTAGCTTCCACACTTATAATGTCAAAGTCGAACTCTTCCCTATTTGACTTCATTAATCGGCACACCTGGTTTCACCAGTACCTTAAAACCCTTGGCTAAGCGCTCTAATTGCTTGAAATTAAAACACATAGGACGTGGCGTCATAGTCGGATGGTGCAGATTGCACTTATTACACTACGGACAAGTGCCGACATAGTACTTCATTGCCAGCACGACAGCCACATATCCTTTCATGACCTTGTCCTTCTTGTCCGCTTTAACTCCAGCTAGCTTCCCGATTCCCTAACATTGTTCTATGTCTCACTAGCTTTCTCCAAGGGCCAATACGAACCATCTTATCAGCCAAAGTACCTATCTTTAGTATTGCACTCTAAATGGTTAGGGTGTAGTAGCGACCATCATTCCACGACTGTAGAACTAGCCCCTGATGTGCTCTCAACTTTATTTGATTTATGTGTCATAATTATGGCACCAACTTTGCCAGCTTATGGAATTGGTAGGTATGGGCGTCACGACCAAATCCTGCCATTGCATGATTCCAAGACACAAGATCTAACTTTTCCATCTAGTCCACAAGGCAGTACTCCTCAGTTACCAATGCTTAAGCTCATCCAAAGTCATGGCCATTACAACCTCCATAACTCGAACTAGTGTTTGGGCTTTCTACTACATTAGTGCTTTGCCCACCAATGAATAGACAACACACTTTACCTTTGATTCTCAGAACAGATCTTGATGTTCACATCCATTCCCACTTCTCAATGCAAAGGGTCAGGGTTGTTGCTCCAACTTTCCTGTGGTACCCCTTTGGCTTGCACGTCATGAACTCTATGCACGTACAACCAATTCTGCCTCCAGTACCATTTCCCCATTTCCCTCCATGTTATTAGTCCCACCATGTCCAACTCCAAACCGCTAGGATCACCACATATCCTAGTTCAAGCACATCCTTAGTATACCAAGATGTTATATATAGGGTTCCCCGCAGCATTCCCACCACACCAACGATATACCAAGAACACCGCTTAAAATGGTTAAATGACATCTGCTTATTCCATCAAGCGCAATGCTAGAACGTTCAAATAGCCAATACCCAAGTCTTAAGATCAGTCTTAACAAAGTAGCATAGATACAGGGAGTCTGACCTCTCTACTTCAACTCTTCAAAGACCAAGTACATTTTGAACATGTAGTCAATTTCCATGATCACAGAACAGAAGCGGGAGTGACTTATCATAGTCAAAGTATGATTCCCATGAAGGCTCCAGATCGATTTGTACTTATGAAAGGAAAAATGAGATAGGTGTTTCCACAACATTGTTTATAATAAGAACAGGAACTCCAATGTCCTATGTATAGAATTGAAGATTTGTACTAACTATGATGTTATCTCATGAAAGGGTTTGCTAGATTCGCATGCACCACAAATTTCAATTACGTGTGCACCCTTAATGGTAATTTGCTTTGCATGGTCACTCCTAGCACCTCCTGTTTGAGTTAACGCATCTTGTCAAGTACAGAGTGTTATCCATGGTTGGAGAATCAAGGATATGGTCACTAACCAAAGGTTAAGTAACCGAAGTTGTATAGAGGAATAGATTAAGAAAGTATTCACTTAGGTGTGGAATAGTCAACGGAATCCATTTAGCATAGTCCAAAATCTAATAAGTAGTCATCTGACCTGAGTACGCCATGGTTCTTATCTGTTGGTGTCATTTCAGCTAGCGTGTCAATCTCTCAAGATTCAACTCCCAAGATATAAATAAGGACTCAAATAACATAGCTAACACCAGCAGACGGACATAGTAAAGGTTGGCTTAACAAGCAAAGTCTTTTAAAGAATCCTTATAGCCATACTTATCAATCCCAACCAAATAATAATCAAGCCCGTAACAAGAGGACGTCCTTACCTAATGCTTCCTCAAGGCACACACAGATGATACAATGACCAAATTTTTTTCCAAATAACTACATCACAAATAACATGTAAGACAAGCTATATAGCACAACAGATAATGCACATAAAACATTCACATGTATAATAGTGCACACATACTCCTATGATGCATAGTACATGTGGGTACATAGGTTATAGTCTAGGTCAAATAATCCACCTAATTCTCTATAACCAGTGGCTCTGATACTAATCTGTCGCACCCTCACTAGAAGCGAAAACACGAGGATGCGATGGATGGGATCGTCATAACACATTGGGGGTCTAAGAGAATCACTAAAGGCATTCTCTGTAAATGGGTCATGACATCACCTGATAAATAGGAACACGTTCCAAGTGTAGTCAATCCCAAAACATCATACCATAAATGCATAAATAATCCAAAGTTCCATTCAAAAACGAACAAGCACAAGCACAAAACAATCCCTAAACACAAATCCAACAATTACAATCCAACAAACAAACAAATCCCAAACAAGTCCAAAAGTCCCATGAATTGTCTATTGCTCCTAAGAGAACGGTCTTCTCTAAAGTCCATATCCAAACACCTAAGCCTCATTACCTGAAAAGACATGCTCTATAAAGTCAACAGACGTTGGTGAGTTCACAAGTTTAAAAGTACAAATAATTTGCCGTGTATAACATGTATAGAAAGTTGTATGTGAGTAAGAGTACATAAGCCATAGATATCAACATGTAGGGATTAAAACTAGAGCTTGGAAAATCAAATCAAGATTATGAAGATCAAGTCGCGTGAGAACCTGAACTTGCAGCGCGAGAACTTGCATCTCGCGCGAGAACTTGGAAGTCGCGCGAGAACTATGCGAGAAATTCCTAGTTTAGTATAAATATATGTTTTGTAATGTAACTACAGAGCTTTTGTAATTTCTTGATTTCATACTTACTTGTAAACATTCAAAGTTAGAGAGCAATAGAATTGAGAAGTTTATTTACACTTGTGTTCTTCATTTGCTTATTTAATCTCATACCGTGATGATTACATTCCGCATTCTTGTCACGAGATCAATTTTATTTGTATTGTGCTGATCCTTACAATTGCTATCAGAGCTTGGTATGCTCTAGATCGATCTATTTGAAGATTGAAGAGTGTTTTTGAAGTTTTCTTAAGCTCCAATTTGGATTTTGTTGAAGATATAATTGATTTCTACTGTTTTTGACCATTCTTGAAGATGTTAAAGGCTGTTATGTTGTTGATTGAAGATTCGGTGAAGTTTATGTGATTAATTGAGCTTAATTCAATCAATTAGAGACAATTAGGATCAAACTGAATCTAAAACACTAATTGGAAGCTTAATTAATCAATTTTGAATAAATTGGTGAACGTTTGAAGCTGGAATCATCGAAGTTGAGAAATTTTGATCCGGCGAAAACTTGAGTTTCACACGCGAAAAGCATCTGTTCGCGAAAAGTCTAATTTTCGCAAAAGTTTGTTGGAAAATCTGTTGCAGAAGATTCCTTTCACGCAAAAAGTTGATCATTTCGCAAAAGTCAGTTACAAAAGTATCCGCGCGAAAAGTTTATGCGAGAAGCTTGTGCGAATTAGTTTTGTTCAAGATATTCGCGCGAGAACCTTATCTTTCGTGCGAGAACTTCAAGTTTGAAGAATTTTGAAAAAGTTTGAATCCAAAGTCTCTCAATGGAAAATTTAAAGCATATCACTGCTACTCTTAATCTCAACAACCAGATTGGCACAAGCGTATAACCTCCTAGACTTCTCAGCGAAGAAGATTATACTGACTGGGTTTATCTCTTTGATAATCATGTCATTTACACCAAACCCGGATGATGCGGTCAATCAAAAAAGTCCCGTATATCCTGGGGTATACCAATGAGAAAGGAGACTTGATGCCTAAACCTGAACACCTCTGGGATGAGGAAGACATGAAGAAATTAAGCTTGATGATAGCGTATGCTGCCATCACTATAGCACTTACTACTGAAATTGCTCAGAAGTTCAAGGATTTTAGGAAGGCAAAATGGATGCAATGGAGGAGCAGATTACGGGCAATAAGGATATGAGGGAAAGCCGAAAGGACATGCTGAACCAAGAGTTAATTATGTTTAATCACATACTTGGTGAACTTGTGGAGGCTCAAATGTCCAGGTTTGTGAAGCTTATAACAAAGATGAAAAGTGCAGTAATTACACTAGAGAACATCTCAGTAAACAAGTAGTTTTTAAACTCACTACCTTACAGCTGTAACAACAATTGCACTACCATCAAGAGAACCAAGGATTTGTTCACCTTGTCCCTCAGTGATCTAATCTCAACCATAAAATCTTATGAAATGGATGACAAGCAGAGAGCTGCTAACTACATCAACACAATGGGAACTGATGCATTAGCATTATATGCTAAAATGGCTAGTAATCCAAATTATTATGTTAGCTACTCTTGTTGTATCAACAACAACAATTAGCCCCTCATGTTATCCAAATGTCAAAGATCCACCCTTGCCTCAGTTCCAAGCTTCTCATCAGAACCTTTATAATCTAGCTCAATCTCAACCAATACCCAGATCTACCTACAAAGTCAATCCACTCAACCTTTACAACAAGCATTTGTTGTAAACTCCCACCCTAACAAACAAACCATTCAAATAGCTAAAGAGCACTCTATTTACCACTTTCATGAATATCTATGAAGCATTCACTGCTAGAAGACTCAATGCACCCAATATCTTAGTTGATGACTTGCAACAAGTTAATCCTGATGATGTTAAAGAAAATAATATCAAGTATTAGATGGCTATGGTAGTGTATTGTGCTAATAATTTACAAGAAAACTGGGAGAAAGATATTGGTCTAAACATCTCGAAACTGTGACAAACCTAGTCACTTTGCAAGAGAATGTACCGAAGGAAAGTCTGATCAAGCAGATAGTGGAAAGAAGATGGTGACTATAGAGGTGGAATCAAAGGGAGACAAAGAAAATTAATCAAACAACAAAGCACTAGTTTCTCAGACTAATGAAGAGTACAATTGGTCCTATCAGATGGAGATTCTAGATATAAAATTGTCTACTGCTTTGTTAGCAGAAATTCAAACTGTTGAAGAACATGTTGATGCAAATTTACTAGCTGAATTTGTATCTGATGATCTGATGAATGGTATGTTTGATGAAGAGAAGAAGGTTGAAGATAAGCAAGTTGAAGAGGTGCAAGTTGATAAGGTGCTTAATGAAATATTTGTTAAGACTACTCCAGCTCAATCAAACATCACTGAAGAGAAGAAGATTGAAGAAGTTAAAGAAAATGCCGTTGAGCTCACTCCGGCCAAGATTGAAAAGACTGTGCGTGCTGTTGAGGAAACTCAGCATCTACTTGTGACAAAAATGACAATGCTGTTGAGATCACTCCCGCATCTAAAGCAGAAGAAAACATAATTTTGAAAGCCTTTATGGTAAATGCCATACCTGAAGAGAAGAAAAAGGAAGAAAAGATTGAAGAGGTACATTCTAATCTTTGTTCAAGTACATGTATAGGAAAGGTACAAAGATATAGAGTTCACAACGAACGCTTGATTTTAGAAGTTGAAAAACTTCAATATCAAGCTCGTAAATATAAAACTGATGAGAAAATATTTAAAATGAAGATAGTAGGGTTAAACTAATCGATTTATCAATCAAAATTGAATCTTCATGATAAAGATTGTAATATAAAAGATTTGACAACATGTAACAATAAACTATCTTTAGAAATAAATAAACTTAATAGTGAACTCTTATAAGCAAAATTGACTGTTGAAAAATTTGAGCTGTCCTCAAACATGGTTGAAGGTATAATAAAGTCTCAAATGACTCAGAAAAATAATGTGGAAAAGGTGGCGTTGGTTATTCTAACATTGCACCACATATTAGTCATGATTATACATGTTTTCCTTCATCAATTACCACACCAGATGAAGAGACCTATGGATTAGGTTTCCAACCAAAGTTGGACTTAATACATCCAGTCAATATTTCACTGACTATTGATCCGGTCATAAAAACTGAAATTAAAATTAATCTTGACAATTCTTTTGCAGAAAGTGTGAAGAAAGAAGGTTTGGTTGAAGAATGAAAAAGTGATGATGAAATAGATTTTCAGGAAAATAAAAGTGTAATGAAAAATCTTTATGTAATTTATTATCAATTATCAATGAAATTTTAGATGTTTTATTTCTACAAATATTTGTTCAAAAATGTCTAACAAACAAAAGAAACTAAAATCAAAGATAGCTTTTAAGGACAATGAAATAAAACAAGTCATAACATCAGTATCTGACTTGAAAACTGATTTCAAGATCAGATTTGTTTCAAAAGGCAACATTGATAAGAAAGATCATACCCTTAGAGAAACAAATGCTAGTTTCTTTAAGAATAAGTCTCCTATTACCGCTAATTATATGAAACAAGATGTTTGTAGATCAGGTATCAAAGACATTGGTCCCATTCTAGTACCTAAAACTCAAAAGGTTAAAGCTACAGTTCATGCCTTATCGGCTTAAAATATGAATCAAAAAGCTAGAAAAGATACCTCAATTCTTTCAGAATCATCTAGAACAATTCATAATGAAAGAGAGAAAAGAGAGTCTGTTAAAGAATCATAAGGCCAAAGAAATACTAAGGCCAAATTCTATGATAACTATGGAAGTTATCATAAACAGTTTGTTCAAAATACACAAGTATCAAATACATATCATAATTGTGTTGTTATGTATATGGCAAGCCAAATCATAAGGCTAGAAATTGTCATCGTCAACATCAATTGTCAAGCAAACAAAGACTTCACAACTTAATTTCAAATAATAGAAAATAATTCTTTTTAAATGCCAAACTCAAAAAGAATTCAAATCAGTCAAATTCTTTTGTTGATAAATGCAATGGTCAAATGAAAACAGATTTGAATAAAGAGAAGTCAAACGTGGAATCGTTACATGTTGATGATAGCATTTCTAGTCGAATTCAGACCACTTTAAAGAAAATGATTACACATCTGATTAAACCAATTCAAAAGTGGAAAATAAAAGAAAAACAATTTAATCTTGATATTGTTGAAAATTATGTTTTCAATGATGAAAGAGATATGATATTAAAGTCTGTATCATATTTGGATAAAAACAAAGTGCTCAAGTCAACCATGGCTTGGGTTCCTAAACATGAATAAACTCATTCATATGTGAAGGAACAACCAAGACAAGTTATCAACAGTGTTTGGCATGTTAACAGTGGTTGTTCAAGGCACATGACCAGTAATATATCTCTGTTAAACAACATACAACTTTACAATAGAGGATATGTTATATTTGCAAGAGATAAAGGTGGTAAGATTACAAAGAAAGGTACAATGTCTAATGGTGTGTTAAGTTTTGAAGATGTCAATTTTGTAGAGGAACTTAAACATAATTTGCTATGTGTCTCTCAAATTTGTGACAAAAGGTATTCAACACATTTCAATGATAAAGAATGTCTTATTCTAAAACCTGGATTTGTAATTCCTGATGAATGGATTTTATTAAGAACTCGAGAGACAAAGACACATATTTACTTGACATGAATCATTCACATTCATTTGTAACTGCGTCTTGTTTGTTATCTAAATCCCCAGAAAGTGATTCAATGTTATGGCATTATCGTCTTGGCCATGTAAACATTAAAAACATGAACAAGTTGGTTAGAGGAAATCTGTTGTAGGCCTACCATTGAAAGAATTTCAACTTAATGAACATTCTCTGTCATGTTCAAAAGCAAACAACATAAACTTTCTAATAAACCAGTTGCTCATACCAAAATTGACTCCATCCTTCAACTATTACATATGGATTTGTTTGGTCTACTTAGCATTTTGAGTTTAGGATGTCGTGCATTTTTCTTGGTTATTACTGATGATTTTTCCAGATTTACATGGTTTTTTTTAGCAACCAAAGATGAGACACCTTACTTGCTGATAAAGTTCATGACCCTAGTGGAGAATCAGACTAACAACCATCAGTGCATTCAAAGTGATAATGGATAAGAATTCTGCAATCATACACTGAATGAATTTTGTGATTCAAAGGGGATAGCTAGACAATTTAGTTCTGCAGGCACTCCACAACAAAATGGAGTTGCTGAAAGACGAAACAGAACTTTAATTGAAGCTGCCAGAACAATGTTATCAACAACCAAATTACCGTCATTCTTTTGGGCTAAAGCTGTTAGCACTACATGTTATATTCAATATCATATGTTAATCAAAAAACAACAAAACATGACTCCTTATGAATTTTTTTAAACATAAACCCAAATTCAAATATTTCAAAACCATTGGATGTTGTTGTACTTTGTTAAACACATCTTATTCTAAATTAAAATTGATAAAAAAGCTGATGAATGTTATTTTGTTGGATATTCAGCCAACAAATTTGCATACCGGGTTTATAATAAAAGAACTAAATAAATAATTGAGTCTTTTGATATTGATTGGCACGAATCTAACAAAACAGATGCGGGTTCAGCATCTTCATGGGTATATGATTATGCTTCATTATTTGAAACATTTAATCAATCATCTGTTGTTCTATAGCTAATCCACCTTTGACATCATCTATTCAAGATATCTTTACTAGTGATTTTGGATCTATCTCATCGTTAGCAAAAGAAAAATCTTCAGATATACCTTCTTCTTCAAATGTCACAGCTATTCCACACTCTGTTTCTGAATCTGATTTATCTCATTCTGATCCAGTTATTGAACAAGCTCCACAAGTTTCTGGTCAGAGTTATTCTTCTACTCAAATTGATCCGATTGACACAATTCAAGTTCCATTTGAAGATTTATCTGTTGATAATGATATTCTTTAAGAGAAAGATATTGTGTATCAACCGATGGAACAATACTGATGAACAGTTGGTCATATGTCTAATTTAGATGAAGTTATTTCTGAAGATACCATTCCTTAGCTGAGAAATCATAAGGATCATCCAACTGAAGCAACCATTGGTCCGTTATCACAATGTGTCTGAACTCGAAGTCATCTGGCACGATAAATACATGTTATATTCATATTTTATATCTCAAATTGTGCCAAAAAACATTGAGATGGCATTAAAATAAAACAATTGGGTTGAGGCTATGGAAGACGAATTGATGCAATTCAAGAAGCTAAATGTGTGGCATCTATGTGAACTACCAAAGGGTAAGTTGTCAATTGGTACAAAATGAATATTCAAAAACAAAATAGATGAAAAGGATGTGATTGTTCACAACAAGGCCAGACTTGTTGTTTAAGGATTCTATCAAATTGAAGGTCTTGATTATGAAGAATTATATGCTCCTCCAAGACTAGAAGCTATACGCATTTTTCTGGCTTATATTTCATACAAGAACTTCAAGGTCTATCAAATGGATGTCAAAACTGCATTCTTGTATGGTAAAATGAAAGAAGAAACTTATGTTTGTCAACCACCTGGTTTTAAAGATCCAGATCATCTGACTATGTATATAAGTTAGACAAAGCACTGTATGGCTTACATCAATCACCTTGAGCTTGGGATGCCCCTTACTGAAAATTTGCTTGCAAATAGTTATACATGGGGTGCTATTGATCAAACTTTATTCTTATGGAAGACTGGTGATTATTTTATTCTTGTTTAAGTATATGTCAATGACATTATCTTTGGATCTACCAATGATGATTTGTGCAAGGAATTTGAGGTTATGATGAAAAAGAAATTTGAGATGAGTTCTCTTGGGGAAATGTCGTTTTATTGGGTATCCAAGTTAAACAAGATGCTAAGGGTATACTGATACATCAAGAAAAATGTGTTCATAGCATCCTCGACAAGTACAAATTTCAAGACTCCAAGATTGCTCCCACTCCAATGGCTTCTCGTCCAACTTTAACTCCTGATCTCAGGGTAAAGATGTTGATCAGCATCTCTATCGATCAATGATTGGATATCTGATGTATCTCACTGCCAGCAGGCCAGACATCATGTTTCTTGTTTGTCAATGTGAATGTTATCAAATTAATCCGAAGGAATCTCACATGAAAGCTGTCAAACGGATTTTCAAATACCTCAAGGGTCAACCAACACTTGGCCTTTAGGGGGAGTAAAAGAAATTTACAAAAATATTTTGTTTTACACATTATGAAAATTAAATTTTTAAGGATTTATAGAAAATGATAGTACATTTCTGATTTTGATACATTACATCCTAAGGCTTAAAAGAAACTGACTTGGATTATGTTTGATATGTTGATAGGCTGACTTTCAAGACTAAAAAGTACTATGATCTGTGATACACTGAAAGTAAACTTTAATGATGAAGTGGAATACTCATCAATGTTTTGTGGTAACACTGATTCCAAGCTAAAACAGACTGAGAGTTACAGTCTAGTCATACTCGAGCCAGTTACTGTCTGATTCAGTGTCTTTCAGAAGAAATATAAAAATGTATATATAAATATCAAAAGAAGAAAAGATAAAAAAGCAAAGACAAAAGGAGACAATGAATAATAACAAAAGAGCAAAAAGATGCCAAAAGGCCATATAGTAATAAAATATGCCAATGTGCATAATAATAAAAGATATATCATATACATACATACTATATGTAGATGCTTCTTTAAAGATTAACATTTGTCTTTGTGTGTCTTTATTTTTTGTCATAGTATAGGGACTTTATGTAAATATTGTTCCTTGTGTATTGATAGTATAAATAGCATAGATAAGGTATGCAGAGAGGGATAGATAATCATATAACGAATTGTAACTGTTTCTTTCTACACTTGTATTCTCTATGCATTCTATCAATGAAACTATGAAACTATGAATTTTTGTGATATGTTTGCTTAGATTTGATTACTTGTGTTTGTTTTGATTGAATTGTATCACGATATCATCACAGAAAGATCCATTTTGAGCTCATCAAATGGTATCAGAGCTGTTGGTTCAGTGATTTGAGTTTGTCTAACTGTCGAACTTTTGAATCACTTGAATCTGTGATTGATAAGCAATTCAATCTAAAAATTGTTGATTTCAATTGTGTTTCATCATTAGAAACATGAATTGAATCACAATTTCAGTTCAATTCGTTCAAATTCAATGAATTGTTCAAATCAGTGTTAGAACCTGTTCTTCATTAGTCGAACTGATTTTCAAGCCAAAGATCATTTGTTGTTGTTATTTGATGAAAATGAAGTTAAAGGACTGTTAATTGATCGAATTCCTACCTAATTGGAGGATTTTAGGTCAATTCATCAAGTTTTGAAGGATTTCAAAGATCTGAGTTCGTTTGAATATGTTGAAGTTAGCGCATTAGGTCAAAACACTACTGAAAATTGCCTAAGTGTTAGGCGCTTGACAACTGTTCAGGCGTTTTTACACTGTTAAGGCGTTTTTGGATCAGGCGTTTACCACTGTTGGGGCGTATTACCAGTGTGGACTAGGCGCATTACAACTGTTGAGGCATTTTTAATCTGGGCATTTCACAACTGTTCGGGCGCATTTCAGATTGGGCGTTTTTCAGAATTTTCTAAGGCAATCCCTTAGGCGTTTCAAAGTCAAAGTCGAAGGAAGTTTCACAACTGTTTGGGCGTTTCATCACTTTTAGGCGCATCAACATCAACACTTAGAAAATTTTCAGAAATTAAAAAAAAAAACTTCAAAATCCAAAAAATTTCAATTCAATTGTTTTAATTCAAAACTAAAAACAACAAAAACAAATCTTTTTCTAAAATACAAAATTAAAATGGTAAAATCAGAAGAGTCAGAGAACAGAGTTCCTAAACTGAAGAACAGAGTTGATTTTAAGAATTGGTCACTTAGACTGAAACATCACCTTAATTCTATTGATACTAATCTATGGAAATCAATAGAAAGACGTCCTCACATTCCTATCAGTTCAGATGGTCCTGATGGAGGATTTGTCTACACTAAAGACTCTCCAGAACCATACCCTGAAGATGGATTGCAGGGTGATATTTAAAGAAAGTTAAGAATGATATAAAAGCATATTCTCTGATGTGTAAAGGACTACCTCTTGAAGTCCTAACAAGACTAGATGATATCAACGGGATATACCATGTATAAAGCTTTGAAGATAATTTGTGAAGGAGGTAAAGAAATTCAAGATCTCAAAAAGCAGAATTGAAGAGACAATTAGAACTATTTGAGCACTTATCTGGTGAAACCATAAACCAAATGATGAATAGGTTTGTGCAACTCACAACTGAGATGTCAACAGCTGGTATCAAAAATGATCTAAAAGATCTAAACTTTAGGCTTCTCAATGCTCTTCCATCTTCATGAAGCAAATAGTTACACTGTTAAAGCATACTGAGAAATTTCCTATGGATCTTGATCAGTTGATAGCCAAAATTGAGTCTGTTGAAATTGATGAAAGCTCAAGGAATAATGACAGAGCAGCTTCAATGTCTTAGTACAAATATGTTGCATCTCCAGCAAGTACTGTGGAAAATGCATTTATGGCTAAAAATGAGAGTTTACCTGAAGAAGAGGGTGATCTGTTTGTAGGAGCAGGGTTCTTTACTGATTCTTCTTATACAAGTGCTCCTGCTTATACATCTCAGCCACAACCTCAGTCTCCTACTATGCCTCAAAGTTCTAAACCTCAAAATGAGACTCCAACTGTTAACTCTGCTAAATCTAGCAAAGTTAAAGATGTCATTAACATCCTATTACAGGATGAAGAGTCCAAATCTGCTTTTTGCTTTTATGGCTAGTTTTCAAGCTTATTAAGGTAGTCATTTAACTCAATTAGATTTTTTTTGCAGGACTTATTCGAAATGGACCCAGATGACATGGAGGAAATGGATCTGAATTGGCAAATGGTGATGATTGCATACAGGACTCAGAAACACTCTTATGTCAACAAGAACTACAAGCCAAGTGCTAACAAGACTGTTGGATTTGACAAGTCTAAGTCAAGGTGTTTCAACTGTAATAGTTATGGCCCCTTTTCAAGAGAATGCAAAGATCCTAGAAACAAAGGAGGGAATGGCCAATCGAGTTCAAGCAATCAGAAATTTCAACAATCATCTCAGAAGACATTCTAGAAACCATACCAAAGCTTACCAATGCCTGAACTGAAAGATGAATCTAAGTCATCTGAAGAGCCTAAGAAAGCTCTAGTTGTCAATATTAAATATGGATATGATTGGAGTGCTTATGCTGAGCAATTTACTGCTGATCTAACATCCAATTTATCTCTTATTGCAGAAGTTCAAGGAGAAGATTGGTCAGACGACAATGATCCAAAGGCTAAATATGATTCTGTGAATGAAGAAGAAGATTATGACTGGACTGACAAGTCTGATCCCAAGGAAGATTCAGAGGAAGTTGCTTTGATGGCAAAATCTGATCAACTAAAGGTTGAAAGCTCTAACTCTGAAACGTCTCCTTCTAAATATTCTGAAATTCCATCAGAAGTCAGAGAAAAGTTATGCACAAAGTCTTGCTTCGAGCATGTAGAATACTACAGAAATTATTCTTACAAAATTTATGAAAAACTTAAGCAAGAAGAACTACTGCATACCAAACTTAAAAATGATCATAAAGTATCTGATGAAAAGATTATCTCTCTTCAAAATTCTTGGAACAAAACTCTAAGTGAACTTGAAATTGTATCAAAACAACTTGAAGAGATGACAAAAAATCTTGAACTGGAGAAGATATCTCATGCAGCAACTCAAGTTGATCTCGCCAAAGTTAAAAGTTCTAAAACTATTGTGGAAAGCTAGTAAATGAAAAAAAATAAACAAAAGGCAGGATTTGGTTTCACTCATGAACCGATGCCAGAATCAATAACAAATACCTTACTAGAAAATTTTAACACTCATGATCACTCTCCAAAAACAAGGCAAAATTAAAAGCTTTTCAAAACAAGACCAAGATGTCTGATGCTGAAGAAGAGAAAACAAATATGGAAATTTTTGAAGGAAAAGATAACGAAAAGATAAAAAATGGTCATCCTATTATAGTAAAATCTTATGAACCAAAGCCTAAAAACTAAGAAAACTTTTGTTCCTAAAGAATCTGTCTTGGAGGAAGTAATTACTAAAATGATAACCAAAACTCCAAAACCAAAGATAAAGCTAAACAAGAAGAAGTAACATCAGAAGATTCTAACTCATATGGTCTAAATAATCCTGAATTTATTAAATGGCAAAAGGACTAGAAAAAGAAAGAAAATGAAAAAGAGTCTTCCACTGAAGATGTTGAATCTCAAGTAAAATCAAGTTTCACAAAATCAAGGAACCAGAGAAGAAGAAGAAAATGAATAAAGCTAAAAATGATCAAATTAAAAAATCAGACACAAACAACAAATCAAACAAATAAATTTAAACCAATTAAATTTGTGTCTGCTGGTATGTTAAATATGAATTCAATTCAAGATGTTAAGCAAACTCCTAAGAACAAATCAACCTCTGATCTGAAAACAGGTTTAGATTCTAAGTCTTCCGCTGTCGTTAAACGATTTGTATCTAAGGAAACAAAGAATGAAATTCATGTTCAAAACAAAAACAAATTATGCAAAAGAAAAGTGGTTTAAATCAAAAGAATAAATTTTCAAATAAAAACAGCAAATTAACTTTTTGACTCCTAAACCTAAACAAGGAACAAATGTTGCGTCAACATCAAAAGTTAATAAACAATTGTTTAAAACTCCACAGAGGTAATGCGAAATAGGTGACATGTACAATCATAACACTGCTGAATACTTTTTTAACAAATACTGTCACATTTGCGATATGAGAAATAACTAAACTTCAGAGTATTATTTTAAAAAATACTGTACTTACTTTGATGAGCAAACTCACAACACTAAAGATTGTTACTTTAGAAAGAATTCACAGAGGAGAGGATTGCCACCTCAACAGTAAGCAAAGGTTATGTTAATCCGCAATATAAAAGAAACCAAAATGTTGATTTTCAAAGATTAACATACCAACCCTCCTTAGGTTTGAACTCTTTTAAAAGAAATAATCCAGTGAGACCTAAACAATACTTCAATGATAATTTCATTCCAAGGTTAGTGAGAATTAATAACAAAAGTTTTGAAAACAAAAAATTTCAAACAATGGTCAGTCAAAAAGCATGATTTTCCAAACAAGCATAATTTTGTTACAAATAACAGAATTGGTAAATTCATAAAGAATAACCTGATGTCAACAAACTTCACTTTAAACATTTACTATTATTGACAAGTTTGGAAAACCCAAGACCATTTCAGCTTGGGTAGATAATTCACCTTAAATTGTTTTGTTTTGCAGGTACGCCCGAGAAGACCAATTAATACTTGGTATGTGGATAGCGGGTGTAGCCGGCATATGACAGGCAATCAGGCCTTATTACAAGATTTTAAGTTAAAAGATGGAATGCCTGTCGCCTTTGGTGGTGATGTAGGAGGAAAAAATAACCGAAGAAGGAACAGTATCCAACGGGATTATAAGCTTTGATAAAGTCAACTTCTGTTCACAGTTGAACTTTAATTTGTTAAGCGTATCCCAAATTTGTGATAAATCCTACTCTGTACTTTTTGATGATTCTTTCTGTTATATCTTGAAGCTAGGATTTCAGATAAGCAAGGATAGCATGGTTGTTAAAGCTGTCAGAGACCGAGACGTATACAAACTGGACTCTTCTACATAAACAACTTGTCTCTTTGCTAAAGCATCAAATGATGAAAGCCAGCTTTGGCATAGACGTCTCGGACATTCCAACTTCAAGAATATGAACAAGCTTGTAGTAGGAAATCATGTTATTGGCCTTCCATCAAAGAATTTTGCCACAACTGATTTATGCTCAGCATGTATAAAAGGGAAACACACAGAGCGTCTTATAAGTCCAAGCTGATAAACTCAAATTCCAAACCCCTTCAGTTGTTGCGTATGGACCTTTTTGGGCCAACCAATGTGAAGAGTATTGGAAGAAATCTTACTGTTTAGTTATCATTGATGACTATACAAGATTTTCATGGGTTTTCTTTCTAAATGCTAAATCTGAAACGGCTGAATTAATAAAAGAATTTATCATAAAAGTAGAAAATCAACTTGATCAAAAAGTAAAAATAATTAGAAGTGATAGTGGGACGGAATTCAAAAATCTAACTCTTGACATGTTTTGTGTAGAGAAAGGAATAGCTCATCAGTTCAGTGCTCCCAGAACTCCTCAACAAAAGGAGTTGCTGAAAGGAAGAACCGAACATTGATTGAAACAGCACGATCCATGTTAGCTGATGCTAAAATTCTGATCACATTCTGGGATGAAGCAATATCAACTGCATGTTTTGTTCAGAACCGTTCATTAATTGTTAAAGACAAACTAAAAACTCCATATGAGTTAATGTTTGGTAGGAAACCAAACATAATTTTTCTTAAATCTTTTGGTTGTCCGGTTATGATTCTGAATTCAAGTGATCATTTAGGAAAATTTGAATCAAAATCTGATGATGGATTTTTCATTGGATATTCATCTGTTTCAAAGGCCTATCGATTTTATAACTCTAGGACTAACGTTATAGTTGAAACATTCAATGTTAGATTTCTTGAAAACTCTTTTCCATCAGTGTCAAATGGTCCTGTATGGTTATTTGATTTAGATTCATTATCAAACTCTTTTCAATCCAACTTGTTTAATTAATCTAACTGGCTTGATTCTATAGGTGAAAAGAAAATTCAAGGAGATCTTGGTTCATTTAGTGACAATTCGGATTCTGACGATGCAGATGATTCAAGCTCAAACTATCCCTTCTTTTCTTTTGTTAGAGATTCTATTATTCAGTCTAATAATGATGATCAGTCTCATCAAGATAATGATCATTCAGTTTCAGAAAACCAAGATGTGTCACAACCAATTCCTATTGATGGTACAGAAATTGTACAACCTGAGTCTGGAACATCATCTATTTCTGGTGATGTAGTTGATTCTGGTAATCTTGATTACTTTATCAACTCACCAACTCAAGTTCCCAGTTTCAATCCGCATTCTTCAAGCCTATTGCATCAGCCTTCCAACTTGAATCAATCCAATCTAGATGTTCATGTTCAAGGAGATGAGATTCTGACATCTCGTATTCATAATAACCATCCCACATCTCAGATTATTGATCCTTTGAGTGAGAGAATGATGAGAAGTAAATTAGAACAAGCAAACGTCTGCTTATACTCTTGCTTTCTTCGTCAAATTGTTCCTAAAAATATTTTCGAAGCGTTAAAGGACAATGGTTGGATCGAGGCTATGTAAGAAGAATTATTATAGTTCCGAAACAAGAAGTGTGGAATCAGGTGGATTTACCTGAAGGAGAAAATTCCATAGGCACAAAATGGTTATTTAGAAATAAATCTGATGATAGAGGAATTGTTATCCGGAATAAAGCGAGATTAGTTGCACAAGGATACACTCAAGAAGAAGGTATTGATTATGATGAAGTATTTGCTCCAGTTGCAAGACTTGAATCTATTTGTGTCTTCCTAGCTTATGCCTCTTTCATGAAATTTAAAGTGTATCAAATGGACGTAAAGGGTGCATTTTTGTATGGTTCTATCACCAATGATGTGTACGTGAAGCAACCTCCAGGTTTTGAAGATGCTACATATTCACATCGTGTGTACAAATTGAGCAAAGCCTTATATGGACTAAATCAAGCCCCTAGAATCTGGTATGAGACATTGTCACAGCACTTAATCCAACATGGATACACGCGAGGGAAAATTGATCCAACTTTATTCATAAGGAAGGATGCTGATGATCTTTTATGTGTGCAAGTGTATGTTGATGATATCATATTTGGTTCTACAAGTCCAAAAATGTGCAATGAATTCGAAGAAATTATGAAATCTCGATTTCAGATGAGTTCTATGGGAGAGATAAATTTCTTTCTTGGACTACAAGTTAAGCAATCTGCAGATGGTATTTTTATCAACCAAGAGAAGTTCGTCGACAAACTCTTGAAGAAATTTAAGCTACAAGATTGTCAGTTAATTAGAACTCCAACTGACGTGAACACCAAGATTGAGCCTGATTCGAAAGGAAAATCAGTAGACCAAACATTATATAGATCGATGATTGGTTCTTTGATGCTGTCACTGCATCTAGACCAGACATTATGTATGTTGTTTGTGTTTGTGTAAGGTATCAATCAGACCCGAAAGAATCCCACTTAATTGCTGTCAAAAGAATATTCAGGTATCTCAAAGGTAAACCGGCTTTAGGGCTATGGTATCCTTACAAAGGAAACTTCGAGTTACATGGGTATACTGATAGTAATTATGGCGGATGTTGTCAAGATAGAAAATCAACAACGGTGGGTGTTAATTTCTAGGACCCAGATTAGTCTCATGGCAATACAAGAAACAAACAAGTGTCTCTGTTTCTACTGCAGAAGCTGAGTACATTGCTGCTTCAGCAGGATGTTCTCAAATCCTCTGGTTACAAAACCAACTGCTAGATTACGGGTTCAACTTTCTTAATACACCTATTTACATTGATAACACAGCTGCTATGTTCATTACAGCTAATCCTGTCCAATATTCTAAAACAAAACATATCGAAATTCGATATCATTTTCTCAGAGATAACTCTGAAAAGGTTTAATCATTTTGATTCAAATTGCTACTGAAAAACAGTTGGTCGACCTTTTTACTAAAGCCTTCTTACCAGGATGGTTGGAGTATTTGGTAGAGTCAATTGGTCTTATTAACCACATGTAAAAATTGGTTTTTGAGTATTTCAGTTAGTTGAGTCTAAATATGATCAGAACCCTCCCTTATATGAATAGGACACAGTCAAAGAACCTATCAAAGTTAATTGCCTGATTTTATTTTTGTGTGTGCACGTTTATTAGAAAAACAAAAACCAAATACAAAAATAGAAAATTTAAAAACAAAAATAAAATATAAAACCAAAATCACAAAAAATAGTGTTTTCCTTATTAATTATATAGGAATGAATTTGTTTTGAAATACATGAGAAATGATAGTACATTAGTATGATCAGTTTCATATTCGATTTCGACTAAAGCCTGACATGATCAGATACGATGTGCAGGTAAGCTCTTGCAATTATACTGAAAAAGTAAATTCTTATGATTAAACTAAATCACTCATGCATTCATGTATGTCTATCTTAGCACTAATGAGTAGTGTTGATTTCTCAAATTGATTACTTGTTAAGACATAATCTCTCACACCTGATGGCGATATGAATAACCATTAAGCTCTAATTATTTAATGCATCTAACACTTCTCTGTTATGAGTCATCATAGACCTGAAGTGATGAGATATCCTTTGTTGTAAGTGATTACAGACCTAGATATACTCACTGATGTAACAAGATGCCAATGTGCACACACCAAATGAGATCTGTTATAGTATATATCAGGTTAACAAGTTGAGAATAATGACTTCTTGCATATCTTTATGAGAATTAACCTCTCTAAGTTAAGTGTGACTCACATAATGTCATATCTAATCGTACCTTAAGAAATCCAAGAGTTAAAAAGTAAGTGTGCGGAGTACCTTGCCAAAAGGACTCATTTTCTGTCCTTAGATTTAGTGTCTCCTTTGCTATAGAAATGCTGACCTGGAACACACTTGATCAGGATTTAATCACTGTCTGTGACTATCCATCATTTTTTTATTTTAATGTGCTGATCACTGCTAATATGATCTCACTACAGACATGTTTCATTGTGGATATTAGGATTTTATTCTACTTTCATTTTGATTTTTGCATGTTTTCTGTGTGCATGCATTTAACAATGATTAGTGTGCTCTTCATGTGACAAATTCAAGAAACTTCTAAGTTTTGTTAAACTTAAAAGTTTAGGGGAGTAAAAAAGAGTTAAAACTGATTGTCAAATTTCTAGATATGTAAAATCATGAAAAATCAAATCTAATGTTTGGATGGAAAGGATGATGCTACATATGTTCAAGCATGTGTGTGTAACAAAATGTAAAATGAACCTGAAAAACATTTTTAATAGAAAAGCTTCTTGCAAAAGTTAAATGAGATTTTTTGTTAAAATTAGAGACTAAAATGACGGGAAATTATTTTGAAAAATTAAACAAAAATAAAAAGGTCAAAAATAAAATTTAAAAATTTCAAATAAAAAAAATAAATAAATAAAAATTAAAAGTCAAAAGTTCAAAATAGAGGGTTAATTTTGAAATTTTGGGTGAAGTCAAAATTTGACTAATTAAAGTCAAAATGTGATTAACTGTTTAATATTAGTATGTGAACAGTGCTAATATGTCTAAACAGTGTACAGGTGGAAGATCTGAAAATTACAAGTGTTGGAAACATGGAAGTCATCTCATGCGCCTAAACGGTGTTCATAAGTCCAGGATTAGGAGCATGATGATTTTCAAGATTTGTACAAGTGTTGGACGTTTCAGACAACCTCATGCGTCTAAACAGTTGTCATGCGTCTAAACAGTTGTCTTAAGTCTGAAAATGTGGTTAAGTGTTGGGCGTTTTATCCTTCCTATACGCCTAAACAGTTCCCGTGCTTCCAAGTGTAAACACCGTCAAGTATTGGGCGTTTCAGCTAAGCACATGTGCCTGAACAGTGCTAAAGCGCTTGCATAGTGCTTATGCGCACAAACAGTGCTCATGCGCCTAAATACTTGGTGTAAAAATCATCTCCATGCGCACAACAGTGTTCATGCTCCTGACCTCATGCGCATAAAAGTGCTCATGCGCCTAAATTTTTTCACTTGGTATATAAACAACACTTTGTGTTTTCAGATTTCATTCTCAAAATCTCCCCTGAACACTGAACACTCTCAAATCCAGACAATCGATATACCATTAATTTTCTCATTTCTATTGACTTCTGATCTAATCTTGCATTCTATAGTGGTATTATTCGATTCTAAATGTAAGTTGATGATCAAAATTACAGAAATTTCAGTTAACAGGTTGATTGATTTGGGCGTATCAGACCTATTCGGGCGCACGAACCCTAGTCTAATGAATCTGTTAAGATTGTAAATAAATGAGTATAATGAATTGAAATTGATGATTAAATGTAATACAAACATGATTTCGATCTCATTGATGCATTAAAATCCGTTTTTCATCAAAGTTGATTATGTGATGAATCTTCATCTCTGATGATGAAGATAAACAGTCACAAAATAGTTTTTTTTAATAAAAAAAATTTATCACAAAAAATTCAAGAAGATTAAAGATTGAAGATAAAGACTGAAGAAAGAAGGCTACAGAAAGAAGATCAAAGATTGAAGAAAAAGATTTGAAGACTGAAGATTTTGAAGACTGAAGACATGTAAATCTTAGGGGGAGTATTATAGATGCTTCTTTAAAGATTAACATTTGTCTTTGTGTGTCTTTTATTTTTTGTCATAGTATAGGGACTTTTATGTAAATATTGTTCCTTGTGTATTGATAGTATAAATAGCATAGATAAGGTATGTAGAGAGGGATAGATAATCATATAACGAATTGTAACTGTTTTCTTTCTACACTTGTATTCTCTATGCATTCTATCAATGAAACTATGAAACTATGAATTTTTGTGATATGTTTGCTTAGATTTGATTACTTGTGTTTGTTTTGATTGAATTGTATCACGATATCATCACAGATCGATCCATTTTGAGCTCATCACTATATGATAAATATTATTTTTTTTTGAGAATATGTTCTAACACAGGAGGCCAAATCAAAAGATAGGGCATGCAAGTCCGACTTGGCATGTAAGTCAAACGTCTTGTGAGGGCAAAACATAAGTCTGACTGACAGTTAAAAGGCTTAAAACTTGTTAATATTCTATGTGTAGAAATATTTCTCAGGCTAGTTCTGCTCTAAATAGATATTATAATAAGAAATAATATTTCTAAAAAGGCTGATCAAAGGTAAAAGGTTTAAATCAAGTTGGGTTGACTTGAAATCTCAAAAGTGTCTTGAAGCTGGATAAGAGTTTTACAGGATTATTGATTATGGGATTCACATATTTCATACAACTCAATCTAAACATGATAAATATCATAAAACATATGTCTAACTAAATATTGAAGTCTAAGTTTAAAGTGAACACAACATATTGACAATCAATGTAACTAGACTTATTTAAATAAAGCTGGATGATGTTAATGATCGATTTCATAAGAAATATGATCCTATACTTAAAAATTTACCAAAAATGTTTAAGTTATAAGTATAAAGAAAATATCAGTTTGTTTTTATGTTAAAGTTTGTTTTTGTTACACTTGTTGATTTACAAAATTTTACAAAATTAAGGTTTCTTGGATAACTGTAAACACTTAGTTAAACATACTTTTACTTATAACAAATCAAATGATTTAAGAAGATAAATAAATTTGAAAGGTGAAAAATTTTAGAAGTTCAAAGGATATTGAATTTCTCGCGTGCGAGAAGTTCATATTATGCCAAAAGTTGTGCGACTGGTTGAACTAGTCGCTTGCGAAAAGTACAAAGAAGCAAAAAGTTTGTGTGTGCGAAACCTCTGACTTCTCGCGTGAGAAGTCAAATGGCTATAAAAGCAACAGTTGAGCGAGAAGTTGACCATTCACATGAAAACTTTCTGAAAACTACTCTCTCAAAATTCTAAGTGTTCAAACGTGTTTAAACTTGATATTATTGTTCATTGTCTCCTCCTAGTAATGCTATAGTGATTAATAAGGTAGATTACTGATTGTTGTTTGATTTTAAGTTCGTTTGATTCGTGGTCGATTGTTTATGGACAATTAAACTTAGAATTAAACAAAATTTTCCATATGAAACCTTAATAATGACTTAATCGACACCTAATGAACATGTTTTAACTGTTGAAACACTCTGAAAATGCTTAATTTGAAAAGCTGAAATCACAGAACTATTCGCATGCCATAAGTATGATGAATATGAACAGGCGCTAGAACTTTCAAAATTCGCACAGAACTATTCGCGTGTATAGTAGACTTGTCGCGCGAGAAGTTGAATCTGAAAACTTAACTTTTCGCATGCAAGTACCTGAGTTTTCGCGCAAGAAGTTTAAATTTTTCTAAATTTTTCTAAGTCTGAAAATTTTATTGTGTACTTATACAAGTTTGTCTAATTTTTCAGATGGCGAGACCATTGGTTTTCAATAAGAAACATAATGCAGTAGCTTACCTTGGAGACATTCCAGAGGATAAGGTATTATTCAGATCATTGATTGATGGACTTAGGAGATCATGTATTCATCACGCTATCATAGCTAATCCCACTATTTATACAAGTGTTATTGATCAGTTTTGGCTAACAGCAGCCAATGAGCGGGATGATTAGGGTGAACCATGTATATCTGCCACTGTTAAAGGCAAGAGGATTGTTATCACTGCCGAAGTGATAAACAGTCTTCTATTGTTGGAAGACCAACCTAATACGCCAATCAAGATAGATGATGACATGGCTAGAGATTGTTTAAAGAGAATGGGCTATGATCATAGATATTGTCACTCGAGAAGAAGTACTTACCTCCATTCTGGAAGTACTTATTTCATGTGGTGATTCACTACCTCAGTAATCTAAAGGCTGGAATGGATAGGCTTAGTGTAATTTTTAGATCCCTGCTGATATCATTAGTTAATGATCTACCTTACAACATATCCAAAGCTAGCTTCTCAAAGATGCAGAAGAATGTTATAGCTGCTGTGTGGAAGAAGTTCATTATGTACATTCGGTTTATACAGCTGATAGTGAATGCTACTCATCCTAAGCTAGTAGTATCTGATTCATCCACCTATGTCGTTATGGTGATGAAGAATGATATATTCACTTACTTATTTGGAGCAAGGGGGAATGCTTGGGATGGATCATACTTTGCCAAACTTGGCAGATATGTTGAGGGTTATCAGGGAGAAGCACAACAACATGAAGAAGTGGCTTCTCAAGCTGAGCAACCTGGTCCATCGACTAGTGTCCTGAAGATACTCCAGGTAGATCTCAACCAACAGACATATCAATAGATGCTGAGATTGAATCATGGTTCAGTTCTGGGAGTGAAACAGATAGTGACCAGATAGGGAACGTACCTTATATATTGAAAGAACATCCCAGAGTGCAAGAAACACTTGTTAAAAGCACTGCTGAGGAACGTAATGTTGATTTTGTTCCTGAGGATTCACTGAAAACTCGGGGGAGGAAGAAAAGAATGGTTAGGAAAACTGCTGAAAGTCCATATGGGAGGGGTAGAGGACGAGGTGTGTTGCATAAGCGTCGGACCCCAATGACCATTGTGTCAACTAATTCTAATATGCCTAAATTTGAGACTCCAGACACAGCTAGTGAGGCTACATCTATAGACACTCCAGTGATTATTACAGAGTCAACTAATATAACATCTTTTACCATGCCCACTGCTGATGATGTGTTGGGCACTCCTTCCAGAGATCAAGGATTTGATGAGACGGTAGGTATGGAAGATTTTCTCAGTACTCCTCCTGGACAAAGACAAAGTGCTAGTGCTTTAACTAGTTCACCTACATCTGTCACTCTTGAGCAAAGAGTAAGCACTTAAGAAAAGTAGATGTTGGAGAAAACCTAAACGATTGATAATCTGCATCGACAGATGTTTGAGAAAGATGAATGGATCAAGAATCTTGAACATCAGCAACAAGTACAAATTCTAGAGCAGAACATCAGAGATCTCACTTCCCATGTTCTATTTTCGTTTACTCAACAATGAACCACAAAAGTTGGAGAATCTAGTGGAAAGCAAACTACTGATCCCGAAGTTACTCAAGATCCTGCAGATACTACAGAGCATGATGTTGATCCTGTTGTTATAGAAAGGACAACAGAGATTGCTGTTATTGATCAAGAGCCATTTACGTTATTCATACTATGGCTACTGACGATCAACCTGTAGTTTATACTGGAGAGGCATTTGTAGAGTCTGAACATGATGTGCCAATCCCTGAGCCAACTAATGATGATGATAACTTGGAGATGATAGATTTTAGTTATGATGATGATGATGATGATGATGATGATGATGATGATGATGATGATGATGATGATGATGATGATGATGGAGATAATGGTGATGATGTTAAAAAAGAGGGAAAAGATGATAAGAAGGATGATGACGATGATCAGAGCGGAGATATGGGTTCAGCTGCTGGTCCTCCTAGATCGTCGAGTACTGCTAATGTCTCTGGACCAAGTCCCAATGACTCAGTTGACTATATACCTTTGGATCCCGCTATTGAAGAAGCTTATGAGAGAGAATTCTACACATTCTAGCAAAAGATTATTGTTGGGGAGTCAGATGAAGACTTTGGTCCATTTGATGATTTAGAAGAGACGATAGACTACACAGACATGTTTGGGAATAGTCTTAAGGACTTATTCTCAGATATCTTTGTTGTAGAAGAAGAGATTGTTGGAGAGTCAAGTACTCAAGAAACGACTGACAATACAACTAATTTAACTGATCAAAGTGCTGTACATCAAGTTGGAGATCTTACAGTTGCTGCTCCTCCTCAGCCAGCTTATGTTCACACGCCGAGACACTCCAAACCTTTCACAAGGTATGGAAACTCAGAACCTATTATTAGCTGGGCGTACAACGATGAAAAGAAGTTGAATGTGATAAAGAGAAGGGGTGGAGCTATAGAGTATTATCAGGACGAGCATGACTTCCATACACTCAGAGCTTCAGATTTATATGCTATGGGTCGTGTTCCGTTTATCAACCCAAGTAATTATAGAAAAGGCAACCGGATAAGAAATATGATTTGGAGGCAGTGTAAGACAAACTTCAAAGATTTCAAGACTGCCAAATCTAAAGTGATAGAAGATGAGTCGCGTATAGATCCCAATACTAACAAGCCAATGAAGATAATGGTCTATAAGCATCCAAGATATGTGAGGAAGATCCATATACACGCTTTGATAGTAGTTAATAGCTTGTTGAAGCTCATGTGGTGGAGTTGTGAGAAGGAGACGGGTCATGCGTTGATTCATTGTGTTGACAAAGATTACCGTATCATCGACCCTGTGGATTTGCATAAGTTTGAAAGAAAAGACTTGATGAGGTTGTAGGCTTGTCCAATTGCAACTGATGAACCTGTTCATTTCATAGCAACATAGTTTGGTTAGTTGATAACGAAGGCACTGGACAACAAGATGTATGCTTATGGGGGCAGTTACAAGGTTGCAGACATGGACGTCTAAAGACATTGATTCTCCGAGCCTAGGGGGAGATTTTAGGGATTGAACCTAGAGGCTCAGAAAATCAAATCAAAATTATGAAGATCAAGTCACGCGAGAACCTGAACTTGCCGTACGACTTGCATCTCGCGCGAGAACTTTGAAGTCGCGCGGAACTATGCGAGAACTTCCTAGTTTAGTATAAATAGATGTTTTGTAATGTAACTTATAGAGCTTTTATAATTTCCTGATTCATACTTACTTGTAAACATTCAAAGTTAGAGAGCAATAGAATTGAAAAGTTTATTTACACTTATGTTCTTCATTTGCTTATTCAATCTCATACCGTGATGATTACATTCCGCATTCTTGTCACGAGATTGATCTTATTTGTATTGTGATGATCCTTACAATAATACAAGTTTAAGATCTATACAAGTCTAATTACCTGGATTATATTTACACAAGGGCATGCACAGGCCAAGTCAGTCTCAGCTAGCATATTTACGACAGGGGTGAGGGTGTCAACTCGTTAGTACTAACAAAACCTATCCATGACGGTCAAGTACAAGTACAAGTACATACTCATGAACGAACATCTAGACTTAACCCATGACCTAAACCACATACAATAAGTCAAAATAATTGCAGGACCGGTTAAGGGATGGTCAATACAATCAATCTCACAATAAGGGGAGTGTTAGAACACTTAACAGATAAAATGGGGAACTGGGTTTATGTACATGATACTAAGAACACAAGTAAATAAGACAGAACTAAGAACAAGAACAGACTAATATGGTTTTCAAGAATGTTGTATATTGCTCTCAAGTTCTTTTACAAGTGTTACAAAGCATAAAAAGAAATACAAGGACCTGAGATACTTATACTACATCCTACAACTGGCCATACTTTGAAGGCCAGCTAGAAACATTATTTAGACAACAAGATCAATGTAAAGTCAAAAGGCAGATTGCCTTTTGACTAGTGACTATGACATGCCATAGCTCACATCCTAATATATTATAAAAAGGATAAAAGGTACAAAGTAGGAAGTTACAGATCAAGACCATAATCTACAGTTTACTAAAGCATGGACCTTTTCACCAACTTGTATAAGTTGGTGAGTCTTCAGAGTTGGAAGAACTCGGTCTTCACTTCATTGGCTTCAGAAGACTTTGTCTTTAAAGCTTCAAAAGACTTCATCTTTGGCTTCGGAAGATTTGGTCTTTGGCTTCAGAGATTTTACACTTAGAATCATTTCTGTGATGAGTGTAAAACTTCCGAAGTAACTTCTACCTTGTACATCAGTGCATGCATGCAGGAAGCTCCTTGGTTGTTTTGGCTTCTTTGGTTGCATCAGCCTTCTAATATAACCTTACAAACTCCCCCTAGGCTGATGCTATCAAAACAGAGAAGTTATTCAGATGTTCATAGTCCTCATTAGGATTAAGACCATACCTTTCTTCATCATCTGGTTAGGATCCCTTAGACTCTCATAATATCCTCTCATGACATGGAGATCATGTAGAGGAAGATCAAATATGTCTTGCCAGAAATAGACATCTTGGCCTCCTTGATCTCTAATGACATACCATTTGTCTGGATCAGCAGCAAAAGTCCAGGACAAGATGGGTCTTCCAGTTGCAAGAGGCTCTACTTGAGTTGGAGTTGGTTGAGCAGCCTTTTCTTGCACTACCTCAGGATGCTCTGGCTCATCCTGAGGTGTAGAGGTGGATGCCTTGGTCTTCTTTTTGGAAACACTCTTCATGGCCATCCTTTTCCTCCTCTTTGAATTCTTTAATTGAGAGGACTGGTCTTTAGCACCAGGTTGTTCTACTGTGTCTCTCTTAGTTAGGTTCTCTTCTCTCACAGATTCAGAAAGAGAGTGAAGAGGACCCTACTGTGGATCAGAAGATGAAGTTGGCTAAGATTCAGCTCTAGGTCCAGGTTGTGTTGTCTCAGGGGTTCAACCTTGACCTCCACTTCAAGTTGAGCTAGACTTGGTGGAGAATGCAAGTCAACAAGCTCTCCCTTCTTAATCTTCTGCTTGATCACCCTGATATGCTCATCCAAAGTGGATAGAGTCATTGGACCAAGCCTCCTTTCAGAGAATCCATACAACATCAAGAAGCTCATCATCCTTTGTCTATTAGCAGACTTCTTTTGGCTCTTTTGGATGATGGATCTTGACGTTGTAGCTTCTTCCTTTAGTTTTCTCTTGGCAGCCTTTTGTTCCTTGATGACTTGTTGCTTCAGCTGCTTGAGATACTCAAATTCAACATACTCATATGATAAGGGAAGAAGTGCAGATGCCTGATAGAGTCTTGTGGCACTCAGGTAGCTAATCATGTTTTGTCTATCAACTTCCTTGCCTACCTGAGGTTGTTCAGTTGCCAAAGCCTCTTTCTCAGGACTTTCCTGAACTGGTGAGAGGGTAGGAGCATGCTTGTAGAGCTTTTTCTATCTCCTTTCTTCCTTGTTCTTGAGAAGCAATGCTGCATCCTCTGCCTCCTTCCTCTCCTTGGACAATTCCTTGTCAGCCAGTTCATTCAGTTTATCTAAGGGGAGAGAGAGTAGTTCACCCACATTGTAGTTACTAGTCCTAAAGTAGTTTATCCTAGCTGCCCTCAACTCATCATCCTGAGTATTTGGCCTGGGGGTAGCCCTGATAACAGCTTCCATGAACTCTGGAGACCCTCTTGAACTTTCTCCCCTTAGCTTCCTCTTCCTCTCTCTTTTCTCCTCCTCAATCTTCTTAGAAGTCAGTTTCCTTTTCCCTTTGTCACTCACAGACCTTGGTGACTCAGGGTGGAGAGAGCTTTGGCCTTTATTGCTTGATTCAGCAGTCAAGCTCCGGCCAGAGAGAGGTTGTGAAGCACCTTCACCAGCTGGTCCCTCACTGAGGGTAATGGGTGCTGAAGAAGTTCCTGTCTCAAGGTTCACAGGTTCAACTTCTGGGCCTTCAGTCAAGACTTCCCCTTCAAAGCTAATCTTAGGGTCCACCTCAACATCCAATTGACCAAAAGTCTTACCTGCTAGCCTCTGTCTATATAGTCTTGACCTTAGCTTGTATTCTTTAAACACCTTTTCTTGAATCCTATATGCTAATCTTGCAACTTGTCTATTTTGGATTGGGTTGACAAGTGGAAGATCAATCAGATGGATGCTCTCATAGAAGCTCAGGTTGAAAAAGTTGAAAATTTTCTGTTGACCCTAAGATCTAGAGATGACTAGAGCTCTTCTATCTGTGTCATACCTCCATCCTATGATTGGATTCTCATAGTGAGGAGATGGGGTAGGCATAGCTCTGGGAATACCATCCTCAATCAAACTTTATATGAGTAAGTCCACATCCATGTAGACTGACAATTGCAACTGAGGTTGCTGTGATTGTTTGGACTTTCTCCCCTTTTTTGGTAGCATCACCTTCTTGCATAGGTGAGCTTGGGGTTGGGTTTGTCACATCCACAGGTTCTTGTGGACCTGGTTGAGTTCTGCTGAGTGGTCTCTCAGCTAACTTGCCCTTGAGATCGGTGATCTCAAGTTGCCGGTTATTGACCCTCCTTTGTAAGACAGTCACCTGAGATTCTAGGTGACTTATCTTTGAGACTAAATAGGTGCATGTTTTTGTCTGTTTTTGCACCTTTAGTTTTAGACTCCCCTTATCTTCATCAAAAGAATTATTGGGGGATGAGAGAATAGGACCAAGGTCTTCTTCCTCATCACCAGTACTTTGTTCTTGGCTGCTGGATTTCCCCTGCACCATGATAGCTTCAAGTGAAGTATCAATGGGCTGGGTTGCCATGGTTGAGGTCTTAATGATGTAGTCACTTGTTGAAGTGAGAGCCTCTTCCATATAGACCTCCTAAACATGTTCAGGGAGATCCACCTCAGTAGTAGGTGGATGATGTGGGCTAGACATGGGAGAAACAGGAGTACTCATCTCTCCTTGAACAGGGTTGGAGAAGAGAGACTCGTGATACTCACTGAAGCCTATGTTTTCATGATCATAGAATTCAAGGTTTGGGATTGGTTGGTTTAGATCAAGAGGCTGGGAATGGTAACTGTCCCCTGAAGGTTGCTCACTAGAGTTTTGAGATTCTAAGTGAAGGCTTAAGGCTGTAGGGGTTGTGAGCTCCTCAGGCTGAGCATGAGGAACCTTAGCACTGATCATTAGTGAGATGGGAGTGGTTTGCTCCTCAGGAGAAGTGGGAGCTCCAGTGTCCACTTCCTCCTGTATGGGTGATGATATAGGGTCCTGCACAAACTGAGTAGCATGTATAGGTGTTCGTTTGGATTTTCTTTAGTATGTGATGGTTATTTTTGGTTATACAGGTGGTTGGAAGTAGAAGGTGTGGGTTCAACACTAGTTGGTGCTGCTAGATTATCACCTTGAGCAATGAGATCTAACATTTTTGGGACAAGGGCTATTTCTACCCCTGAGAAGCCAATAGTTGGCTTCCTCATAGTCTTGAAGATACCGGGCTTCATCTGTCCCAATTTTAGAACATTACATGTTCCCCTCAACTGTGAGCCCAGTTCATAGTTGAGAATGTGCTGGACATATCTAGGGAACATGTAATATTCTAAGGAGTCCAAGTTTGCAAGTAAATTAATGTATAAAAAATATGAGTACCTGAACTTGACTCCCTGAACCATCCCATGGACTATGTAGGAAAGGTCCTCTAGAACTTGGTCCCATCCTCCATGCTTGTTGGATAGACTGTGAATGACGACATGGAGGAGGTATTTCCATTTAGAGGAAACCTTTCCTTTCCTGATGGTCTTGACATAAAAATCCCCTTCATAGCCCACCTGACCAAAGGACTAGTTTACAGCAGATTTTGGAAAGGACAAATCACCTTCGACAACATCCAGCCTTAGATGTGACTTTATGGATGTTGGAGTGATGAAGATTGTCCTCCCCTGCACTATGGCAAACAGTGCCTTCTCCCCATCCATGGTGACCTCTTAGCAGGTCCTTTAAAATTCAAAAAGCTGATCCTCATAGAGTAGAGGATCAATGGTGAGGGATGTGAAGTAGTTTTATAGGGTAAGAAAGCAACAAACCTCTAAGAAACTAGGATCTTTCTCAGAGTTCAACAGAGCAACTTGATTATGTTGCCTGTGAAGTTGCATGGAGAAATTGGGTTGGTTTCTACGATGAAGGTTGGCCATTTGGAGGTAGCTTTGTTGTGAAGGAAGATAAGAATAAGGGCGGTTTGTGGGTGAATTTAGGTTAGAAGATTTGCAGATGAAGAAGATAGTGAAAAAAGGGGGAACCATTGAGAGAATATATATGAAATGGATTTGAGACAAAGTTAATGCAAAAGAAAACACTTTGAAATCCCAATGTGAAAAATTGCCTAAAAAAGTAGTTTTCTTGGAAGTTGAAATCTTCCGAAAGTAATTTTGTCCTCGGAAGTGTTAAGAAAAAGCTTCCAAAGCCAATTTTGGCTTGGCAAGATATTCCTAAGGTTTGTAAAATTTTGCTTCGGAAGGAAAATACTTAGAGAATTTTCACTTCTGAGACATGTTTGGTTTTGGAAAAGATTAAGACTTGGGAGTTTTATTCTAAAGAGAATAAATCTTCCGAGACTTAATTGCTTTCAGAAGAAAATTGTCCTTTAAATACATGTAAGTACTTAGAAGCATTTTTAAGCTTTGGAAGATATCTCAGAATTTCTTCCAAAAGTAAATTTCTTATAAGTAGTTATTAGACTTGAAGACATAATGTTCTTCCGAAGATGACTTGAAATCTTCCGAAAGAAAATATGTTTGGAAAAATTTTCAAAAATCTAAGAAATATCATTTTAAAGATTTTCTTCCAAAATAAACTGGGCTTATGAAGGTGATAAAATAGACAACTTAGGACACATAGGTTTTGAGAAATAAAGTTGATTTAAGTTTAAGAAAATCTACTCAAAGTTAATCATCCCAATAGCTGACACAAGATATTTGAATCTCTGTTCATCAAAAGCTTAAGTGAACAGATCAGCATATTGTTATTTGTGTTAACTTTGACTAGTTTGATTAATCCCTTTTCAAAATTATCTCTAATCAAATGATACCTGATGTTGATGTATTTTGTCCTTGAGTGCTATACAGGATTCTCTATAATAAAGATACCACTGTTGTTGTCTATGTGAATGAGAGTCTCTTTGAAGTGGAATCCATAGTCCAGCATCTAATTTTGAATCCAAAGCAATTAAGCACAGCAGCTTACAACAGCAATGTATTTAGCTTCAGCAGTTAATGCAGATGCATAGGATTGTTTCTTGCATTGCCAAGAGACTATCCTTCCACCAAGGAATTGACATCCCCCGGATGTAGACTTTGCTGTCATGTTGCAGCCACCATAGTCACTATTTGTATAGGCATACAGATTGAAGTCAGAATTCTTTGGATCACCTTTGAGATATCTAAGAATCCTCTTAACAGCAACCAGGTGTGACATCTTAGGGTTGGCTTGATATCTTGCATAGATGTATGTGGCAAACATGATATCAGGCCTGCTAGCTGTGAGATACATAAGAGACCCAATCATAGCCCTGTAGAGATGTTCGTCCACACATCCCCTCAAGATCAGGTCCAAGGGAGGGTTTTCTGGCTATGGGTGTCTTAGCAACCTTACAATCAGTCATATTGAATCTTGTAAGTATGTATTGTACATACTTTGACTAACTTATGAAGATGCCATTGTCAACTTGCTTCACTTGAATTCCTAGAAAGAAATTAAGTTCCCCCATGGCACTCATTTTAAATAAATTCTTCATTAGCTTCTCAAAGTCTTTGCAGAGCTTTGGATTAGTTGACCCGAAGATAATGTCATCTACATATACTTAAACTAGGATTAAGTCATTCCCTGTTCCTTTGATGAAGAGAGTTCCATCTATAGTACCCCTCTTGTAGCCATGTTGACAGAGATACTGAGATAGTGTCTCATACCACTTTCTTGGAGCTTGGTGCAGCCCATAAAGAGCTTTATCAAGCTTACAGACATAATCCGGATGATCTGGGTCTACAAAGCCAGGTAGTTGTTTGATATACACCTCTTCTTCAATCACCCCATATGGAAAAGCACACTTGACATCAAGTTGGTAGACCTTGAAATCCTTGGATGTAGCAAAAGCCAGGAATCTAATAGCTTCAAGTCTTGCTATAGGAGCAAAGACATTTGTGTAGTCAATTCCTTCTTCTTGTGTGTATCCTTGAACAACTAGTCTGGCCTTGTTCTTGATGACAAGTCCTCTATCATCCTTCTTGTTTCTAAAAACCTATTGGTTCCTATGGTAGTCTTTCCCTGAGGAATAGGACATAGGTTCTAAACCTTTTTCTTTTGAATTAAAGCAGCTCCTCTTGCATTGCTTCAACCCAACTTCCATCCTTTAAATCCTCATCAACATTCTTTGGCTCTATCTGGGACAAGAAGCAAGAGTATAGACAAACATTTATGTCATGGGTTTGTCCTTTTATTCTTAGCCCTGTATCAACATTCCCAATGATGTTTGTGGTAGGGTGTGACTTGTGGATCCTGAGTTGAGGGATCACAACAAGTTGATTGGAAAGATCTAAATTTAAGAAATTTAGATCTGGTAATAGAGTATCACCCACCACATCAGCACACTTATCAAGAGAGGCTTGATCCAATGAGTGTGTGACATCATTTATGTTGTCTTCTATGGAGTGGTTATCACATCAAGAAATTCTTGATCACTGTCACCACCTCCATTTCCTCCTACATTTGAAGTTCCTTCATCTGAGTTTTGAGCCTTGAGCTAGAATTTGTAAGTGCCTCAGATGTATCAGTTGAATTTGTCATGTTATGCTGATAGGATCTTCACTTGTAGGGTTAGTTACCACTAGAGCTGAAGTAGTATACTTGCTTGGTCTTCTCAGCTCAAATCTTAGGTCAGGATCTCCTGTTGATAAGTTACCTGTAGATCCTGAAACATTCTTATAAGATTTGTTAAAACAGTTGGTAACTAAATCAAGATAAAAAAGCCAATCGGGACTAGAACCTTTCATACTGGGAGTGTGCTCATTGAAGGTCACATTGACTAACTCCTCAACTACTCTAGTTCTAAGATTGTATACTCTATAAGCCTTAGCTTGGGAAGAGTAACCAATAAAGTGTCCATCATCTGATTTCTCAGCAAATTTGGCTATTTGATCTTTGGTGTTCAAGATGGTGCAAGGACATCCAAATGACCTGAGGAAACCAACAAACGGTCTCCTTTTGTGCCACAACTCATAAGGAGTCTTACCATGAGTCTTAACCACTAAAACTTTGTTTTACACATAGCAGGCTGTGTTGACTGCCTCTGCCTAAAAGGTGATAGGCAGTTTAGAGTCAGACAACATGGTTCTTGTAGCCTCAATAAGTGTCCTGTTTCTCCTCTCAGCAACACCATTTTGCTGAGGAGTCCTGGGAGCACTATATTGTCTTGTAATACCTTTTTCATCACAAAATGTGTCAAGGATTTGGTTCTTAAATTCTGTTCCTTGATCACATCTTATGGTTTTGACCTTGTGATCACATTGATTCTTAATTTTCAGAATGAAGTTCTTCAAGATCTCAGGAGTCTCATCCTTAGTTCTAAAGAAAAAGACCCAAGTGAATTTTGTGAAGTCATATGTGATCACCAAACAATATGAGGTCCTTCCTAGACTCATTACACTGATGGGGCCAAAGAGATCCATATGTAATAAGTGTTAGGGAGTAGTGATAGAGTTTCTTTCCTTTGGCTTGTGAGACACTTTGTGTTGCTTCCCTTTCAGGCATGCAACACGTTGGTCATCACTTGTAAACTCTTTCTTTGGTATTCCAGTTACCAAATCATTCTTAATTAATTTATTCATGTTTTTAAAGTTTACATGGCACATTCTTTTATGCCAAAGGAAAGACTCTCACTATTTGCTTTAGATAGAAAGCAAGAAACTTCTATTGAGAGAGATGTTTCCTGCAAGTCCATCTTGTACATGTTCCCTTTCCTGGGGGCTCTGAGCAGGATATGCTCTTGAGGAATGACCACCCTGGGCTTGAGAACAATGCACTCATGCTCAGTAAAGAGCATGTTGTGTCTCTAATCACAAAATTAGGATACACTCAGTAGATTGTATCCAAACTCTTTAACAAAGTTTACCTTTTCAATGCTGAGCTTACCATTTGTGACCCTGCCCCTTCCTGTAATGTAACCTCCAGCATCTCCTTCAAAAGCAACTGGCGCTCCATCAATTTTCTCAAAATTTTGAAGTAAGGAGCCATTACCTGTCATGTGCCTGGAACAGCCGCTATCAATGATCCATACATTCCTATTGGTCCTTAGTTGTTCCTGCATAAAAGGAAATGTTTAGTTATATTTGGAAACCCAAGCCTCATTGGTCATGGGCTTATCAAAGTGATTTGAAGACAATATAACAGTAAGTGATCCTATGTTCAAGCTTCGAGGATCATTAGCTGTTATTGATGAAGAACTTTCAGTCACTTGGTCTTCCTTCATCTTTCACACCATCTTTGAAAGATTAGACTTGACCTTCAACACCTCGGAAGTTTTAACAACTTCAGAAGTTTTGGAGACTGGACCTTTGGAAGATCTTGCTTTCACTGTAGCAGGCTTCAGTACTTCGGAAACATTCCATTCTTCCGAGACCAATTTTTCTTCCGAAGGCAAGTTTTCACTTGTCTTCTTTTTCACCTTGGAGCTTCTGAAGGAAAAGATTTTCTTTCTTCTTCTCAGAAGTTTTCTCTTTGATCATATGAATAGTACTTTTAGGATTATAGATGCAATCCTTAGCAAGATGAGAAGTACTACCACACATGATGCAATCCATATGCTTCCTTCTGAGAGTCTTCTTTTGAGAGAAAGACTGAACTTGATCACTTTCCACCTCCATCTTCATCTTCACAAATGATGCAGCAAGCTTCTTAGGGTGAGGCTTGCTCTTGGAACTGGATGGTTCAGGCTGTGTAGCAGTGGTACATAGCTGATCAGCCTTCTTCTCTTTACTAGAATGAATTGGACATGAACTAGAACTCCTGGTATTAGAGTTCATAGTTGAGTCTTTAGCCTTCACCACTTCAAATCCATAGAGATAAACACCTGTTTCTGTTTGGAGTTTAAAGTGGCCTTGATCTCTTGAGCCTTCTTTGATTTTCTCTTTGCTTACCTGATCAAGTTCTTCCTCTTAGACTTGATCATCCCAAATTCTTTTCTATCCTTAAAAGAATAGTGACCCTTCTTAGGATTATCTTCTTCACTCCTCTCAGAATCATCCTTCACTATCTTCTCTTCATCCTCTTCATCAATGGGTTCTATGAGGGGAAGCTCATCTTTACAAGTTCCATACCTTGGAGATCTTACAAACAATAGAGTGTGTGGAGGAGCTATCTTAGTAGATCCCAGTCCCTGCTTATTCTGATAATAAACTTTTGCATGCAAGGATGAGGATATCATGTTCTTGAAGGTCTCTTCTTCAAGAACACATTTTTCTGCCCTGCCTTTACTGATCACAAACTCAGCCTGGCATTCAGTTAACTTAGTGATGAGATCTTTGATCTGAGTCTTGTAGTTGGTATGTTCATACTTGAGAGTTGAAATGGTTTTCTCTAAATCTTCCATCTTAAGTTTGTAATCATTTTCAGCTCTTTTGAAATCAGCTTTTAAAATGTTTAAGGACTCGAGATCAGTTCTCATCTCTAAGTTATAGGACCTATATTAGTTAACTTTAGCAATACATTCAGGTGTACAAAGATGTACCAATACCTTGGCTTCTTCATGATCTACCATGAGTGCTTGGTTTGGAGATGCATCCTCAACCTGAAAGCTCCAGTCAAAGCCTCCTTCTTCAACAGCAACTACAGCTTGCTGCTTGGGCTTCTTATTTTAGGGAGCTCCATCAGTGTAGTTTGGTCTGGTTTGTGCTTGGCCACCATTTATCTTGGTGCCTTGCACTTTTAGCAAAGTGTCCCATTTGGTTACAGTTGTAACACTTCACTTGCTTTTGTCCCTCCCTAACTTTCCACTGGTTGCATTGCTAGGAAACTTCCTCCATGTCCTCTTATAAAACTTCTTGGCTCTGTGAGTGAGAAGAGCCATCTGCTGGACTATTTCCATGTACTCCAGATCATCTGGATGGATATAGTTTTTTCCAGGTCTTCAAGGGTAAAGAGAAAGTTGCTTGTGCTTTCATCAATAGAAATAAAGGCTTGTGAAGAGCTTGTCTCTTGGAATGGGCTTCCTTGGATGTAGCTCTCTCTTGGTGCTCCAGGAAGGTGATGAAAGGACCCTTTTATGAGTTGTCAGGGTAGCAGATGAGATGATGATGTGTTTCTCTGTAATCCATTTCAACCACATGAAGGGCTAAACTCTGCTGATTGTTGGAGTTACCAGATAGATTTTGCATGTTCATCTCCATATGGTAGCCACTGAGGATACCATACAACTCAGTGAGAGTAAGGGTCTTAAGGTTCTCAGTCCTCTTAATGACCACACAATAGTGTGTCCATTGTCTGGGAAGAGAGAACATGAATTTCCTCATAATGTCCCTATTCTCAAGAGTTACTCCAACATCCATTAGAGTATTCACAATCTCATCATACCACCACTAGCAGCAGCTGAAGAGGTGGATGGTACATGAGGTCCATAGACAACAGATCCCCACATCCTGGAGTCTTGAGACTTGATGAAGCCTTCTATTCTTTGCACCAAGTATCGAAGTCATCAGGAGTGATCAGTGGAGATGTAAGAACTGACCTCTAGGTCATAATTCTAACCTTTAACCTCCTACATCATTATCCATACAATTAATATTAATGTAATATCATTATTATTATTATTAGTGTTATTATTGTTATTGCTATTAGTGTCATTTTTGTTATTTCATGTGCTATTTTGCATGATTTAGTCAAATCTAGCCTTAGCATAGAGTAACTTCGTGTTCCGGTAAAGTCAATTAGTCACCCTTGCAAAAATTAAATCTTAATTGAAACAATTAAAATTTGTGTATATACACATAATTCACGGTTGAAATATACATATACATACTTAATACTTAATCAACTAACTAGAAATTACCCACTTAAAATACTACACAACAAAACAATACCACATAATAACAATTTACATTTAAAATTTAAAACAATTACACCTCCACAAGACTCCAATTTCGGCCGCCCCCTTGACCACCAATCCCCTCCCATATTCTCCACTACACACCACCACAACCCTCCTCCACTCTTCTTTCATGCAATCTCATTCAAACCCACACACACTCCTCTCACTCTCTTCTCTCCCTCTCAGATTCTCCAGCAGAAAAACACACACAACACACCACAATCCCTCTCCATTTCAGCCTCCTAATCAAAGTACAACCACAAACAACCATCGGCCAAGTCCAAGCAAGCAAGAAAGTGGCATTTTGAGAGCTTTTGATACACGGTTCTTGCAAGCTCACTTCTCCAGCCCTTGTTCGAAGATTTCCAGACCATTTTGTCTCTCTACACTCTCCAAATCGTGAACCATACAAAGAGTAAGCTTCATCTTACCCGAAACAAACTATGTCATGTGTTATTCTTTCTTTTATCCACCAAAACCCTTACTTTCTTTGTTCTAACAGAATTCCACTGCTATCATCTCGTTCTTGAGGAGATTTTAACTTCACTAGAGGTATCTCACACTATATATTGGTCATACTAAGGGTGGAACACAAGTTACACCTTGAAAACCCTCTTTTGGGTGATTTTGGCATCATTGAACCCTTTGTCTTGTAACCCTCTGAAACCCAAGCTTGGGATCTGCTTAAAAATAGTTTTTAAACCTCTTAATAACCTGTTTTGAAAGTTACAAAATGTTTGGTGATGAATGGGTGCAATCTATGATGTTTTACACATGTGTAAAGGACTAAAATGGTGAAATCTCTCAACTACAAGCTTATTTCATGGTTACATGTTAGATCTGTGTGTTAGAGCTATTTTTCAGTAGGTTTTGGATGTTATTGGGTGTATGAAATGTTGTCAAAGGCTGAAAAATAGTAATAGTAGGGATTATAGGCATTTTGAACACATTCGGGGACCCGAAAGGTGGTAAATTGACTTAAAAAAATAATAGGACATAGAGTATAACCATGTTAAAAATAATTCCAGGCTCTAAAAAGGTAACAAAGTGAAATTAGTCTGATTTGTGGATAAATGGGTCTAAGAACAATTTAAATGAAATTTTTAGTTAAAAACGGGCCTTAACCGGGTGATTTTTGGAAGAAAATCATGGAAATGCAAGAATAAACCTAAAATCTATGGGAGACTTGTTATTTCAGTAATTTGGGAACTTTAAGACTTAAATATGGTGAAAAATTGGTCAAACATGACTTCGAACGGTCGATTTCGGGTAAAAACGCGTTTTAACGGGTTGAACTTAAAAACGAGACTTTCAACAAAAAGGGCTTAAGAATACATTCTCAACAGATTATAAAACTTATTAAAAGTCCTTAATATAATATTTAAAGTTTTAAGACATAAAATTATAAGGTTTAATACTTAACCGTTAAAAACCTTCGGTTTTACCGTAACCGGTAACTTAAAAACATATGTTTACCAACTCAATTCTAAAGTTCTGAAAATTGGAAACTTAACTTGATTAAGATGTATTACTTAACTCCAAAAATCTGTTATTTGGTCATAAAGGCCATTAAATGTAAAGAAACAAAACTTTAGGGTAGAAATTGTAAATTCTGAAACTTGAGGGGCTAAACTGTAAATTCTGCCAAAACTCTATAAAACGACCCAATGGACATGTAATCACTTGGTAAACTTAATTTAACTGGTATCAATGACCTAATAGTGTAAAAATCTATATTTATCCATAAGAAACCATGACTTTCTATAAAAGGAAACTTTCTAATGCAAGCCTTGGCAAATCTAAGCTAGTTGAACATTTAACCTCTTAACACATTTTGCCTACCTTGTATGACCCTAGAATTAGTGGCTTATCACTTAATCTTGTTGGTAGGGTCTTGACTTGAAACCTTCCCGGTACATGAAGAACCCGTTGCTTGAAACCCTAAGGTGAGTTCTAGTGTCCCCCTTTTTACTACTGTTTTTGGGATGAAGCATGCTCTATTTAAACTGAATTAAATCAGTGCTATATGATGATGCTATATGTTGTGGAAGTGTTAGAACCTGCGTTTACTTTTATCACGATCATTAATTCTTGTGTGAACCGCTTTTTTATATGGGTAGATCTACTTGGGGAATCCCCCACACACAGTGCCTTCCTTGGTGAACGGGAAGGGTACCACACTGAGATCCTGCGGGGTCGTTTGTGGCATGTGACAAGTTTTAATAAGATACTAGGGTGAACCATCCAGCAGGTATGGTCCACCGTATGAGGCTCAGTTCTTCCTTCGGGATTAGCCGGTATAACATAACTTTAGAAGAGGCTAGCCGGGACTGAGTGCAGGGTTGATTGTGATCCCCACAGCCATGATACTATGATTTATGATTTTTAAATCAAATGTGGATTCTTTTGAATCCTTTTGTTTTTGAACTTTAAGCACTTGAATTCACCAACTTTTTAGTTGACACAAGTTTCTTTTGAGCATGTTTCAGGTAATCCTTGAAGGGAGTCTAGCTGTGTAGAAGACTTGACCTAGCACCGTGACCCATGGCATTGGCTTGTTTTTATTTTCAAACAACTTGGAATTATTTTTATTTACTATTGTTGGGAACAATTTGTACGTTGAATCATATACTTGTATGGGTGGCTAGACCTACAGCTAGCCTGATATTTCTTTAAACTTTAATGCCATGTGATGTTCTCTCCTTTTGTGCTCTTATGATGGTTTGTTTCCGCTGCCATATATTGTTACTAGTCTGTGACGTCCCACCCTACCTGGGCCCGGGGTGTGACAGATTGGTATCAGAGCCAAAGGTTGTAGAGAAGTCGGGAATACCATAGTAGACCCTAGGCTACAACCCTGATACCTTAGGACCGTCCTCATGGGAAAGTGTTGGGATGATCGGGTTGGGTAAATTGATGATTACACTTGATCAACGTAATCATGAACTTACCGGACGCGTAAATTCCAGCATGGACCGTTAGGCAATGATTGGACTTTTGTTTGAATGTTATAATTCTTAAAATTTACTTTGAGTGGTCTAAGGGTTTCTTAAAATGAAACTACTTTATTGTTATTATTTGAAGAGACTAATGATTTATGATACTATTGATTACTGATACCTCGGGTTATTGATACTGCTGGGATATCTGATACTATTGCCATCACTACTACAATAAGTACTATTATTATTGCAATCATGAGCTATGAGAAACCAAATTACTCATGATATTTCTTACAGGACATCGAGGCTATGGCTGACAAAGGGAAGGCACCTGAGTACCCAACTGATGGTACTGCACCAGCTGGGAGCCCTAAGAGGGCGACGCCGAGGACAGAGTATGAAGAATACTTGAGGAGATGCGAACACCCGGGTTGGATATCCGTTACGTCTGATGACACTGAGCCATCGGAGGACTCTTCCTCGACATCTCCCTCCAGGAGCCGAACGCGCTCCCAATCACCGCATGTCGCAGCTCCTGCACACTCACCTATCCCGCCTATCGGGAATAGGGGTGCAAGTGTTATCACCCACCCACGCAAGAGTACTAGGCCAGGACCCTCAGTCTCCTTTAGGATGCCACCTCCTCCTCCACCATCTGTTAGGACATCGACACCTGCACCACCGATGTTTGACCCGCTCCGACACCACCCACATGATGAGCACTAGATGCCACCGAGGCACAGCATGTATGATGGCCCTAGTGTGCTAGTTGGTGATCGGTACTCCCAGTCTAGCCACCAAGCAAGCGACGTAGGTCCCTCTGATGCTGCATTGGACGAGATTCTGAAGACCGTCCGTCGTCACGAGCTGACACTCCAGCACGCCACTCGGACCTCCCAGTCCGCACAGTTTCAGGCCATGATGGCTTCGCATGGGGTCCAGCGGTTGGAGCAAGAACAAAGGAAGAAGAACTCAGGGTGGCTAGGGTGGCTGAAGAAGAAATGGATGTGAGAGCATGAAGAAGATGTGGGATTGTCTGTCTCTTAGACAGTTGAAGGAAACAATTTTATTATTATCAGATACTATTATTATTATGTATTATGGGGATGATGGCACCTTCCAATTTGTAAGAGTATAACTTGATGCAATTCTATTTTGCTGATACTATTAACCCAATCTATCTATAAAACTACTTCTAATGGTGCTGATTCTGCAGGGTAATTTGTATTGAATTGCAATGTGATATGACATGTGTAGGAATTTTGTCTTGCGTTCTTTTTGGGTTGAACTGTCCTAAATTAATTTAATGGAACATATTAGAGGTATTTAGTGGTGTGTATATTACACTCCCTCCTGTTAGAACGTGTATATTAGGATAAGTGATGCATGGGCTGTTTGAAACCAAAAATTTATGAGATGCTAAACGAATTTATCTATGATGCTACCAGAATGCCAACCAGACAAGGAACCCATATTGGAAGACCAGGAGCTACGAGTGGTCGTCATGGGGAAGCTAGACCAACCGGCAACCAACCTCTTACTCCACCAAGAACTCCCCGTGGAGAGAATGTCAATCAGGGGAATGATGAGAGAATTGCCAACCTCGTAGCATAATAAATTGCTAACGCCATCCCGACCATCATCGCTCAAATCAACGCGGACCGGAACAACCCCAGTGGTAATGATGGATCCGGGAACAATGAGGGCAACAATGAGGAAGCTGAAGCACTAAGGAATGGATGCTCCTACAAAACTTTCATGGCGTGCAAGCCGAAGGATTTCTATGGTACTGAGGGTGCGATTGAGACGTACCGATGGATTGATGAAATGGAAGCTGTCCTAGATATCAGCGAATGTAAGATGGAACACATGGTGAGGTATGCTTCCCAGTCACTCAAGGGATCAGCACTGGAATGGTGGAAGACTGTTACTCAGCCCAGGGGAAGAAACGCTGCTAACCAAATAAGTTGGACCGAATTCAGGGAATTGATAACCAACAAATACTGCCCCATCAATCAACTGGAGAAACTGGAGTCTGAATTTCTGAGCCTTGAAATGAAAGGCCCTAACTACACCGAGTACATCAACCGCTTCATAGCCCTGGCTCGACTGGTGCCACACCTGGTGACACTGGAATCCAAGGGCGTAGCACGTTTCATCTGGGGACTACATCCCAGAGTCAGGGGTATGGTTCGATCCTCCAGGCCCTCAACCCTGCAAGCTGCGGTCGACTTCACCAGTAGTTTGACCGATGATCTAGTCAGGGCTGGGTAGACTGAACAAAACAGGATAGAGGAAAGGAGGAAGTCGATGGGTGAGAAGAGAAAATGGTTTGATGGGAAGAAAGCAATTGGTAGCAGTAGTGGGTCAAGCAAGAAGGGTTTTGAAGGTATGAGGCGCGAAGACCAGGGTGGAAGGACTCAAAAGCTATACTCGAGAACAAGCCCATTCTGCAACAAGTGTAAACTGCATCATCAAGGGGAGTGCAACCCGATGCCCTGCTTCCGAAGCAAACAACCAGGTCATCTGATTATGGATTGTACGTATGTGCCAGGTAAACAATGCTATGAGTGTGGAGATCCAGGGCACATAAGGAATAAGTGTCCTAAGCTGGGGAGAGATAAGGACGCCAGACCCAATAAGCCCAAGGGACGAGCATTGTGATGGATCCAGCTAGTGCTCATAAGGAACCTGATGTGGTCAATGGTACGTTCCTTATAAATAATCATCCTGCTACCATTCTATTTGATACTGGAGCAACTGCTAGTTTGTCTCTAGCACTTTTAGGCCTTTGATTGACTTGAGTGCATGTGTCCTGACTATACGTTTACCGTATAATTAGCTGACGGTAACATCTTAGAAACTAATGAAGTCATCAAGGATTGCTTAATGAACCTAGAAGGTAGTACATTTAAGATAAACTGATGCTTATTAAGCTAGGAGGATTTGATGTGGTTGTTGGTATGGATTGGCTGGCTAAGTATAGAGTCGAAATCGTGTGTGATGAGCGCCTACTTAAGATACCATTGAACGATGGGAAGGTGTTAGTTGTTCATGGTGAAAGAAGTAACACGCTATATCCTATGATATCCCATTTGAAGGCAACCAAGAGTCTCATGAAGGGATGCCTAGCTTTCATAGTTTATGTAATGAAAGCCAAAGAGGAAAAGAAGATTGAGGATATACCAGTGGTTTCAGAATATCCGGAAGTATTTCCCGAAGACCTGTCGGGACTCCCTCCGACTCGTCAGGTTGAGTTCCAAATAGATCTATTGCCTGGTGCTGCACCAGTAGCCAAGGCACCGTACCAACTTGCCCCTCCCAAGATGAAAGAACTAATGCTACATATCCAAGAGCTACTCGACAAGGGGTTTATACGACCGAGTGTGTCTCCATGGGGTGCCTCGGTGCTATTCATGAAAAAGAAGGATGGAACCCTACGTATGTGTATTAATTACCGGGAACTAAACAAGCTGACAATAAAGAATCGTTACCCCCTTTCGAGAATCGATGACCTATTTGATCAACTGCAGGGGGCAAGCTATTTCTCCAAAATAGACTTAAGGTCAGGGTGCCATCAACTAAAGATAAGAGAGGAAGACATACCCAAAATAGCCTTTAGAACTAGATATGGACATTATGAGTACCTAGTCATGCCCTTTGGACTGACTAATGCACCAGCGGCATTTATGGATCTCATGAACCGAGTGTGCTGCCCATATCTAGACAAATTTGTGATTGTATTTATCGACGACATCCTGATCTACTCCCGTGGAAAGGAAGAGCACGAGAAGCACCTTAGGCTGATTCTCGAGTTGCTCAAGAATGAACAACTATATGCCAAGTTCTCCAAATGCGAATTTTGGATGCGAGAGATCCAATTTCTAGGGCATGTCGTAAATAAAGACGGAATTCAAGTGGATCCTTCAAAGATAGAGGCTATTAAGAACTGGAAAATTTCGGAAACTCCTACCTAGATAAGACAGTTCCTTGGATTGGCCGAATACTATAGAAGGTTTATCAAAGACTTCTCGCGTATTGTACAACCGTTAACTGCCTTGATCAAGAAGAATACATCTTTTGAGTGGGAACAAGAGCAGAATGAAGCATTCGAAACACTCAAGGAAAAACTATGTAGTGCACCTATCCTCGCCCTCCCAGAAGGAGTTGAAGATTTGTGGTCTATTGTGACGCCTCGCGTCAGGGACTGGGAAGCGTACTAATGCAGCGCAACAAGGTAATTGCTTATGCATCCAGACTGCTGAACGATCATGAGAAGAACTACACAACGCATGATCTAGAATTGGGTGTCGTGGTGTTTGCACTCAAAATATGAAGGCATTATCTCTATGGCACAAAGTGCATTATTTACACTGACCATAAAAGTTTGCAACACATTCTTGATCAGAAGATGCTAAACATGCGTCAGAGAAGATGGGTTGAGCTATTAAATGATTACGAATACGAAATCCGCTACCATCCCGGCAAGGTGGATGCCTTGAGCAGGAAAGAAAGAGAAGAACCCCTTTGTGTCCGTGCCTTAAGGATGAGTGTGTATACTGACCTTATTACGAGATTAAAAGAAGCTCAAGGCGAAGCACTAAAGGAAGATAAATTAGCAGAGGAGTTGTTAACAGGAATGGAGAAGCGGTTAGAGTTGAGCAACGATGGTATATATAAATATGAAGGAAGAACGTGGGTACCGAAGTACGGGGGAATTAGAGAGGTGATCCTAGACGAAGCCCACAAATCTAGGTACTCGGTTCACCCTGGAAGTGACAAAATGTACCAAGATCTAAAGGCACTTTTCTGGTAGCCTGGAATCAAGAAATCAATCGCCGTATATGTTGGGAAATGTTTAACGTGAGCCCTGGTGAAGGCTGAAAATCAAAAACCGTCAGGGACATTACAACAGCCTGAAATCCTAGAATGGAAATGGGATAACGTCACGATGGATTTTATTACAAAACTACCCAGAACTTTCAGAGGTCATGATGCTATCTGGGTAATAGTTGATCGGTTAACTAAATCGGCTCACTTCTTGCCGATTCGAGAGGACAACGACCTGACAAAGCTGGCCCAACTGTACATCGACGAAATAGTGACCAGGCATGGGGTGCCACTATCAATCATCTCCGTCCATGATAGTCGTTTCACTTCTCGTTTCTGAAGTCACTCCAGCGGGCTTTAGGAACCCGTCTGGATTTAAGCACTGCTTACCACCCACAAACTGACGGTCAGAGTGAAAGAACCATCCAAACCTTGGAAGATATGCTAAGGGCTTGCGTGATTGACTTTGGAGGGAACTGGGATAACCATCTTCCTCTAGTAGAGTTCTCCTACAATAATAGTTACCACGCAAGTATAAAAGCAGCTCCATATGAGACCCTATATGGTAGGAAATGCCGATCACCGTTGAGTTGGAATGAGATCGGAGATAGCCAAGTAATGGGACCCGACATCGTGATGGAGACCACCGACAAGATATTTAAAATTAAGGAGCATTTAAGAGCAGCCAGAGACCGTCAGAAGAAATATGCTGACAGAAGGCGAAAACCTTTAGAGTTTCAAGTGGGCGACAGGGTAATGCTAAAAGTAGCACCATGGAACGGGACTGTGAGGTTTGGAAGAAAAGGAAAGCTAAGCCCGAGATATATAGGACCATTTGAGATACTAGCAAGAATCGGCCCCGTGGCGTATCAATTAAAGCTACCGCAAGAGCTAAGTCACATACACGACACCTTCCATGTTTCAAATTTAAAGAAGTGCATGGTAGACAAAGTTGAACTTCATGGAAGAGCCTATAGAGATTACTGACTGGCTGGTCAAGAAACTTAGGCGAAGTCGCATACCCAAGGTCAAGGTAAGATGGAATTCTAGGCGAGGACCTGAATTCACTTGGGAGCGGAAAGATGAGATGAGAAAGAATTATCCACACCTCTTCAGATCCACTCGTTCCGGAGATTACCGAATCTAAAAATTTCGGGACGAAATTTCCCAAATGGTGGGAGAATGTAACAACCGACCTCTAGGTCATAATTCTAACCTTTAACCTCCTGCATCATTATCCATACAATTAATATTAATGTAATATCATTATTATTATTATTATTAGTGTTATTATTGTTATTGCTATTAGTGTCATTTTTGTTATTTCATGTGCTATTTTGCATGATTTAGTCAAATCTAGCCTTAGCATAGAGTAACTTCGTGTTCCGGTAAAGTCAATTAGTCACCCTTGCAAAAATTAAATCTTAATTGAAACAATTAAAATATGTGTATATACACATAATTCACGGTTGAAATATACATATACATACTTAATACTTAATCAACTAACTAGAAATTACCCACTTAAAATACTACACAACAAACAATACCACATAATAACAATTTACATTTAAAATTTAAAACAATTACACCTCCACAAGACTCCAATTTCGGCCGCCCCCTTGATCACCAATCCCCTCCCATATTCTCCACTACACACCACCACAACCCTCCTCCACTCTTCTTTCATGCAATCTCATTCAAACCCTCACACACTCCTCTCACTCTATTCTCTCCCTCTAGGATTCTCCAATAGAAAAACACACACAACACACCACAATCCCTCTCCATTTTAGTCTCCTAATTGAAGTACAACCACAAACAACCATCGGCCAAGTCCAAGCAAGCAAGAAAGTGGCATTTTGAGAGCTTTTGATACACGGTTCTTGCAAGCTCGACTTCTCCAGCCCTTGTTCGAAGATTTCCAGACCATTTTGTCTCTCTACACTCTCCAAATCATGAACCATACAAAGAGTAAGCTTCATCTTACCCGAAACAAACTATGTCATGTGCTATTCTTTCTTTTATCCACCAAAACTCTTACTTTCTTTGTTCTAACAGAAGTCCACTACTATCATCTCATTCTTGAGGAGCTTTTAACTTCACTAGAGGTATCTCACATGATATATTGGTCATACTAAGGGTGGAACACAAGTTACACCTTGAAAACCCTCAAGGAGTATAACCATGGTAAATTGACTTAAACAAATAATAGGACATAGATTATAACCATGTTAAAAAGAATTCCAGGCTCTAAAAAGGTTAACAAATTGAAATTGGTCGGATTTGTGGATAAATGGGTCTAAGAACAATTTAAATGAAATTTTTAGTTAAAAACGGGCCTTAACTGGGTGATTTTTGGAAGAAAATCATGGAAATGAAAGAATAAACCAAAAATCTATGGGATACTTGTTATTTCAGTAAGTTGGGAACTTTAAGACTTAAATATGGTGAAAAATTGGTCAAACATGACTTCGAACGGTCGATTTCGGGTAAAAACACGTTTTAACAGGTTGAACTTAAAAACGAGACTTTCAACAAAAAGGGTTAAGAATACATTCTCAACAGATTATAAAACTTATTAAAAGTCCTTAATATAATATTTAAAGTTTTAAGACATAAAATTATAAGGTTTAATACTTAACCGTTAAAAACCTTCGGTTTACCGTAACCGGTAACTTAAAAACATATGTTTACCAACTCAATTCTAAAGTTCTGAAAATTGGAAACTTAACTTGATTAAGATGTATTACTTAACTCCAAAAATCTTTTATTCGGTCATAAAGGCCATTAACTGTAAAGAAACAAAACTTTAGGGTAGAAATTATAAATTCTGAAACTTGAGGGGCTAAACTGTAAATTCTGCCAAAACTCTATAAAACGACCCAATGTACATGTAATCACTTGGTAAACTTAATTTAACTGGTATCAATGACCTAATAGTGTAAAAATCTATATTTATCCATAAGAAAGCCTGACTTTCTATAAAAGGAAACTTTCTAATGCAAGCCTTGGCAAATCTAAGCTAGTTGAACATTTAACCTCTTAACACATTTTGCCTACCTTGTATGACCCTAGAATTAGTGGCTTATCACTTAATCTTGTTGGTAGGGTGCTTGACTTGAAACCTTCCCGGTACATGAAGAACCGTTGCTTGAAACCCTAAGGGGAGTTCTAGTGTCCCAGCTTTTTACTACTGTTTTTGGGATGAAGCATGATCTATTTAAACTGAATTAAATTAGTGCTATATGATGATGCTATATGTTGTGGAAGTGTTAGAACCTGCGTTTACTTTTATCACGATCATTAATTCTTGTGTGAACCGCTTTTTTTATATGGGTAGATCTACTTGGGGAATCCCCCACACACAGTGCCTTCCTTGGTGAACAGGAAGGGTACCACACTGAGATCCTGCGGGGTCGTTTGTGGCATGTGACAAGTTTTAATAAGATACTAGGGTGAACCATCCAGCAGGTATGGTCCACCGTATGAGGCTCAGTTCTTCCTTCGGGATTAGCCGGTATAACATAACTTTAGAAGAGGCTAGCCGGGACTGAGTGCAGGGTTGATTGTGATCCCCACAACCATGATACTATGATTTATGATTTTTATATCAAATGTGGATTCTTTTGAATCCTTTTGTTTTTGAACTTTAAGCACTTGAATTCACTAACTTTTTAGTTGACACAAATTTCTTTTGAGCATGTTTCAGGTAATCCTTGAAGGGAGTCTAGCTGTGTAGAAGACTTGACCTAGCACCGTGACCCATGGCATTGGCTTGTTTTTATTTTCAAACAACTTGGAATTATTTTTATTTACTATTGCTGGGAACAATTTGTACAGTTGAATCATATACTTGTATGAGTGGCTAGACCTACAGCTAGCCGATATTTCTTTAAACTTTAATGCCATGTGATGTTCTCTCCTTTTGAGCTCTTATGATGGTTTGTTTCCGCTGCCATATATTGTTACTAGTCTGTGACATCCCACCCTACCTGGGCCCAGGGTGTGACAGGAGACTTTGTCATAGTACCAGTTTCCATATCAGCCTTTGTGATAGCTGCCATTTGACATGTTAAGTGTTTTGTGAAACTGAAGGGATTTAAGATGACGGAATCTTACAATCAAGAGCCTAAAAAGTTCTGATACAAAATACAGGACCGGTTAAGGGATGGTCAATACAATAAGTCTCACAATGAGGAGAGTGTTAGAACACTTAACAGATCAAATGGGGAACCGGGTTTATGTAAATGATACTAAGAACACCAGTAAATGAGACAGAACTGAGAACATGAACAGACTAATATGGTTTTCAAGAATGTTGTATATTGCTCTCAAGTTTTTTTACAAGTGTTACAAAGCATAAATAGAAATACAAGGACCTGAGATACTATTTACTACATCCGACAGTCGAACATACTTTGAAGGCCAGCTAGAAACATTAATCTAGATAACAAGATCAATGTAAAGTCAAAAGGCAGATTTCCTTTTAACTAGTGACTATGACATGCCATAGCTCACATCCTAATATATTATAAAAGGATAAAAGGTATAAAGTAGAAAGTTACAGATTCAAGATCATAATCTACAGTTTACTAAAGCATGGACCTTTTCACCAACTTGTATAAGTTGGTGAGTCTTCAGAGTTGCAGCGGAAAGTAAGTCAGCTTGAAAAAATAGATCAGAGAAAGCATGTCCTCTCTGTCTTCGAAAGAAATCAGTATTCACTTCATTGGCTTCGGAAGACTTTGTCTTTGAAGCTTCGAAAGACTTCATCTTTGGCTTCAGAAGATTTGGTCTTTGGCTTTAGAATATTTTACACTTAGAATAATTTTTGTGATGAGTGTAAAACTTCTGAAGTAACTTCTACCTTGTAGATCAGTGCATGCATGTAGGAAGCTCCTTGGTTGTTTTGGCTTCTTTGGTTGCATCAGCCCTCTAATATAACCTTATAATAATCTTTAAAACATGAAATAGACCAAGACAATAAGCTAGCTTTTCCCCCAAGTAAAACATGTCAAAAAGGGGCCGTGAAACTCACCTCGAAATAGTACAGTTCGAATCCCACAATACGCAAAGCAAGCACTAAAAGTACAAATCACAAAAGGATTACTAAAGAACAAAACTGACAAATATGGGTGTAATCCTTATAGCCCAGTCCTTAATGTCCATGAAGGTTTTTATTTTATGAAAACATGATTTATTAATAGAACAAGTCCAATGTCAGATTTAAACTTTAAATTTCGTCTTGTTTAGGGTTTTAGTTGTCGCTTTATATTACTTTATTAATGCACTTCGATGTACATCTATTAGTTCATATTCAATGAATTATAGATATTATTAGCTTATCCTTTAAAAAGTCATTTAACCACTTTTAAATACAAAAATTGTCTTTATTTGATTATTTACTTTCAAATCCAGAGTTTTAAGTTTATCAAAATATTTCAACATGTAGAGCTGATTGCGCACCAGTTTTGCATAAACTGCTTGGAGGTCGAAACGGTAACAAAACATTACGTAATAGGTATTGTTTGAAAGATAAGACATCAAATTAAACACCAGGAAAAAAATCATCTCAATTGGATAAGATATGTGAATGCTATGACTCGACTAACACAGACCAACCTGCTGCTAAATTAGTCAGTTTTGACCTTCAGTTTTGTTGTCACGTTTGGAGGACCAAATGATGTTCAAACGACACGAGAACACTTGGGTTAGTTAGAGGACTCACTGAAATTGATTTTAGATGAAAATGTTGACCCATTTGGACTTATTATGACCAAGTTATGATGTGTACAAAGCGTCCTATTTTTTGACAGCGAACTATCCAGTTCATTAGTCTTGTTCATTTGCATCCCAAACCTCCATATTTGACTCTTATTAACCCGAGTATTCAAAGAATGTTTATTCCATATACTAGTTGGCCAAAATTTGAATTAAACACTTGGATTATCCTACTTTTTAGTCCCAAAACAGTTAGTTGGATTTTGGTTTTTCGGTTCACAATATTATTTAATCGATACATAGTTTTGATTGTTCAGCGCGTCTATCCATTCAAGAAGCATAATTAATGATTTCAAAAATGATTTATAAGATCAAGATGTCCATTTTGATCAGGTCACACAAGATTACAATCCAATTTTGATAGATTCAAGAGTATACAAAGACTAGAAATTAGGGTTTTACCGTTTAAAGAGTCCAACACATGTAACACCTAGATCTTCATGATCCAACGTCCAAAATAGAGAATAAAAGAATATTAGATGATGATTTTATGTTTAGATGATGAATATCATCAATATCAAGATAGAACAATGAATAAAATCATCAAACAACGATTTTTCTTACCCGAAGATTAGAAGATGAACAAGGCTTGCTTAGAACACGATCTTGAATGTCTTGATTATTTCAAAAATCAATGGAATGATAGAAAGATGTTTATTTTCGATAAATATGATGAAGAACAAGAGGGAATTGGGTTGTGGTGGCTAGGTTTTGTAACTTGAGAGAGACTTGGAGAAAAAGTTTTGCAACAAATGAAAGGAAAACAAGGGGAAACACCCCCCCCCCCAACCTTTTAGGTAGAATTCGGCCAAGGGGGGCCTTAGATGGGCCTCTCGAGCCCTTTGCCTATCTCGTCCAATTCCGTCTCATCCGATCCGCGTATCGTCCAATTTTTGTGTTTTTAAATTCTACGCGTTAATACGATTCCAACGAACTATTATATGCTATATAAATAATTTAATTATATTTTTATTAAATAAAGCATATTTAGTAGACTTTAGGCAATGCCCACTGGTGTCCGAATTTTGTTTGCGTTCTTAACGTAAATTTTAATATACTTTAAGTTTTGACAATTCTTGATCAAGCCCAAGATACATAATCATCGCACTACATCCAATCTGGTGAGCATCTCACTTCACCAACCCTAAGCCCATTAGTACATATTAGGCCCATAATACACAGTTCTAAAACTTAGCATGTCTACACGCGTCTAATGTACTATTCTCAGAGCAAGTCAACATTAGGTCAACTTTCAAGTCAAAGTTCATGTTTAGACCAAGTCACAGTCAAAGAGTCAAAGTCCAAAAGTCAAAGTCAACGGTCAAACTTAATGGTCAATGCACCTATTTTGGTGACCGATGTCACAATTTTAACCATGCTTTAACTCAAGAAGTATCATTCAGAATATAATGATTTAAAAAGAAGCTATTTAATTTTACGAGTCAAGTTATCCGTCATGAATTTTAATTTTACGTAACAAATGTGTTATATATACGTAAGAGAAGTGTTACGTATATGTAATCGCAATGTTCATCTTCTTCACTACATAACAGAATTGTTACGTATACGTAATCGCAGTGTTCTTCTTCTTCACTGTGTTTTTTGTCGTCGTCATCTTCTTTGCCTTTTCACTGTGTTCTTCGGTATCATCATCTTTTTTGATGATCATCATCGTTTTCTTTCATGGTTCATCATCTATGACCTATCAAATAATGTTTTCAAACTGGTGATGGAGATGGGTATAATCTTGTAAAAAATGACAATGATGAAAACCCTAAAAAATGATGATGATGAAGTTCTGAGATGATGATGGAGAAATCTACAGATGATATTTTATATTATTTGAATATTTTGAACGATTCAATAAAAACAGAAGCCATTAAAGAATGGATTTAAATTCTAAAAAGAAGTAATTACCTAAAATAGGATATATGCTATTTTACTAAAAAATCTCTTTAATAATATAAATAAGAAAATTAGTAGAAATTCTGTGATTAGTTGAGAATGATTTTTTGGTTTTCTTCTAAAATAATGGTTGCATTTTGATCTCTCCTCATTACGAGTGAGAAGGAAAAATGAAGATTATCTAGTCACTATGATTGATTCTTTATCTATATCCACCATTAACTAAACTTTTTTAAAAAAAAACTGTCTTAAAATCAAACATTCTACTTGAGTATAATATTAATAAACATTATAACTAAACGCCTTTGTTTTAAAGATAATCTTGATATAAGGTGCATAAGAATTTACATAATGACCATAGTTATAATGTAAATTGTGTGATTATGTATATATGTTGTTTAATTACGCGTTCAACATGAAATGTCTTTCTACAGTTTATATATATGATTACATAGATATCTTTTAGATTAATTCTTTTGGCATATATAAGATATTGTGGGATGTACTTGGACGTTTAATTAAGTAACAATAAATAAATATACATGTGCTTATCTTCTTGTAGATATTTTAAGCTGTAAATTGACCAGATGCACCTAATCTAACCAACTATGGAGTTTAATAATAATCAAATAGTCACTAGCTATCAATGACTTCATTTACACGTGATTCCAATCAACATGTACAATTAAGGATTTATTTCTCAATTAAAAAAATACACACAAGTCACCAAATCTAGAGTCTAATAATTTTTATAATATTATTTAGTTAGGTCTATGATTATCTTTAACCTAAAAGGGTTATTTATATATTTTATATGGTATCTAAGTTTTAGGTTTCTTGTCTTCCTTCCACCCATGTCCCTTTAAAGTTTCAACCGATATAGATGTCAACTCTTTGTTGGTTTCAACCCTCCTCCTTCATCTTCCCTTGGAAAGTTTTTTTCTCTTTTTCTCCATCATGTTATGCATCGTGGACGCATTGTACATATCTACATATGTGATTTTATTTATTTCTTTCTTGCCTACCTCATGTCTCTATAGTCGAGGACTCTGCCATAGCAGCCATTTGTCACGACCTGCCAAAATGCAGATCGCAACCCCTTAATTCTCATCAATTAAGGGCACTTTTGAAGCAAACAAGGCTGCCCGGAACACTCCGGAATAGCCCACATAATTCTGCAGCAACATACCAGCATTGGAAGGCTCTAGAACGACCCACAAGGCACTAGAAAACGTGGTTCAAAGGGCTGCTATGAAAAGCTATCTAGAACAGCCATGAAAGATCATAAAAGACTCTAGAAAGAACTATATAATTCAGCCTTGGAAGCAACCTTGATGGGTCTTGGACAAACTAGAGTGTTCCATGTTAAATATTTAGTCTTAGATATTATGTAAAGACATATCTAGATATAGAACAATCTAGAAGACATGAAACTCGTATAAATAGGTTAGTAATGCCTCATTTGCATACACCCAATTTCTTTGTAACTCAAAGCATTATACTTGTGTTCATAGTAATACAAGCAATCCACTTGTGTTGTAATCACACATCAACAAGCATTCCACTTGCATATCACAAATCTAAGGTTCCCTTACAAAGACTTCTGTTGCATGAACCATCCATTTAAGATCAAGAAGGCTGACTTAAAACGAATCTAAGTGCCGCACGTAAGCTGAACAAATCAGTCCGTGACACATTGCTCCAATCACCATAGCTCTAGGTTGTCATTTCTCTTGCCGTTGTGACTATAGCATTAGATCTGTTGTTATCATTTGCTATCATGAAGTTACTTACTACTTAAAGTTTTTATGATGTTTTCTTTTATTCATTCAAAATTAATGTTTTCCTTACACTAAAATGATTAATTTTTTATTTGGTCTTACTTTTTTTCCCATTCATTCTCACTACGTAGAGTATTAGAGAGAATACATTAGTTAGGGTATTTTAGTAACTTTTATCATAACTATATATAACTAATTAGTAATATAAAATAGAGTAAATAACATGAATGGTCCTTGAATTTTGCCTAAATTTCACCCTTTGTTATTAGGAAAATATTTTTTTTAGTCCTTGGGTCAAACGAACATTAAGTTGAGACGTTAAGTTCTTCCCATATGCTAAGCACATGAGGATAGTTTTTATCTTTTAACAAATCTCTTTTATATTATTCTTCTTCCCTTTAAAACTTAGTTACGTAAACTAGGTTTTAAAACCTCGAACAAGAAGCAATGGTGGTTTGCTATTTTCGAAAGTAAACTATGGTTCATACCACTTGGACTGATCTCAACCTCGGACGTAGTTCTACTCTTGTTTTCTAGTGGTTAATACAATTTCTATTTCAATTTTGATTTTGAATGTAATTGAGTCGGCTATCATGTCGTGGTTTTTACAGGGTTCAAATTGTAGGTATCTTGGATGGTTCAATTCACTAATGTATGTTCGTGCAAGTGAGGTCATTTTAGGTTTACAGATATCAAAGAAGGACCTTGAAAGAAGGGTTCAATTGCTTGAGTATGAGAATGAAAGGAAGAACTTAATCATTAGAGTGTTATTGTTAGCATTAGTAGTGGTTGTGTATATGATGTTGTATTAGATGTAATATTGTATTTCTTGTAACGGTTTCTTTGTAATGGTTTGCTAAGAATGAAACTACACTGTAAGAGTATCTTTGTTCCTTTATAACAGTGTGTTATAAATAAAATTGTAATAGATATGATATGTTCCTATGTAAGGTTTTCTTTGTTATAGTTGTAAATCTGTATATAAATTAAACAACCAGATTCAAATGAACCTAAACTAATTTTTGCTATATGCATACATTTGTAAAATACCAATTACACACCTATTTCAAATATTCCAAAAAACATATTTAAATTACCATGCAAAACCAAAATCCGTTGTAGTTAAACATTAAACATGATACCTAATTAATTATCTTAAACATTAAACAAAATAAAACAACAAAAACCATCTTAGTCATCCAAAAATCAAGATAACAACAATCTAAAGTCAAGCATTTCAACCTTGCCCTTTGCAAGACCTTTAGTTATGCCCAAGGTTGTTACACTTTGAGCAAGAAATTTTTTTTTCTAATTTTGATACCTTTCCACCATTGACAATTGAATTCTCATTCTTTCCCAACTGGCTTTCCTTCTCTATTTCTTTATCCTTTCAACTAGTGTGTGGTGCAATGCTGGAGTAAGAACTATAGGACATTGAGACTCACATGTTTTTGCCATTTATTGGGCTTGACTGGGTTTGAGAATGATATTCTCGGTTAATGTGACTCAACCTGGGATCGAATATGTGGACTGAGTCAATAATATAGCAGCGGAATTACTATATTAAAAAACATTAACTTCTGTAGTAAATGATTGAATGTAAGAGAATCAAGAACCAAAGTAAATGTTGTAGATATTGTGTATATTACTGCTGACGTCAACAACCTTACAAAGTTAGGGTATGTGACCCTATTTATAGGCGAATTCATTGCCTGTACAAAAGACTAAACTAACCCTGATCTATACAAGAGAATCTAGTCTAAGTACAAAATAAATGTGTAAGTTGTTCATCCGCATTAGTTCATGCGGATGAACAAGTCTTCATCAGCATTTGTGTTTGCTCACCCGCATTAGTTCATGCGGGTGAACAAGTCTTGTCAGCATTTACTGTTGTTCATCTGCATGGACTAATGCGGGTGAACACTTCTTGTCAGCATTCCTTCAGTTCATCCGCTTGGACTAATGCGGATGAACACTTCTGTTCAGCATTAGTTGTCTTGATCCGCATTTGTTAATGCGGGTGAACAAACACTTGTCCGCATTTGTTCACTAGTCATCCGCATTAACAAATGCGGGTGCTCTATACTTGTCTTTTCTTGCCTTCTGTTTTCTTGTGTTGATGATGTCTTCTGTGTTCTTCTGTAAATAATGTGCTCCAACCACTTCTTAAGTTGGCAAGTATGATCCTTTCAGGGTCTAACAATACTCTCCCTAAGGATTATACTGCCTAGGTTCCTCAAGAGTGTGATGGTGGTGGTGGTTGTGAAGATTCTGGTTGGACTTCTTGTGATGTCTTCTGTTGGTCTGTTGTTGGAGAGATTGTTGCAGCAGCTTCATGATGTACCTCAGGTTCTGCAAGGGAAGGATTGAGGATTGCCTTTATCATGTTTGAAAAATCCCTAGCTTCCTTCATTTTTTCTCTACTGAGCACATGAATCTTCATCTCACTCATTGTATGAATAGCAGCAATAGGCATTTGTTTCAAAGAGATGGGTACCCAAACTGAAATAGAAGATAACCCATCTCTATGAATCACCAGTGAACCATCAGCATCAACTTCCAATTTGACAATATTGCCCATCTGCATTGGCACCTTTCTCTTCTTCCTTTGTTCCCTTTTGTTGTTGATTCTGTCAAAAGCCAGCTTCAAGATCTTAACACACTTTAACATAAACTCCAGATCATCTTCAGCAGCTTTATTTTTAAGGGCTCTGAAGTGTCTTGTGAAGATATAGTGTATGTAAGACTCATCTAGCAGTCTGACCTCATAACCACTGAAAATTCTGATCTCTGGGGCTTCTTTTCCTTCCCACTTTCTCTCAATCACCAACTCATAGGATTCTTCATCATAGTACACATTGGAAATTGGTTTGGTTTTGTGAGTTCCAGCAATCATTTTTCGTTTCAATGATTCTGTTGGTTTCACATGCAGCTCAGGGAACACTACCTCTTCTGCCTCTCTCTTTCTTCTTTGTTCAAGGGGATTTCTGAAAGATTTGTCTTTTCTAGTACAGATGGCTTTTAGAGACTTGAAGTTGTTGGTTCTCTTAAACATCTTCAGAATATCCTCAAATTCATAACCCCTGTACATTCCATCACTGTTGATTAGATCTAACTCAGCCAATTCTTTTAAGTCATGGACCTTCATGGCATTGACTAAGGCTGTATATTCTGTAAAGAATTGCACCAGGCCTGAGATTCTCTTGACCATGAACATATTCCAGCTGCTATCATACTTCCAGGCAATGATTTTGACATCTGTTTTGCCTTTGGGAGTAGATACCCCTCTAATCATCTCAGCAGTGGTTAAACCCTCTTGAAGTTTCAGTTGTGAAGGTTCAATGAACCACTCTGGGTTTTTGTGCAGAATAGGGGCCAGAACATCTTTGTCTTTTGTAGTCAATTGTACATCTTGTGCAGAAGATCTTGTTCTGGGCTTCTGGGCAATTACTTCTACTTCAATTGCTTTCATTCTATCTTTCTTTTCATTAATCATTCTTAACATAGCAGCCCGAAGTGAGTTAGTCTTCATGTTTCCTAACTTTCTTTTTGTAAATCCCTATTTGTTGAGATAATCCTTCATTTTCCTATCTGACATGTTATAGGGATTAGGAAAAACAAACTGTTGGTCATCTTTCTTTGCTGTTTTGAGGATAGAGGATGTTGGCTTTTCAGTCTCTTTTGTTTTCTCATATTCTGTTACATATGTAGGATCTAGCAGCTTTTCCATCTTTTTTACCTCCTCAACAATCTCCTCATATGTCATGTTAAACATAATGTCAGCATCATAACCATGATTTATCAGATACATGGCATAAATCATGAGATCATCAGACTTTGCGTTTTCAATCATGCTTTCTACAGATGGCTCAATAAATGCAGGGTTGTGCACATCAGTAGATTTCTCAGTTTTGTCATCTTCATTCTCTCCTTCTTCCAACATTATGATTTCCAGAGTTTGTTGTAGCTTTTTCTGCTTGTTCATGTTCTTCTAAGAATTTAGCAATTGCTGCCAAACTTCTTGGATCATCTTTTGCTTTCTTTTGGGTTGTTCTTCCTCAACCACAGGAAGCTTTCCTTTTGCCTTTTCAGATAAATACTTTCTTTTTCTGTTGTATGTGATCACTCTGGATCCTGATGTTGATGCTACATCAGTTTTGGCCTGTTGCTTTTCCTCAACAGCCTCCTTTTCAGCAGTGATCTCTGATTTTCAGCTTCTATTTTGTCCTTTTCAACTGTTTCCTTTTCTTTGAACTCTTCACAAAGATTTCTTATTAAATTTTGTTGTTCAGTGGTCAAGGTAACAACAGGAACAAGTTGCATCCTGAGTTCTTCTTCTATTGACACAGGTTGTGATGGAATTACAATTATAGACTCAGAGGGGGATTTGGTGTTTTTGATGTAATACCAGAATTCCTCATCTATAATGAATTCACTTGAAGAGAATCTGTCCATGTCATCTATTAGTTCTTTCATCATGGCCTCTTTTTCAGTAGATGGATCAGAATGTACTACCATCTCCCAGCTATCATCATCCCTAATACCACTGGTTTCTTGCTGTTGTGAATGAACTTCCTTATCAGTTTCTTCAGCTTCATGTTCTGTTGCTTCTCTTTCAAATTCAGCCTTTAATTGAGCAATCAGTTCCAATTCATCAATTCTTTTCTTCAAAGCCTCATTTTGTTTGTTCAGATCAGCAATAAGTTCTGTTTGTATCTCCAACATGTGCTCTTGATCTTCCATAGCTACAGTTTGAATGGCCACAGTGTCCACATGACCACTGATTTCTTCTCTTGACATCTCTAAAGAGGCTTTTAACTGTTTGATCTCCTCATCTTTTGTTCTCAAATCAGCATCATACTTGGCTTTTAATTCACTCAGTTCTTTCTCCTTTTCATCCAACTCTAGGATTCTATCATTGATTATCCCTGCCCTTCTATCCAAAGTCTTCTCCATTCTAGACATTTTGGCTAAGAGATCAGATATCATCCTATCCTTTTCATCAGGTCTGTTCACCTCTGATTCTGCAAAGCTCTCAGAAGGAGCATCTTAGAGACAAGTTGTCTCTGTGGTAGAGGCACAGTATGTTGATTATCTTCTTCATCATCAGAAGATTTAGAAGATTTTGAGGAGCTGGTAGATTCACCAGAACTCCCAGCCTCAGCAATTGCTTCAGGAGGAGAACTGCCTTGTGAATCTTCTTGTATATGAATTGGAGAGAATGATTGTGGGATAATGGGATCAACCCTCAAAGGGGATAAAATAGCAGCTTCTTGTAGTGTTTCACCAGTGTGAGGATCACCAATCAAAGGTGACACTGGTATAATGTGTTCTTCAGTTTCTGCATGCTCATTACCATGGTGTTGATCATAAGCAGCAGCCTGCTCCACTGATTGTTCTGGAGCTTCTTCTTGAACATTTACTTCATGAATTGGTTCATCATCAGGAACATCAGCTGCCATTCTTGTGCAGGTTCCTCAATAGGAATATCATCATGTACAATCGGTTCTTGGTGTTGTAGTTGTTCCTCATCCATTGGCACATCATTTTGGGGATCTATTTGTTGTTGCATCCAAGGTAAGAGTGGAATGAAAGCACCACTATAGAAGTTTCTTGGATCTCTCTTCTTGATGTACTTCAAAGATTTGGCATTATAATGAGGAACTTCAAGAATGGGGCCTTCTAAAACCAGATCAGGAAGGCTTCATTAATAAGACACTGAATGAATCTGGGGTACATTAAGAACATGTTCCTTCTCCCCTCTTGAATATTTGACATCATTCCATTAAAGACATATGCTGAAAAGTTGTAGGGTCTGTTAGAGCAGAGGGCACAGACCAGTGAAGATGTAGTTAATGGTATGTCATTCCACCCAGTTTTTCTTTTAGATAGGCAGTGTTGGATATAATGAATGAGAAACCTCCATTGCAAATCAACCAATCCTTTCACTATCTGTTTTGCCTCAAATCCTCCCTCATATCCAATGTCAGCAAAGAATGACATGATATCTTCTTCATCAAATTCAGTTGGAGAATTTGGATCATCTTGAAATTGAAGGCATTCTCTAACAGATTGTTCTGATATCACCAGAGTGTGATCATCAGATATTCTTCCTGAGATTGCTTTCTCTCCATCAATATCCAAAGCTTCTGCATTTCCCCAGAAAGATCTGATGTAATTCTCATAGATTACAGGTCTCACTGATATGGCATGAGCCACTCTTGTTGTGGCTATGAACCTGATCATGTCTCTGAGTCCCTCAGCTTCTGGGACATCAGAATCAAGAAAACCACTGACATTATGGAGCTTGCTCCAAGTCAGGTTAGCCATTATGTAATCTGCACACAGAGAGTATGAATTAGTGAGAATTGTGTGTGATTTGTTCAGTTTTGACTTTTTAGGTCAAAATGAATTCTGCTTGTTACTGTTACATTTGGTTATTTGACCTGATTTTGATTTTTCATGAGAATAGTTCAAAATTTTGTTTCTTTGTGTTGGGATATACTGATTTTGATTGTGTTTTAACAGGTTGTGATGTCAACATTGTTATACACCAGTATCCCCTGTTCATCGATGTTTTATGTGTTCTTAGAACCACATGAAATCTTTGAAGTTTACACCGATCATTGGTTTTAATGAACTCTGTCATTCATCTAAATCCAGTGTTCTTGAGTGTATTTGAATCATTTCACAAGATTAGGGTTCCATTTCAAGAAATTTCGTTCGACAGTCGAAGTTTTTCAGAATCTGATGATCACCTTGTGGTTGATAATACTTTGATTTAACAGACAATGTTGTTTGTTTTGATGTTGGATTTGAACAAAATGAAGCTTGATTAGTGTAGATTCGAACTCCGAAGAAGAACGGTTTTCTGGCACTCGACTCACTATAAAAGTTCACTCAAAATTTGAAAAGTAATAAATGACTCACATTAAATGAGTATTTATAATACATTTCATAATTTTCACAAAATTTTACCAAGTGTTGAAAAGTTCTGTACTGTAGCAAATGCGCATATAGAATTTCTAAGGGCGCATTCACTGTAGCAAATGCTGATGATTAAATTAAGTTTGTCAGCATTTACTGTAACAAATGCGAAAGAGTTAATTTTACCTATCCGCATTCACTGTAGCAAATGCGGGTGACCAAAGTAACTTATCAGTATTCACTGTAGCAAATGCGGAAGAACAAATGACATGTTCGCATTTACTGAGATGCGAGTGAACAAAGCAACTTATCAGCATTCACTGTAGCAAATGCGGGAGAACAGATGACTTGTCCGCATTTACTGTAACAAATGCGAGTGAACAAAGTGATCAGCATTCACTGTAGCAAATGTGGGTGTACAAATGACTTGTCCGCATTTACTGAGACAAATGCGGGTGACCAAAGTTAATCGGCATTTCATGTAGCAAATGCGGGTGAACAAATGACTTGTCCGCATTTATAGAGACAAATGCGGGTGACCAAAAGACTGTTCCCATTTACTGTAGTTAATGCGGATGAACAATTTTTGTCCGCATTAGTTTACTTGTACAAAAACAGTTACCCGCATTGGTTAAATGGCAGGGTTACCTTCACCCGCATTAACCAATGCACTTACCCGCATTAAATTTTGTACTTTGTCAAAAATTAATGTTTTTTGCAGTGGCTGAATCTGATTGGTTTGTACAGCTGCTTCTGATTTTATGAAGATAAGTCTGCATTTTTGTTGTTTTCCGAAGATTTTGCAGATTCAGAGATTGTCAATTCTTGCTTGGATTGTCATGTATCTTTGATGTGACACAGATTCCCAACTTGACTGATTTTGGAGCATATGCATCTTCTGAAGCTGATTATGGAGTAATTTCCATACAGACACCGTCAATTTGACAAAGTTGTCAATTTAATGTTTGCAAATTTCATGTTATTGTAAATATTTCCTTTTTTAAAAAAAAAATTATTACTATCCTTAAAGTTTATATCCATGCGGGATAAAAACTTTAAATAAACTTTATAAAATTTTAGGACAATATTTCTGAACTGTTTAATTGTTTTGCACTTTTGTTAGAAATCTTGGGATCATATCAATCTTATCTTTCATAAGTGCAAGTTGTCATGAGCTTATTGATTGAAGGTATATTTGTCCTCTTAAACTCATGCTTGCTCAATATTGTAATGCATGTGATTTTTATCATGTTTTGATTTAATAAAACATTCAACATGAACCTCACACTCATAAGCATAGCAAGATCAACTATCCTCATGTACTGTATGGTAGAACTTTCTCACAACTTTCAATACCTGGTCATTTAAATTATGAACCTCATTCATTTTGGTAAGGGGGATCCACTTTGGGATTCTTTTACCTGATCCTTATTTTGTTTGATCCATATTGGGATTCTTTTTGCTCTTCACTTTGGAAGGTGATCCACTTTGGGATTCTTTTTGTTATATTCTGTTTTATTTGTCACCCGTATTGGATGTGTTCCACATTGGGACTCTTTTTTTTCGGATCTAGACATCAGCACTATGTGCCTGTTTCCCCAGGTCTTTGCTCAGCAAAACAAAGGAGAAACTGATGTGAATGAGTTTCATAAGGTATCATGACCTGGTGTGTTTAGGTTACCACACATACATACACTTGGATAGGTTAGATACATACATGCTCTGAGATGATGCATTCACAGTTGAATGTGATCTTTAGTGTATCACAGCATTTATCTTCTGTTCCAAGTTAAGCCTACCCTCATATCAGGTAAGTCATGTCAGTCTTTCAAGATATTGAATTAAGCACAGTGAATGATATAACGACTGTAATTATATCATCTCCCAAAAGAAGTACAAAACAAGGACTTCAACAAAAATTGATTTCTTTTTCTAATTTTGTGAATTTATTGATGTTAATCAAGGTTAATCATGCCGATTGATTGGACAAAGAATTCAAACCGACTTGGGTCAAATGCCTTAGTAAACAAATCAGCTAGCTAATTGTCTGTGTTAACCTAAATCAGCTTGATTAAACCTTTTTCAGCACAGTCTCTCAAAAAATGATATCTAATTTCAATATGTTTTGTTTTTGAGTGCTGAACAGGATTGTTTGTTATGAAAACTGCAGCAGTGTTGTCAATATGAATTGGTGTGTGCAAAAATTGAAACCATAATCAAGCATCTGGTTTTGAATCCAGAGAAATTGAGAGCAACAAGCTGATGCTGCTATGTACTCAGCTTCAGCTGTCGATATAGAAACATTGGACTGTTTTTTGCACTGCCATGACACCAGTCTGGGACCAAGAAATTGACAACCGCCAGATGTGGATTTTCTGTTGAAATTGCATCCCCCGTAGTCACTGTCGGTGTATGCATAGAGATTGAAGTCTCCATCCTTTGGATACCATAGTCCAAGAGCAGGTTTGCCCTTAAGATATCTGAATATCCTCTTGACTGCATTCACGTGAGATTCCTTGGGATCTGCTTGATACCTGGCACATACACAAACACCAAACATAACATCAGGTCTACTGGCTGTTAAATACATAAGTGAACCAATCATGGATCGATAAAGAGTCTGATCCACAGATTTGCCATCTGTGTCTGGGCCAATCTTCACTTTTGTATCAACAGGTGTTCTGATGGACTGACAGTCTGCAAAGTGAAACTTCTTCAACATTGATTCCACATATTTTGACTGGTTGATGAAGATTCCACTGGATGTTTGTTGTACTTGAAGACCTAGGAAGAATGTGAGTTCTCCCATAGCACTCATCTGAAATTTTGAATGCATAAGATCTTCAAAGTCTTTGCAGAGTTGTTTGTTGGTGGAGCCAAATATGATATCATCCACATAAATCTGGACAAGCAGCATCTCATTCCCTTTTCTCTTTCTGAATAAAGTCTGGTCAATCTTCCCTCTTTCATAACCATGGTCAAGAAGAAAGGATGACAGAGTCTCATACCATTTTCGAGGGGCTTGATGTAAGCCATACAAAGCTTTATCAAGCTTGTATACCCTGTGAGGGAAATCAGGATCCTCAAAGCCTGGAGGTTGACTCACGTAGACTTCTTCAGAGATCTTTCCATACAAAAATGCACACTTTACATCCATTTGATAAACTGTGAATTTCATGGATGCAGAGTACGCAAGAAAGAGTCGTATGGCTTCTAATCTAGCAACAGGAGCAAACACCTCATCATAATCTATTCCTTCTTCTTGTGTATAGCCCTGTGCTACCATCTTGCTTTGTTTCTGATGACGATCCCTCTGTCATCAGTCTTGTTTCGGTACAGCCATCTGGTGCCGATAGGGTATTGACCTTCGGGAAGATCCACCAGCTGCCATACTTCCTGTTTCTTGAATTGTAGCAATTCTTCCTGCATTGCCTCAATCCAGCTATTGTCTTGAAGAGCCTCTTTAATGTTTTTGGGTACAGTTTGACACAGAAAACAAGAAAACAAACAGATGTTTGCAATACTTGACTTGCTTCGTGTCACCCGCTCGTCTAAATCACCAATAATGTTGGACACTGGATGATTCTTGTGTGTCCTGGTAATTGGAATCAAATCACCAGCAATGGACACATCAAGATTGGAGACATTCAGATCATCTTGGTGAGAGGCATCTTGTTGTTGTAATGTCGGAGAGTGATGACCAGAATCAGAGGGTACAGCATCTTCAGCTTCAGCAGCACTCTGAATACTCTCATCATTTCCATCTCTGTTATAATCTGCTGGAGCATGAGTTGGTCCTGAATGTCTCACTTCAGTTGAAGGTTCAGCTGAAGGAGATGGCATTGAACTGCGACCAGCATCTGTTGAGATACTTTCATTTTGTGTAACTTGCCGGATAGGATCAGCTTGTAAGGGCACTTCTTCATTGTCTTGATCGGTAGAAGGAGGAATCATTGGGAAGTCTGTTCTTCTTTCAACTGACCCTGATGTTCCTGCATTTGACAAATTGAACTGATCAAAAGATCTTGTAAATGAATCAATATCAAACAACCAGTCAGGAAACGAATGATCATTGAATTGAATATTTGTTGATTCATCAATGATGTTTAATCTAGGATTAAACACCCTAAATGCCTTAGACACTGAGGAATATCCCACGAAGAATCCCTCGTCAGACTTAGGAGCAAACTTTCCTAAATGGTCTCTGGTGCTCAATATTGAGACAGGACAACCAAATGACTTTAAAAATCCAATGAATGGTTTTCTGTGAAAAAGAAGTTCATAAGGAGTTTTATTGTGTTCTTTGATTATCAGAGTTTGATTTTGCACAAATCATGAAGTGTTAACTGCTTCTGCCCAAAATGTAATAGGCAGTTTTGCATCAGCTAGCATTGTTCTTGCTGCTTCAATTAGAGTTCTATTCCTTCTTTCAGCAACTCCATTTTGTTGTGGAGTACGAGCTGCACTGAACTGATGAACAATGCCTTTTGTGGTGCAAAATGAACTCATGCTTTCATTTTTAAATTCGTCCCATTGTCACTTCTAATAGATTTTACTTTTAAATCAAGTTGATTTTCAATTTTGGTTATAAAATCTATTATGATTTGGGGCGCCTCATTCTTATGAAGTAGAAAGAAGACCCATGTGAATCGAGTAAAGTCATCAATGATCACTAAACAATAATGCTTCTTGCCAATACTCATGACGTGAGTCGGCCCGAAGAGATCCATATGAGGAAGACCAATTACATGAGATGATTTATGTTGTTTTCCTTTGAGACACGCGGTACAGTGGTCAACAAAATGAAATTCCTTTTGAGGAAGACCAATTACATGGTTCCCTTTGACCAATCTATTCATATTTTTAAAATTCGTGTGTCCTAAGCGTCTATGCCAAAGTTGTGATTCATCAAATGATGCTTTAGACAATAGACATGTCTCTTCTGATGGACGAGCAGAATTAAGGTTCAACACATATGTATTATTCTTCCTCGGTGTCTTCAAGACAACCCATTCTTCAGGAATGTAAAATCCTGGTTTCAAGATGTAGCAATGAGTGTCGGTGAAATGAGTAGAATATTTCTTGTCACAAATCTGGGATACACTGAGCAGATTGAAGTTCAGCTGCTCGCAGTAATTGACTTTGTCAAAGCTCAGAATCCCATTCGTCACTGAACCTTCTCCAGTAATTCTACCGCCCTGTGAATCTCCGCCAAATGCCACAGTAGTTCCTTGAATGTGCTTGAAGTCATGAAGGAGGGAACTATCTCCTGTCATGTGTCGGGAGCATCCACTGTCCACGTACCATAAGCTATTGGACCTGTATGAATGACCCTACAAGCACAAAAAGAACTAGTTAGAATGAGGAACCCAAGCCATAATGGTCTTGGGTTGTCCTTTGGCATCTATCACTGTTACTTCTTGATACTTTCCTCTTGTGTGTGTTTTAGAGGAGGATGATTTCAGCCCTTTTCTTTTGTTTCTTTGAGGTTTCAGTTCATCAATTTCATCTGATGTGTCAGAGGAGTATACAAACCTTTCTTTTGATTTTTGTGCAAAGGATGAACAGATTTTTGTTTTTCAGAAATCACTTTGATTTTATACTTTTGATGAGAATTTGGTGATTTGTTTAGGTTTGTTGGACTTTTGTGTCTGACCTTGTCAGTTGGAACCGATGAAATGGGCTTGTGTTGTGAATTTTTCAATCCTTTTTTATTAAAGTAACAATCAATTGTATTGTGATTGGTCATATCACACAATGAACAATATTTGTTAAAATGACAGTTTTTTGTTGAGTGATTGTTCATGTCACAGATAGAGCAGTACTCAGTGAAATAGCACTCATCTGTTTTGTGATTGGTCATATCACAGAATTCACAATACATTTGATTGTCCTTTAATTTTGAAACAGAAGTCATATCAGTCTTTGGAGTGCCAACAGATTGTTTCACAATTCTGACTTGCTTTGTTTTTGTGGACTGATGATGCTTCTTTCTGTATTCCCTTATTTCCCTATCGAATTGTTCTACCTGTTCTTTGTTGAAGATATCAAACCCACTCCCTTGTTTGATATTTGATGAAGATGGTGAATCAGATTTCACTTTAGATTTTTGAACAAAAGTGGTTTTTCCTTTGGTAACTACGGGAGCTTTGGTTTTATCCTTGAAGTTCAATGAAACCTTGTCTGATTTGCTTGAATTTTTAGGAGGTATGATCTCATAATCAGATCTGCTTTCAGCAGATGGTTTCACTGAGCATTCAGCATTGTGCTTCAATTTAAAATTTTGTGGAACAAATTTTACAAAAGGCACAATAGCTTTGATTGGGCTCTTTGGTTTCTTGATAACCACAAGTTTGTCTGAGCACTCTTTGATTTTGATAGGATGACCCAATCTGATTTTATCCTCATCAGTTTCAATGTAAACACCTGGTTTGTTTTGAGGATTTGTTGTTTGAGAAATCATTGATTTGGTTTCAATAATTTTAGATTCTTTTGTATCTGATTGAGTAAGTGACTCAGGCATAACAGTGTAGTTATCATTATATGGAGGAGGACAAGTTTTGTAGCCTATTCCAGTCATATCTTTAGCCCCCTTTTGAGACGCAAGTAACTCTTGCAGCTTGACAGATGAGAGCTGAAACTTTTCAAGTTTCATTTCAGTAGCTGATTGCTCAGCTTTTGATTTGGTCAACAATTCAGTTAACCTCTCATTTTCAGCCACAAGTGTGTACTTTTCACCATGGAGTGTTTCCATGTCAGACAACAGAGATTTGATTTTAACTTCATAAATTCTCATTTCTTGTTTTAACATCTCTGATTTCACCTTTTCTTCTCTTATTTTATTAGCCAATTTGTGATTGTGTTCCCTGTACCCCTGTACTTCTAGAACACATTTTTCAGAACATAGATTGGATTTTACCTCAGATGGCATTGGAGTTGGTCCATCATTAATATGTGCCATAAGTGCATGATTCTGAAACTGTGGTTGAACTTCCTCAGCATACACGCTCCAATCACAAACTCCATCTTGTCTGATGACAAGTGCATTTGAAGTTTGTTGATTACTTCCTTGAGATTGATGAGTCAGCAGAGGTTGTCTTTGCTGAATTGGCTGTTGCTGATTTTGTTGTTGCTGAATTGGCTGCTGCTGATTTTGTTGTTGGTGTGAATAAGAGTTGCTTGGCTGAAAGTTGGTGTTGTGTTGAGAAGCATGCTGGCCATGTGAGGGTCTTTGAAAATTGTTGTTGCTTCTCTTGGGAGAGTTACATTCCCGAGAGAAATGACCACTCAATCCACAGTTAAAACACTTAACTTTGGATTTGTCATATCCCAGCTTTGTATTCTCATTGAGACTCAGTTTCTTCCCTTTTCGAAAGAATTTCTTTGCTCTCATAGCAATCATGGCCATCTGCCATTGCAAATCCATTTCTTCAACATCATCAGGATCCATTTCTTCTAGATCTTCTTGAATCAGATGAGCTGATGTGAGTCTCCCTCCAAGGTAGGCTTCAAAGCTAGCAACAAAGGCATTGTAAGTTGCCTTTTGTTCTTTAGATTTTTGCTCATCATGCATGTTGTTAGGAGATACAGTGGGTTGGGCAGAAGATGGTTGTTTTTGAGGTTGTGGAGCAGCACAAAATCCTGTTGTTCTTGTTTGATCTCTTGATGACAGAAAGTCTTCTTCTTCAGTAACAAAGGCATTTTCAACAGAATGAGTTTCAGATGGAAACTTGTAAGCCTCAATGACTTGAGGTCCACTCAGATTTCTGCTCCTTTCATCAAGTTCAAGAGCCTCAATTTTTGCAATCATGATATCCAAGCTAGTACTCTCCAAATCAAGAGTATTCTTCAACATTGTAACATTCTGTTTCCAGCTTTCAGGCAAGCTGTGCAGCATTTTCTTGTTTAGTTCCTTCTCCTTGTAAGTGACCCCCATAATTTCAAGGTCATTTACAAGTTGCACAAATCTGTGAAGCTGTCTGGAGATAGACTCTCCTTTGGTATGATGAAATGTCTCATACTGATTTATCAACTTGTCTTTGTTAATTTCAGTAACTTCACTGCTTCCCTCACACATAATCTGTAAAGCATCCCAGACACCCTTAGCTGTTCCATATTTTTCTAATCTTTTTAGAACATCCATTTTCAGTGCTTGTGTGAGTATGGAATAAGCTCTAAGATCAATCTTGATTTTCTTATATTCTTCATCATCAAGAGTTAAGTTTGGATCCTCAATGGGAATTCTTGCAGTTTTGTACTGAGCAGCTTGATCAGCATTTAGAGACAGTGGAATGTAGGGACCTTTGCAAATAGATATCCAGTAGTCAGGATCTACACCTGTAATGTAGTTTCTGAAATGAATTTTCCACTGCTTAAACTCAGATTTATGTTTAAGCATAGGAGGTTTGGATGCATGACCAATTTCAGTATGATTATAGGAATCCATGTTAGTTAAACTGATTTTAACTTGTTGAGTACTGTTTTAAGTTGATTTTAAGTTCAAACAGTGTGTTTTTCTTCAAATCTTCTGTTTTCTGTCAAGAGCAGGTCTGTTAAGTTTAGATCTGTCGATTTGAAGGAGTTCTAAGTTCTTGATTTTGTGTTGTAGGGTTCGACAGCAGCAGATCTGAAGATTTTGTACTTTGTGGTGTTTGATTACGGTATGTTTGTTTATCAGAAGAGTAGATCTTGTGAACAACTCAGTCTACAGTATAATCGATTTTCACCAAAAATCCAAGATGATTCTGTGATGAATTCAAGAGCCAAGGCTCTGATACCAATTGACTGGGTTTGAGAATGATATTCTCGGTTGATGTGACTCAACCTGGGATCGAATATGTGGACTGAGTCAATAATATAGCAGCGGAATTACTATATTAAAGAACATTAACTGCTGTAGTAAATGCTTGAATGTAAGAGAATCAAGAACCAAGGTAAATGTTGTAAATATTGTGTATATTACTGCTGAAGTCAACAACCATACAAAGTTAGGGTATGTGACCCTATTTATAGGCTAATTCATTGCCTATACAAAAGACTAAACTAACCCTGATCTATACAAGAGAATCTAGTCTAAGTACAAAATAAATGTGTAAGTTGTTCATCCGCATTAGTTCATGCGGATGAACAAGTCTTCATCAGCATTTGTGTTTGCTCACCCTCATTAGTTCATGCGGGTGAACAAGTCTTGTCAGCATTTACTATTGTTCATCCGCATGGACTAATGCGGGTGAACACTTCTTGTCAGCATATCTTCAGTTCATCCGCATGGACTAATGCGGATGAACACTTCTGTTCAGCATTAGTTGTCTTGATCCGCATTTGTTAATGCGGGTGAACAAACGCTTGTCCGCATTTGTTCACTAGTCATCCGCATTAACAAATGCGAGTGCTCTATACTTGTCTTTTTTGCCTTCTGTTTTCTTGTGTTGATGATGTCTTTTGTGTTCTTCTGTAAATAATGTGCTCCAACCAGAACAACCTCCAACCACTTCTTAAGTTGGCAAGTATGATCCTTTCAGGGACTAACAGGGCTAACTTTGAATTCGTAGACCTTTACCCATATATGATCTTAATGATATGACTGCACCCATGTTTCTTATGATCCTACGTATTACTCATTAGCATACATATTCCAGTTAACAGCCACTGCAGTTTACATGGCCATCCAGTTAGCTCCCATTTTGTGTAGTTACATGTCTTCTCAACCACATCAACTATACATTGGTTACTCCCATGACCACGTACTTGATACTTTATACCACCACCCTATAGCATCTTGACAGCTTCAGTATTAGTGGCTTCAAACATTCTCATTGGGAATTACCATCAAGGCATTAACATTTCTCTTTATTAAATACTCACAAACACAATCCAAAGCAGTAATGGTAGGTCTATCCCTTCCATGAATAAACTTTGAATTGAAAACTTCACGTCTGTGGTTAAATAGAATGTGACATCCGTCATCAAAATAGGTGCGTTGAATTTGACTTTGATTTTGACTTTTGACCTTGATTTTTCTTATATTTGGGCTTTGTCTTAATTGATTGTTTATTATATTGTTGACCTAAATTTTAGCTTAATGGGCCTATGTCATAATGTTGGGCCTAGGGTTTTTATCATTAAGATGACCATTGGGCTTGTCATCGTACGAAGTCCTGTACATTGAGCCTAATCAAGGATTTTCTAAAAGGTGAAACACAAAAATTTACGTTAAAACCCAATTAATCATACATTCATGGGCTTTGCCTAAAGCCTGGTAAATAAACTTGAATTAATTCAAAAATATAGTTTATCCGATTTCCAGGTCATATAATAGCTCGTTGGAACTGTTTTAGCGCGCGGAATTTAAAAACGTAAAAATTGGTTGACACGTGATTCAGGACGAAACGGATTAGACGAGACGGTCCAAGGGCCCGAAGGCCCTTGCCCCTCCCTTTTTGCGGCTGTAAACTAGACAAGGGGGAATCCCCTCTTGTTTTCATCACTTTTGCAAAATTGTTTTCCAAGGCTCTCTCCTTGGAAACCCTAGCCACCACAACCAATTCTCCTTGTTCTTCACCTTGATTCCAACAAAAATCACCACCTACATCCAACAACCATCAATTTTTGGTGTATTGTTTCATTCAAGAGCAAGTTTTGCATTCGAATCGTTCATCCCTACATTATCCGGTAAGAAAATTCGATATTATCTTGGTTTTATCATTGTATTTGATGACATTCATCATCCTATACTAAGATTCTTCACTTTTTCTTCTTCTTTTCATTTTCGGGGTGATGACTCTTGTAGGATCTGGGCGTTCAAGCATCGGATTTGCAAATCGGTAAAACCCTAGTATACATCTAGAATCGTTTCACCCGGTATGTAGTTATATGGCAAGCAAAAGGTTCTGGCTAAGGAAAGACGAGGTATTTAAGTTTTAAAAATCCATCAACTCTTTCCTAGGAATCCTTTTGTTGGATGTGCTACTCTGGTATGACACATATCTAGTATACGAAAACCATTCTTCAACTTCTACAATAGCAACCCCTCAGCTATCCACAAATACAATAAACTAACTAGATAAACTTACTTAGGGCAATCCTCACACCAAGTTACTACAAGTTGCAAGATCAACCCACCTTCTTCACAAGGTGAGTTCATAGCCTCTTTTTATTTTGTATTTCGGGTAGAAACATGCTATCTATATCAAACTGGAAATTTAAATTATAAAGTCAAACTAGTCTTTTGCAAACTCAATGAAAACTTTCTTATACTAGTAAAACTAAATTGATTATACATGTTATGAAACTTGTTTACTATAAAGTCCATCTATTTTCTAAAATCTACACAATCATTAACATTGGGGAAGCCACAGGAATACATAGATAGATCTATCGGCCTAACAAGCCCATTCAGTACTCGGGTTGATGCATGCCAATCAATCTCGAGCGTCCTTTGAGTCAACGTATTCTTTTTTAGTTGAAAGGACCTGAATGTTCAGAAACTGCATACTAGACAAACATACTATTAGTCTGGCCTCTTGTGTTAGGGGGTTAGCTGGGAGGGCATTCGATAACTAGGGTTGGTTGTGGACTCATGTATATTAGTTTATGTACTTGTATTTGGAAAATTGTTTATTGGTTTGTATGTTGTTATCTACTATATGTATACCTCTAAACCTATGTGCTCACCAAATTTTTAGTTGACATATTTTAGCATGTTTTCAGGTAATGGAAACTAAGTTTGTTGCTTTTCCCATGCTAGTTTTCAAGGATAAGCTTTAGTTGGGCCTAGTTATACTGTGAATAAAATGAAGACTTATTTACTTGTTTGGTTTACTTTTTGTTAGGATTAGATGTAACCAGCTATTCAGTTTTAATAATTAATTTCTTTAGTACTATTTATCCTTGTGTCATGATTAAATTTCATCACGCCTCTGTGTTTCCGCTCTAGCCGTGGTGTGATGATGCTTCCTTATCGGTATCTGCTTTTCTTTCTATTTCCAAATAGTTGACCTAAAAAAAGGAAGCATCAGTAATATTGTGTCCTCTATTTTTCCTCCTCAATTCTTTCATTTTTTTCTTCTTACTATTTCAAAATCATCCATAGATATGGGTGCACCCATGTTTCTTATGATCCTACATCTTGCTTATTAGCATACATATTCTAGTTAACAGCCACTGCAGTTTACATTGCAATCTAGTTAGCTCCTATTTTATGTAGTTATTTGTCTTCTCAACCACATCAACTATACATTGGTCACTCCAACGACCACATACTTGATACTTTCTACCACCATCCCATAACATCTTGACAACTTCAGTTTTAGTGGCTTCAAACATTTTCATTAGGAATCACCATCAAGAAATTAACATTTCTCTTTATAAATACTCACAAACACAATCCATAGCAGTGATGGTGGGTCTATCCCTTCTATTAATCAACTTTGAATTGGAAACTTCATGTATGTGGTTCAATAGGATCTCTATCTGTACTCTCCCTACATATCAAATTATAAACAGTTGCAACAATCAAATAGATGATACATGAAGTATAATAAATGCAGTTCATATTTACGCATGTAAAATGAGACCTTGCCTGGTGTTTTGATGGAATAATTGTTATCCAATTGTTAGCTTCTCCATTTTACTTTTTTAACTCTACCATTTCTCTTTCAAATCTTGGACTGTGATAGTTGTTACTGTAAAGCCCCGTTCCCGGGACGCTTACAGCTGGACCGTCATCGCATAAATTATTTAAAATACTCATTTCTTTGCAGCGGAAATTAATAACTGTCATGTATAATTAGAACATGTTATCTCATTACATAAATAATTTACATTTCAAAATACAATAACATGTCCAAAAATGTGGATGCCAGTCTTCAAAACACTCCCAGTAGCGTATGCATCCATGCCTGCAACTCCTCAGCATCAACAAAATACCTGCCAACTATCATGCATACAAAAAGTCAGCGACGCTGAGTGAGTTCTAGTTTTCATAATAAAAATACTTTACTTTCTTTAAAACCGAAACTTATATTCGTTCGCGGTCATACATCATACGTACACATTGATAATAATTATTATCTTCATCCTCGTTTATTCATTCCTTCTTTCATTCATTATTATCATATACCTTCATATGGATCCCGTCACATGCAATACCCCCGTCTCCTACAGATGACAGACCAGGGTACGCGACAAGGATCCCCTTCGAGTCAATCTCAAGGATTGAACTCCCTTCGAGCCATAAGGCTCCCTTCGAGTCACAAAGACTCCCTTCGAGTCACAAAGACTCCCTTCGAGTCACAAAGACTCCCTTCGTTCTTTACGTTCCACTTTTCATTATTATTGTCTTTCACTTCGTTACATAATACTTTACGTTCATTCATACATCATACCACGTAAAGTCACAACATAATACACAACGGGTATTATAACATAATACATACCTTTTGAAAACCGTTTAACGAAGAAAGATAACACATACATACAACCACAACATTCACATCATAAACATCATCACAAGCCACCACCTCATAAATAAGTATAAGCCGCCCCGAGACATCATTTCTTAGCACTTAAATTCTACTTCCCAAATTTCAGAAAAGAAACCCAAGTCCCTAAAGAAATGCGGACGAGCAAGAACAAATGCGGGAGAACAACACTAATGCGGATGAACAACACTAATGCGGATGGACAATGCGGATGAAGTCTTAATAAAACACTATCCAAAGAAATGCTGATGAAACAAATGCGGTCACTATAGCAAGTGCGGATACTATAGCAAATGCGGGAGAATAAAAGAAATATGGAAGAACACTTAGGCGCATAAGCATCTACAAATGCGGATGAACAAACAACAAATGCGGATGAACACTTAGCAAATGCGGGTGAACAAAATAGTCGGTGTTCATCAAATGCGGATGAAGACTTAACTAATGCGGATGATCAACTAACCTGAAACCGCATCTTACACTATAATCAGTTCCCAATCCTCGTTCTTATACATCCATGGCTCAGATCTATCATACCACATACTTAGAACATACTAAACATCAAGTCTAACCCATAAACAACCTCTAAACAAACATTCACAAAACATCCCTCGAACATAAAGCATAAACTCACGTTTATCTTTTAAAAATGCTTGTACGGTATGCATAATAGCCCCAACACTTTAAAAATCAGTAAAAGAGGGGTCCTAAAACTCACCTTGAAGCAGCTCTTCGAACCAAGCACCTCCAACTCAAAACCCACTTGCAACAGCAGCTTCAAAAATCCCGAACACAACCTCTTTTTACAGCTTCTTCTTCTTTCTTCTTCTCCAAAACCCGATATTTCTTTCTTTTTCTTCTTCTGGCCGAGAGCAGGAAAGCAGATCTGCTGCTTTATGGGCGGCCATACCTCTTATATTATTAAAATAATGAGTTTGTGCACCTTTTTCACTTTGCCCCTTCAATTTGTGCCCATTTACTTTTCTTTCTATTTAATTCCTTTTTTTTTCTTTTAAATGAAAATTCGGGGTGTTAAAAGTCCACCCCCCTTATATAGGTTTCGTCCCCGAAACCTGTCGCTTCTCGAACAGTTACGGGTAATGTTGTCTCACCTCTTCCTTGATCTTAGATGTAGGCTTAGTCCCCTTCTAGGCTCCATTGTACTCGCACAGGTGGAACCACCATTCTCCTTAGCCCTTCTTTTCCTTCTATCATGAATGACCCTCAGTTGCTCCACGTAGTTGAATCCCTCATCCATCTCGGTATTCTCAAGTTGCACGATCGTATCCTCACTGATTGAGCACTTTCTTAGACGAGATACATGGAATGTCAGATAACTCCACTTAACACGTTGGGTAGCTCCAGTTGACATGCCACTTCTCTTACCTGAGCAACAATTTAGATTACTCCTTTACACCTCAGTATTAGCTTCCCTTGCTTTCTGAATCAGGTGATCTCCTTTCCTATGACGAGACCTTCATCGTTACTCCACCGCCGTAGATCGGCACCAAACTCCTTTCGGGCGCGATTGGTCAAACCTCCTTCTTGCAACACTTGGTGTTTGCTTCATAGGTTGCTAGCCGATCCTTCCGAAGGCACACGTCTATCCATCCATGTCTATCATGAACAGTCTAGCAGGAAACACGCGCTCTCTCAAAACTATCGTGCAATTCTCTAGGACATCCGGTAACCTAGGGGACTTACCAATAGCAATTTCTACATCGAAGGATGCATCGATCTTCCTACTCCTAACATGCAACTTAACACAAAGGCAGCAGAAATGAAACTACTACTAGCACCACAATTACAACATAGATGCATAACTTTAAATTACCAGAAACGTACCTGACGTCGCGTCGAAGTCCGCTCTAGCCTCCTCCCGGTAAGGGCAAATGCTCTAACCCTCGTCCTCAGTTCTCCTCATTCCGAACTCCTTGCCTTGTCCCGGAGCTCTCAGCCCTTGACTTCATGCAGTCTCTGCTCCTGTGTCCACTCTCACCACACCTGTAACATCTTATTGCACGACAATCCCTCGCCAAGTGGCCCTCCTTTCCACACTGAAAACAGAGATTCGAACCCCGCTTACATACTCCTGCATGCTCCTTCCCATATTTCTTGCATACCTCTTCCCTCTCAGACATCCTCTTCCGATCATCAAACCTCATCATCTTACCTCCAGCCACAAATTCACCATCATCATCATTCCGCCTTCCGTTCCCATTCTTAACATAACTCTGCTCTTCCTTTTCGTTCATTATTGCCATCGCCTCTCGCTCGTCGTACAACCTCCCTGCCAGATCGACCACTGACCTAAACGTGCCTGGTTGGGCAGCAATCAGATGTCTGCGGATATCTGTTGGCAGACCTTGAATATACCTTTTGATCTTTCGTGACACAAGCGTCACCTGATCTGGCACCAGCCTTGCCATCTCGTTGAACTTCGTGGTGTACTATTGGTGAGTCATCGTTCCCGCTTCCAGCTGCAGGAACTCCCTCTCGACTTTGTCCAGCTCCCTATGAGGACAAAACTCCTCAATCACCAACCTCTTCAGTTCCTTCCACCTCATCCTCCCGACTGCCCTGGTACCCTCAGCCTGGACAATATTGTCCCACCAGCATAAGGCTGAATCCACAAAAGAGTGGGTAGCAAACTTCACCTTTTGATCCTCACGGCACTCGCTGATGTCAAGCATCGCCTCCATTTCTCTCACCCAACGTTAAGCAGCCGCAGCACTTCCGTTTCCATCAAATGTCAGGGGCCTGCATCTTTGGAATGCCCCATAACTGCATCCCCTCGTAGTTCCCGGCACTACCTCCTCATCATCATCGGAGACAACCATATCCGCATCAGGTTGCTCCATATCTCCGGAACCTCCAGCTTCACCCCCTCGCCAGGCGGTTCTCCTATTCTCCTCCTTCTCCTTCTACTCGTCATCCCTCATAGCACGAATAACTTCGGTCACTACAGACGGTAAGATTGTCTGCATGACCTGATGAACCTCCTCAACCACCGCCTCCTTCACTGAGGCCCTCAAATTTGCGCTCTCATCAACTCCCTCGTGCTGATGAACCTCGGGACCTATAGGAGTCGTCTCCGCATCCCTAACTCCTCTCCTTGTGGCACGTGTTCCAGCACCACGTCCACCATACACTCCACCTCAGGAAGCCTTAGAAGATCTACCGCCAGCCATCTAAACACTACAAGATTCAAACACCAACACAGTCAATCAAGGTAATAGCTCAAGATATGTCAAGTATAGTAAGTCCCTAATCACAGTGGCCAGTTGTGTTTAGCCACTTACTTTACTCTTCATTTCCCAAGCATTTCCTAGCCTGACTACATCAGTATCTAAATCTACACAAAAGCACACAAGCCACATAACATGCGCATATAATACCGGTTAACATTAACTTACATAAAACCTATTACTTAAAACTTTTACCTGAAACTTTTACCTGCAGGCATGTAGCTACTAGGACTGGCATCCCTTTTCTTTCCGTCCCATTCTCAGTTTAAGATTAGGTTCTTTTTGAAAATATTTACCCAATTCACTTAAACTTTAGCTCTGATACCAACTTGTAAGGCCCCGTTCCCGGGACGCTTACAGCTGGACCGTCATCGCATATATTATTTAAAATACTCATTTCTTTGCAGCGGAAATTAATAACTTTCATTTATAATTAGAACATGTTATCTCATTACATAAATCATTTACATTTCAAAATACAATAACATGTCCAAAAATATGGATGCCAGTCTTCAAAACACTCCCAGTAGCGTATGCATCCATGCCTGCAACTCCTCAGCATCAACAAAATACCTGCCAACTATCATGCATACAAAAAGTCAGCGACGCTGAGTGAGTTCTAGTTTTCATAATAAAAATACTTTACTTTCTTTAAAACCGAAACTTATATTCGTTCGCGGTCATATATCATACGTACATATTGATAATAATTATTATCTTCATCCTCGTTCATTCATTCCTTCTTTCATTCATTATTATCATATACGTTCATATGGATCCCGTCACATGCAATACCCCCGTCTCCTACCGAAGACAGACCAGGGTACGCGACAAGGATCCCCTTCTAGTCAGTCTCAAGGATTGAACTCCCTTCGAGCCATAAGGCTCCCTTCGAGTCACAAAGACTCCCTTTGAGTCACAAAGACTCCCTTCGTTCTTTACGTTCCACTTTTCATTATTATTGTCTTTCACTTCATTACATAATACTTTATGTTCATTCATACATCATACCACGTAAAGTCACAACATAATACACAACGGGTATTATAACATAATACATACGTTTTGAAAACCGTTTAACAAAGAAAGATAACACATACATACAACCACAACATTCACATCATAAACATCATCACAAGCCACCACCTCATAAATAAGCATAAGCCGCCCCGAGACATCATTTCTTAGCACTTAAATTCTACTTCCCAAATTCCAAAAAAGAAACCCAAGTCCCCAAAGAAATGCGGACGAGCAAGAACAAATGCGGGAGAACAACACTAATACGGATGAACAACACTAATGCAGATGGACAATGCGGATGAAGTCTTAATAAAACACTATCCAAAGAAATGCTGATGAAACAAATGCGATCACTATAGCAAGTGCGGATACTATAGCAAATGCGGGAGAATTAAAGAAATGCGGAAGAACACTTAGGCGCATAAGCATCTACAAATGCGGATGAACAAACAACAAATGCGGATGAACACTTAGCAAATGCGGGTGAACAAAATAGTCGGTGTTCATCAAATGCGGATGAAGACTTAACTAATGCGGATGATCAACTAACCTGAAACCGCATCTTACACTATAATCAGTTCCCAATCCTCATTCTTATACATCCATGGCTCAGATCTATCATACCACACACTTAGAACATACTAAACATCAAGTCTAACCCATAAACAACCTCTAAACAAACATTCACAAAACATCCCTCGAACATAAAGCATAAACTCACGGTTATCTTTTAAAAATGCTTGTACGGTATCCATAATAGCCCCAACACTTTAAAAATCAGTAAAAGAGGGGTCCTAAAACTCACCTTGAAGCAGCTCTTCGAACCAAGCACCTCCAACTCAAAACCCACTTGCAACAGCAGCTTCAAAAATCCCGAACACAACCTCTTTTTGCAGCTTCTTCTTCTTTCTTCTTCTCCAAAACCCAATATTTCTTTCTTCTTCTTCTTTTTCTTCTTCTGGCCGAGAGCAGGAAAGCAGATCTGCTACTTTATGGGCGGCCATACCTCTTATATTATTAAAATAATGAGTTTGTGCACCTTTTGCACTTTGCTCCCTTCAACTTGTGCCTATTTACTTTTCTTTCTATTTACTTCCTTTTGTTTTTCTTTTAAATGAAAATTCGGGGTGTTACAGTTACACACCCCCACAAAAGGTCTTTATAAGCTTTACCCTACCAAGGAAATTTCATGTTTAGGTGTTTGTGTCTAAGAAAAAAATCAATGTTTTGTAACTAAAAACTTAACTTGTGCTATTAGGGTTAGTGGTTTACAACTCCATGATGTAAATTCTAGGCCTTTTGTACTACTTAATTTGGTCTCATTTCACTTATTTTTAGCCTTTATTTTTGACATGAAATCTTTCATCCTTGACACCTTTATCTCATATTTTCCTTGAATTTGTTCTTGCATTAATTTAACTAGAATTTTAGGGTTGGATTCCACTTTATTCATCACCTAACGTTCTTTTGGTATGTACCCCACAATGAAGGATCTAACATATCCAGATTGAAGGCATTTATGTTGTGGTTGTATGTTTTAACAATCCATGTATCACCCTATATTTTGTGCCTTGCAACATAAATTAGCCATGAATAAACATAAACCTCTTTGTTATTGCTACATGATTCAAAGCTTTAAGAAGCTCCACCAGTTTTAGATGGGAAAACACAAGACTCTTTACTTGGCCCAAAACCAAATTGTTGACTTGCCCATCTATGAGAGTTGGTATCTTTCCATTGCAAACAGGCTTCACTCTATCCTTCTTATTTTTCTAAAAAACTAGGTCTCTCCTAGTTTTAACCGCATGCTTCCTTATCAGTTATTTGATTTTCTTTTTATTTTCAAATTGTAAACCTAAAAAAAGGAAGCATGAGTAATGTTATGTTCTCTATTTCTCCAAATCAATTCTTTCATTTTTTTCTTCTAACTATTTTAAAATAATCCATAGATATGGGTGCACCCATGTTTCTTATGATCCTACATCTTGCTCATTAGCATACATATTCTAGTTAACAACCACTGCAGTTTACATGGCAACCGGTTAGCTCCCATTTTGTGTAGTTACATGTCTTCTCAACCACATCAACTATACATTGGTTACTCCCAGGACCACGTACTTGATACTTTCTACCACCATCCTATACCATCTTAACAGCTTCAGTTTTAGTGGCTTCAAACATTTTCATTGGGAATCACCATCAAGACATTAACATTCTCTTTATTAAATACTCACAAATGCAATCCAAAGAAATAACGGTAGGTCTAACCCTTTTATGAATCAAATTTGAATTGAAAACTTCACGTATGTGGTTCAATAGGACATCTATCTGTACTCTCCCTATATATCAAATTATAAACAGTTGCAACAATCAAATATATGGTACGTTGAATCATAATAAATGCAGCTGATATTTATGCATGTAAAATGAGACATTGCCTGATGTTTTGATGGAATAATTGTTATCCAATTATTAGCCTCTGTATTTTTCTTTTATAACTTTACCATTTCTCTTTCATAATCTTGGACTGTAATAGTTGTTACACACCCCCATAAAAGGACTTTATAAGCTTTACCCTTCCAAGGAAATTTCATGTTTAGGTGTTTGTGTCTAAGAAAAAAATCTGTGTTTTGCAACTAAAAACTTAATGTGTTATTAGGGTTAGTGGTTTACAACTCCATGATGTAAATTCTATGCCTTTTGTACTACTTAATTTGGTCTCCTTTCACCTGTTTTTTAGCCTTTATTTTTGTCCTGAAATCCTTCATCCTTGACACCTTTAGCTCATATTTACCTTGAATTTATTCTTGCACTAATTTAACTAGAATCTTAAGGTTGGATTCCACTTTATTCATCACCCAATGTTCATTTGGTAAGTACCTCGCAATGAAGTATCTAACAGATCCAGATTGAAGTCATTTATGTTGTGGTTGTATGTTTTATCAATCCATGTATCACCCTATATTTTATGCCTTGCTACATAAATTACCCATGGATAAACATAAACCTTTTTGTTATCGCTACACGATTCCAAGCTTTAAAAAGGTCCACCAGTTTTAGATGAGCCAACACAAGACTCTTTACTTGGCCCAACACCAAATTGTTGACTTGCCCAACTATGAAAGTTGGTATCTTTCCATTTGATGTATTTACATGTCTTCTCAACCACATCAACTATATATTGGTCACTCCAAGGACCACGTACTTGATACTTTCTACCACCATCCCATAACTTCTTGACAGCTTCAGTTCTAGTGGCTTCAAACATTTTCATTGGGAATCACCATCAAGACATTAACATTTCTCTTTATAAATACTCACAAACATAGTCCAAAGCAGTAATCATAGGTCTATCCTTTCCACCAATCAACTTTGAATTGAAAACTTCACGTATGTGGTTCAAAAGGACATCTATCTGTACTCTCCCTACATATCAAATTATAAATAGTTGCAATAATCAAATAGATGATACATTGAAGCATAATAAATACAGTTCATATTTATGCATGTAAAATAAGACTTTGCCTGGTGTGTTGATGGAATAATTGTTATCCAATTATTAGCCTCTCCATTTTACTTTTTTAACTCTACCATTTCTCTTTCAAAATCTTGGACTATGATAGTTGTTACACACCCCCAAAAAAGGTCTTTATAAGCTTTACCCTTCCAATAAAATTCATGTTTAGGTTTTATGCCTAAGAAAAAAATCTGTGTTTTGCAACTAAAAACTTAACTTGTGTTATTAGGGTTAGTGGTTTACAACACCATGATGTAAATTCTAGGCCTTTTGTATGACTTAATATGGTCTCCTTTCACTTGTTTTTTAGCCTTTTTTTTAGTCATGAAATCCTTCATCCTTGACACCTTTATCTCATAATTTCTTTGAATTTACTCTTGCATTAATTTAACTAGAATCTTAGGGTTGGATCCACTTTATTCATCACCCAACATTCCTTTGGTAAGTACCCCATAATGAAGGATCTAACAGATGCAGATTGAAGACATTTATGTTGTGGTTGTCTGTTTTAAAAATCCATGTATCACCCGATATTTTATGCCTTGATACATAAATTACCCATGGATAAACATAAACTTTTTTATTGTCGCTCATGATTCCAAACTTTAAGAAGGTCCACCAGTTTAGATGGGCCAACACAAGACTCTTTACTTGGCCTAACACCAAATTATTGATTTGCCCACCTATGAGAGTTGGTATCTTTCCATTGCAAACTTCCTTCACTCTATCCTTCCTATTTTTCTAAAAAACTAGGCCTCTCCTTGTTTTCACTGCATGCTTCCTTATCAGTTAGTTGGTTATCTTTCTATTTCCAAATTGTTGACCTAAAAAAAGGAAGCATTAGTAATATTATGTTCTCTATTTTTACTTTTCAATTCTTTCATTTTTTTCTTTTTACTATTTCAAAATCTTCCATAGAGTCATTCTTTACACTATCAAATGTGTTATAATCTAAGTCCATTTCCATACCATCATTATTAACTAGGTCACGAAAACCTTAACTTGTTCTACTCATCATATCCATCTCGTCCTCCATAATATTATCAGTTTGGTATTCCTTCATGTCAACCTCAACATCTTCAACCTCATAGTCTAAATAAACAAAGTAATTACTATCCAAAATATGATCACCTTTTCAACCTCATATGCAATACTTTTTCAGCATTATGCTCACCTTTTCACCCTCATTGTCATTCGCTTTTCCACCATCATAATCACCTTATTCAACCGCATTTGCATTCACTTTTGCACTACTAACATCACCTTTTTCACCCATATTTTTTTATAGGAAACTGTGTATCAAAATCCATTCTATCAAAATCACAACAAGTAAACCCATGAATTGACTCTAAAGGAGCCACTTTCCTTTTACACTAGGCTTCATGTCCTTTACCTTGTTCCTAATATCCACCATCCTATTCGTGATGTCTAGCACCCTCTCTTAATGTCTGCCACACTATTGATAAGATTAACACCCTCCTCTTTATATTCCCCATCCTATTTTTTATTAGTCCATTTAAGCTAGTCCATAAGCAGCCTTTTTCAGGCTTTCTTCTAAGAGGTCTAATAGTTTCTACCTCTACATATTCTAGTTCATTAATTAAAGTTTTATTAGATCAAGGTCAAGTGAAATAGGTGCTTCATATACTCTCCCCAAGTTCAACATAAACATTTATAAGTATGTTATCTACTATATGCTGATTAAGACCTATAACATCCTAATAATTGCCTAGTGGTGGCTATCTCAAATCTAAATCACCACAGGAATCAAAAATTGATAATAAACAAGTTTATCCCCTTAAAAAAACCTTAATTCCTACCTAATAAAGTGAAGTTCATGCATAGAGAATTCATCAATATCTAGAAAATTAACAAAATACACTCTACCACAAGCACTACTATGACCACATAAATTCTTAAAATGCTAGTATGATTAATCTTGATTGAAAAGAAGTTTTGGCACCCATCTCCAAATCATAATGCAAAACAATAAATCATATATGCATTTTTAAATTTAAAAATTTAAGAACCGTTGCTTCATTACCATAAAGTTGGTTCTCCTTGTAATTGCTTCTACTACTTTGAATATACCACACCATTGTTTGTGTAGGACCGGTGAAGGGTGGTCAATGTAATAGTTTGATAAGAATGGAGAGATGTGCAAGACTTAATAGATCAAATAGGGAACCGGTTAGATGATACAAAGAACACAAGTAAAAGAACAAGAACAAGAACACTCAAATATGGTTTTCAAGAATGATGTATATTGCTCTCAAGTTCTTACAAGTGTTAGAAGGATACGTTAAAGATACAAGTACTTGAGATACTTTATTCTACATCCTATAGCCAGCCATACTTTGAAAGCCAGCTGGAAACACTAATCTAGACAACAAGATCAATGTAGAGTCAAAAGGCAGATTGCCTTTTGACTTGTGACTATGACATGTCATAGATCACATTCTAATATATTACAAAAAGGATAAAAGGTATAAAAGTAGAAAGTTACAAACCAATGACCATAATCTACAGTTAACAAAAGCATGGACCTTTTCACCAACTTATCTAAATTGGTTAGTCTTCAGAGTGGCAGCGGAAAGTTGTTCAGCTTTAGTCAAAAGGCGATCAGAGAAAGCATGTCTTTTATGTTTTCGAAAGAAATCAGTCTTTGGCTTTGGAAGACTTCATCTTTGGCTTCGAAAGATTTGTCATTTGGCTTTGGAAGATTTTACACTTAGCTCATTTCCTTAGAGTAGTGTAAAACTTCTAAAGTAACTTTACTCTGTGCTTCATGCATGCATGCTGAGAGCTCTTTGGATGCTTTAGTTGCATCAGCCTTTAAGTATAAACCTTACAGTTCATGGCAAGAGAAGAATAAAATTCGCAGTCATGTTGAGCGTTTGGTGATGAAGAAGGATGGCGATGGTCATAGGAAGAAGAAAGAAGGGTGACGCTGGGTTCATATCGGACTAGATTGAAATGATGAAGTATAATTAAAGGAGTGCAAAAAAGATAAAACTACCCTAACATTCTTAGCACATAGGGGACTTAACGCCTCATTTAACGTTTGTTTGACCTAATGACTAAAGATGCTAAAATTGTCCAAACCTTTGGACTAAGCATGTAATATCCATTTCTAAGGACAAAATATGAAATTTGATAAACATTTAAGGACAATCCGTGCAATTACTCTATAAAATATCTTAAGAGGGCTTTCATTCTTCTACAATAAAGCCCTAACATGGATCCATTATTACCTCAATAGTTACAACATATTTCAATCGACTCTTAGCTTTATGTGAATATATTTAAAGTCATAACCTTACCAACAAATGACATCCTTGCCTTTATCTTAAACATGTGTCCTAAAGTCCCTAATTATGCTCCATCAGTAGCCTTTGATGTCACAAATAACTCCCTTAATGGATGCTTTGGTTGCATCAGTCTTTAAGTATAAACCTTACAAACTCCCCCTAGGCTGATGCTACCAAAACAGAAGAGATTAATTATCTATTGACAGCCCTCATCAGGATCAAAACATTTTTTTCTTTATTATTTGGTCAGAATCCCTCAAACTCTCATAGTATCTCCTCATGTCATAGAGATCGTGAAGAGAAAGATCAAGTATGTCTTTCCAGAAGTAGACATCTTGACCTCCTTGAACTCTAATGACATACCATCTGTCCAGATTATTAGCAAAGTTCCAGGACAAGATGGGTCTCCCAGTAGCAAGAGGCTCTACTTGAATGGGTGTTGGTTGAGCAGCCTTTTCTTGATCACCCACAGGATGACCTATCCTGAGGTGTAGAGGTGGATGCCTTAGACTTCTTCTTCTTCTTCTTGTCCCTTCTAATGGCCATCCTTTTCTTCCTCTTTCCAAATTTCAACTGAGAAGACTGGCCTTCAACACCAGGTTGTTCTTGTGTGTCTTTCTCATTTGGGTCCTCTTCCCTCACAGATTCAGAATGAAAGGGATCAGGACCCTGCTATAGGACCGGATAAGGGTACTTAACACTTAGTTTCATACTGAGGAGAGATCTTAAATCACTTAACAATTTAAATAGGGATCTGGTAACTTAAAACAGATGATACTAAGAACACAAGTAAATTAAAGAGACAGAACTAAGAACAACAGAAGAATACAAGATTGGTTTTTAAGGATGTTGTATATTGATCTCAAGTTTCTTTTTACAAGTGTACAAAGCATAAAGAAATTACAAGTACCTGAGACACTTTTATACTACAACCTACAACTGTCACTTATATGTAAAGACAGTTAGGATTTGACTAATTTAGACAATAAGATCAATCTAAAGTCAAAAGGTAGATTGCCTTTTGACTAGTGACTATGACATGCCATAGCTCACTGACTTTCCTAATACAAAAAGGTCTACATGAACAAGTAAGGTAAGTTACAAACAAAGACCATTCATACTTTTGATAAAGCATGGAAGTTTCACCAACTTGTGTAAAGTAGGTTAACCACCAGAGCAGGCAGCGGAAGACTTGGTTGTGTAAGACTTAGACACATTTAAGAGTGTAAGACTCCAAAGCTAGTTCATCTTTTTTCCTTAGTGCATGCATGGAAGACTTGGTTGTTTTGGCTTGTTGGTTGCATCAGCCTCATAATCTTCAGATGATCTTATAAACTCCCCTAGGCTGATTCTACCAAAACAGAGAAGTTTTTCAGATTTTGATAGTCCATATTAGGATCTTCAGCATACCTTTCTTCATCATTAGGTCTGGATCCTTCAGACTAACATAGAACCTTCTCATGTCAAAGAGATCATGCAAAGGAAGATTGAGCATGTCTTCTGTGGAATAGACATGCATGCCTTCCTGATCTCTTATGACATACCATCTGTCTTGATCTTCACATAAGACCATGACATAATTTGTCTTCCAACAGCAAGAGGCTCTACTATGATTGGAGTTTGTTAAGAGACCTCTTCATGCACTCCCTCGGGATGCTCTGACTCATCCTGAGGTTGGGAGGTGGATGCCTTTCTTCTCTTCTTCTTTGAGGATGATCTTCTGGCTATCCTTTTTCTTCTCCCTGATGATTTTAACTGAGGGGACTGGTCTTGAGTACCAGGTTGTTCAGTTGAGTCCCCCTCAGTTGGGATCTCCCCTCTCACAGGTTCAGAAAGAGAGAGAGGAGGACCTGCTGTGGATCAGAAGATGAAGTTGGTTGAGATGCAGCTCCAGGTTTAGGTTGTGTTGTCTCAGTGGGTTCAACCTTCACCTCAACTTCAGGTAGAGCTGGACTTGGTGGAGAATACAAGTCCACTAGCTCTCCTTCTTTATCTTCTGCTTGAATACCCTGATATGCTCATCCATTGTGGATAGGACATAGGGCCAAGCCTCCTTCCAGAGAATCCATACAGCTTCAAGAAGCTCATCATCCTTTGTCTGTCAGCAGACTTCTTTTGGCTTTTGTGGATGATGGCCCTTGACTTTGCTGCTTCTTCCCTTAATCTTTTCTTTTCAGCTTGTTTTTCTTTTTTATCTTTTTTCTTCCATCTGCTTATTGTATTCAAACAATATGTACTCAGATGGTAAGGGAAGAAGGGCATCTGCCTAATAGAGACCTATGGCACTCAGGTAGCTGATCATCTTTAGTCTTTCTTCTTTAGTTGCTACCTGAGGTTGTTAAGTGGCCACAGGCTCTGGCTCAGGACTTTCTTGAACTGGGGAGAGGACAGGAATGTTCTTGTAGAGTCTTTTCAACCTTATTTATTCTTTGTGCTTGAGGAGCAGTGCTGCATCCTCTGCTTCCTTCCTCTCCTTTGACAGCTCTGTGTCAGCCAGTTCATTCAGCTCATCTAAGGGGAGAGAGATGAGTTCATCAACATTATAGTTTCTGGTTCCCATGTAGTTTAGCCTGGCTGCCCTTAACTCATCTTCCTGAGTGTTTAGCCTGGGGGCAGCCCTGATTGCTGCTTCCATAAACCCTAGGGAACCACTTGAACTCTTTCCTCTTAGCTTCCTCTTCCTCTCTCTCTTCTCCTCCTCAATCTCCTCAGGAGTCAGTTTCCTTTGCCTTTGTCAACCATAGGCCTTGGTGACTCAGGCTGGAGAGAGCTTTGACCTTCATTGCTTGGTTTAGCTATCAAGCTCTGGCAAGAGAGAGGTTGTGAAACACCATCACCAGCTGGTGTTTCACTGAGGGTAATGGGTGCAGAGGGAGATCCTGTCTCAAGGTTCACTGGTTCAACCTCTGGGCCTTCAGTCAAGGTTTTCCCTTCGAAGCTAATCTCCGAGTCTACCTCAACATCCAGTTGACCAAAGATCTCACCTGCTAGCCTCTATCTATATAATTTTGATCTCAATTTAAACTCCTCTAGCACCCTGTCTTGGATTCTTTCTGCCAATCTTGCTGCTTGTCTGTTATTGCTGGGTTGACAAGTGGCAGATCTACCAAGTTGATGCTCTCATAGAAACTCGGGTGTGAAATGTTGAGAACTTCTAGTTGACCCTGAGCTCTAGAGATCACAAGAGCTCTCTTATTACTGTCATACCCCTAACCTCAGATTGGGTTCTCAGAAGGGGCAGACATTGCTCTTGGTATTCCTCCTCAAACAGTTGTTAAATGAGCAAATGTAGATCACTGTCTAGAGGAGGTTGCTGAGTATGGAAAACTGCAAGAGAGGATGGTGAGTCCTCTATGTCCATACTCTAGGAAGAACTCCCAGGTTCGGTGATTGTTAGATTTCCTTCCCCTTTTTGGTAGCATCACCCTCTTGCATAGGTGAGCTGGGAGATTGATCCATGACATCCATATGTTCTTCTATGGACCTAGATGAGTTATCCTTATGGGGTCTCTCAGCTAACTTGCCCTTGAGATTGAAGATCTCAAGTTGCTGGTCATTGACCCTCTTCTGTATGATAGTCACCTGAGATTCTAGGTGAGCTATCTTTAAAACAAAATAGGCGCAAAGATGTGATAGTTTGTGCACCTTTTGTTGCAGACTCCCCTCATCTTCAGATGAAGATTCATTGGAGGATGAGAGAATTGGACCTAAGTCTTCTTCCTCACCACCAGCATGGGTTTCTTGGCTGCTGGATTTCCCCTGCCCAATAACAACTTCCAGAGAAGTGTCAAGAGGCTGGGTTGCCATGGTAGAGGTCCTAGTGATGTTATCACTTGCAAAAGTGATAGCCTCTGCCATATGGATTTCCTGAATAAGTTCAGGACGATCCACCTCAGTAGGGGGTTGCTGATGTGGGCTAGAGATGGGGGAAGCAGGAGTACTCATCTCACCTTGAGAGTGGGAAGAGAGGAGAGACTCATGGTACTCACTGAAGCCCAAATCTTCATCAGAGTAGAAGTCAAGGCTGGGAATAAGGCGGTTTAGATCAAGAGGTTGGGGATGGTATCTTTCCCCAGAAGGTTGATCACTAGAGTATTGAGACTCAGAGTGATGGATTAAGGTTGTTTGTGGGGTTGTGAGCTCATCAGGCTGAGCATGAGGAACCTCAGCACTAAGTGGTGGAAAGATGGGAGTGGTCTGCTCCTCAGGGGAAGTGGGAGCTCGAGATTCCACTTCCTCCTATATGGGTTCTGATATGGGGGCCTGCACATGCTCAGTAGCAAGTGCAGGGGTTCGTTGGGATTTCTTTTGTAGGTGATGGTGATGGTATGCTGTGTTTGAGGTGGTTGAGAGGTGCATGGTGTTGGTTCAATACTAGCTGGTGCTGCTAGGTTTTCACCCTGAGCAATAAGCTCAAACATTTTTGGGACAAGGGTTGTTTCTACCCCAGAGAAGACAACAGTTGGCTTCTTCAAGATTTTGAAGATGTCGGGCCTCATTGTCCTATTTAAGAATATTACATGTTCCCCTCAACTGTGGTCCCAACTCACAGTTGATAATGTGTTGAACATACCTAGGGAACATGTAATACTCTAAGGAGTCCAAGTTTGCAAGTAAATTGGTATATAAAAACTAAAAGTACCTGAACTTGACCCCTTATACATCCCATGGACTATAAAGAAGTGGTCTTCTGGAACTTGATCCCATCCTCCATGCTTGTTAGGAAGGCTGTGAATGACGACATGGTGGAGGTATTTCCATTGAGATGAGACCTTCCCCTTCCTGAAGGTTTGATTGAGAAGTCACCTTCATAGCCCATCTACTGAAAGGAGTGGTTGACAGTAGATTTGGGAAAGGACAGCTCACCTGCTTCATCATCCAGCTATAAATGGGTGTTTATGATGGCCGGAGTGATGAAAACTGTCCTCCCCTACACTGTAGCAGACAGTGCCTTCTCCCATCCATGGTGACCTCTTAACAGGTCCTCCAGAAGTCAAGCAACTGATCCTCATAGAGAGGAGGATCAATTTTAAGGGAGGTGAAGTATGAGACGAAGAAAGGTACCTACACATATATGAGAAGCTTGGATCCTTCCCAGAGTGTAACAGGTCCTCCAAAACTCAAGCAACTGACCCCAGATGTAAACTTTGCTATCATGTTGCAGCCACCATAGTCACTTTTGTATAGGCATACAGATTGAAGTCAGAATTCTTTGGATACCAAAGGCAAGCTTGGGAGCACCTTTGAGATATCTAAGAATCCTCTTGACAGCAACCAGGGGTGTGACATCTTAGGGTTGGCTTGATATCTTGCATAGATGTATGTGGCAAACCAGATATGGCCTGCTGGCTGTGAGATACATAAAAGACCCAATCATAGCCCTATATAGATGTTCATCCACAATCCCCCTCAAGATCAGGTCCAAGGGAGTGTTTTGGCTATGTGTGCTTAGCATGTGAATCTTGTAAGTATGTCCTGTACATACTTGATGACTAATGAAGATCCCATCTTCAACCTGCTTCACTTGAATTCCTAGAAAGAAACTGAGTTCCCCCATGGCACTCATTTCAAATCTATTCTTCATCAGCATCTCAAGTCTTTGTAGAGCTTTGGATTAGTTGAACCAAATTGATGTCATCTACATATATTTGAACTAGCAGTGTGTCATTCCATGTTTCTTTGATGAAGAGAGTCCCATCAATAGTACCTCTTTGTATCATGTTGACAGAGATATGTTGATAGTGTCATACCACTTTCTTAGAGCTTGATGCAGTCCATATAGAGCTTTATCAAGCTTGCAGACATAATCAGGATGATCTGGGTCTGTAAAGCTAGGTGGTTGTTTGATATAAACTTCTTCATCAATCACCCATAGAGGAAAAGTACATTTCACATCAAGCTGGTAGACCTTGAAATCCTAGAATGTAGCATAAGCCAGGAATATTCTTATAGCTTCAAGTCTTGCAACTGGGAGCAAAGACATCAGTGTAATCAATCCCTTCTTCTTGAGTGTATCCTTGGATAACCAGTCTAGCCTTGTTCTTGATGATAATCCCTCTATCATCCTTCTTGTTCCTGAATACCCATTTGGTACCTATGATAGTCTTCCCTTGAGGAAGCGGGCATAAGTTCCACACCTTCTGTCTTCTGATTGAAGCAGCTCATTTGCATAGCTTCAATCCAGCTTCCCTCTTAAAGCCTCATCAACTTTCTTCGGCTCTATCTGGGATAAGAAACAAGAATGTAGACAAACATGGCTGTCATGAGTTTGTCCTCTTTTCTTACTCCTGAGTCAACATTCCAATGATGTTTGTGGTGGGATGTGAATTGTGGATCCGAAGTTGAGGGATCACAGTAAGTTGGTTGGACAGATCTAAATTAGATAAATTTTGATCTGGCAATGAGGTGTCTCCCACCACATCAACACACTTATCAAGAGAAAACTGATCCAATGAGTGTGTGACATATTCATCATGTCTTCAATGGAGGGTTATCAGCATCAAGAAATTCTTGATCACTGTCACCACCTCCATTTCCTCCTGCATTAGAAGTTCCTTCTCCTGAATTCTGAGCCTCTGAGCTGGAATTTGAAGGCAATTCAGTTGAATTAGCAGTAGTATTTGTCATGCTTGTGCTGATAGGAGCCTCAAATTATAGGGTTAGTCACCACTGGATCTGAAGTAGTCTTCTTGGTGGTCTTTTCAGCTCAAATCTTGGATCAGGATCTTCTGTTGATCTGTTATCTGTAGATCCTGAAACATTCTCACAAGATTGTTAAAATAGTTGGTAACTAAATCAAGATCAAACAACTAATCAGGACCAGAACCTTTCACACAGGGTGTGTGTTCATTGAAAGTCACATTGGCTGACTCCTCATGATTCTAGCTCTGAGATGTATACTCTATAAGCCTTAGCTTGAGAAGAGTATCCAACAAAGTGTCCATCATTGATTTCTCAGTAAACTTGGCTATTTGATCTTTGGTATTCAAGATGGTGCAAGGACATCCAAATGTTTTGAGAAAACCAATGAATGGTCTCTTTTGTGCCATAGTTCATAAGGAGTCTTACTATGAGTCTTAACCACTAAAACTCTATTCTACACATAGCAGGCTGTGTTGACAGCCTCTGCCCAGAAGGTGATAGGCAGTTTAGAGTTAGACAACATGGTTCTTGCAGCTTCAATAAGTTTCTGTTTCTCCTCTCAGCAACACCATTTTGCTGAGGAGTCCTGGAGCATTGTATTGTCTTGAAATACCCTTTTCATCACAAAATGTATCAAGGATTTGGTTTTTAAATTCAGTTCCTTGATTACATCTTATGGTCTTGACCTTGTGATCAGATTGATTCTTAATTTTTCAAAATGATGTTCTTTAAGATTTTAGGGGTTTCATCCTTAGTTCTAAGGAAAAACACCAAGTGAATCTTGTGAATCATCTGTGATCACTAAACAGTAAGAGGTCCTTCCTAGACTCATTAAACTGGTGGGGCGAAACAGATCCATATGTAACAAGTGTAGGGGGAGTAGATGAGTAGAGTTCATTTCCTTTGGCTTGTGAGACACTTGGTTTGCTTCCCTTTCAGGCATGCAACACAGTGGTCATCACTTGTAAACTCTTTCTTTGGCATTCCAGTTACCAAATCATTCTTAATAAATTTATTCATGTTTTAAAGTTTACATGGCACATTCTTTTATGCCAAGGAAAGACTCATCACTATTTGCTTTAGACAGAAAGCAAGAAACTTCTCTAGAGGGAGATGTTTCCTGCAGATCCATCTTGTACATGTTCCCTCTCCTGGGGGCTCTGAGCAGAATATGCTCTTGAGTAATGTCAACCCCGGGTGAGAACAATGCACTCATGCTCAGTAAGAGCATGTGATGTTTTTGGTCACAAAATTAGGACACAAGATTGTATCCAAGCTCCTTGACAAAGTTTACTTCTCAATGTTAGCTTATCATTTATAACCTTGCCCTGCCAGTAATGTAACCTCCTCTTCCTCCCTCCAAAAGCACTGGTCCTCCATCAAATCTTTCAAAGTTTTGAAGTAAGGACTCATTGCTGTCATGTGCCTGGAGCAGCCACTATCAATGATCCACACATTTCTGTTGTCTTTGGCTGTCCCTGCACAAAAAGAGATGATTTAGTTACATTTGGAAACCCAAGCCTCATTGGTCTTGGGCTTGTAAAATGAGTTGAAGGCAGTGAAACAGTAAAGTGATCTATGTTCAGGCTCTGAGGATCATTTGCTGTTGCTGATGAAGAATCTTCAGTCACACGGTCTCCTTCATCTTCTACACCACCTTTGAAGATTGGAGACTGGACCTTCGGAAGATCTTGCTTTCACAGCAGCAAACTTCAGTACTTCGGAAGTATTCCTTTCTTCCGAGACCAAATTTTCTTCCGAAGGAAACAGATTTTCCTCCGAAGCTTTTTTTTCTTATTCTCTTCCCAGAAGCCATTTCTTTGACCATGTGGATAGTACTTTTAGGATTGTAGATGCTCATTAGGCCAGATGGGAAGTACTACCACACATGATGCATTCCATTTGCTTCCTTTGGGAGTCTTCTTCTGAGAGCAAGACTGAACTTGAACACTTTCTTTCTCCAGCTTTTTCTTCATAGATGATGCATCAATTTTCTTAGTTAGAGAATGCTCTGGAGGAGGATGGTTCAGACTGTGTAGAGTGGTACACAGCAATTCAGCCTTCTCTTCACTAGAATGAGTTGGAACTGTACTAAAACTCCTGGTACTAGAGTTTGTAGTTGATCCTCAGCCTTTACCACTTCAAACCCTACAGAGATGAACACTTGTTTTGCTTGGGTCAAAGGTGGTCTTGATGTCTTGAGCCTTCTTGATCTTCTTTTTGCTCTTCGAACAAGTTCCTCTCTTTGACTTAATCAAATAGATCCTTTTTCCTCCTCAGGAGCATGGTGACCCTTTTGGATTGACTCTCTTCACTTACTTCAGAGTTTCCTCACCATCTCCTCTTCATCCTCTTTACACTGGGGTCTATAGAGGGCAGCTCATCTTGACCAGTTCCACACCTGGAGATCTTACTGATAGTAGGGTGTGTGGAGGAGCTATCTCACAAGATCCCAGTCCCTACTTATTTGATAACAAACTTTTGCATGCAGAGATGAGGATATTATGTTCTTGAAGGTCTCTTCTTCAAGAACATATTTTTCTGCCCTGGCTTCTGATCACAAGCTCAGCCTGGCATTCTGTCAATAGTAACAAGATCTTTTATTTGAGTCTTGTAGTTTGTTTGCTCATGTTTAAGAGTTGAAATTGTTTTCTCTAGATCTTTTATTTAAGCTTATAATCATTTTCAGCTCTCTTAAAATCAGCTTTTAAACGTT
>CM046439.1:33148252-33249313 GCA_025506505.1 Flaveria sonorensis | reverse complement strand
TTGTTAGAGGTTTTTAAAGTCGGATATTCAAAATTTTCGATCATTCAAAATTTTCGGATATCTGAAATTTTCGGATAGTAGAAATAACTATCAGTATTCGTGCCCGCATTTCCGATCTCCAAAATTCGGATATCCAAAATTCAGATATTCAAAGTTTTAGATGCAAATACGAATAGTGATTCGAATATCCGAACTTTATTTTTTTATTTTTTATTATTATTATTTTTTTTGCAATAAATTAGATACATACTATTATAAAAATAATTCAAAAAAGCAATACACATTGAAAAAGTCTCAACATACACTAAAAAGTCCCAACCTAAAATAAAAAAACATTAACATTTAAAAAGGTAACAAAAATATTTTTAAATTGTCAGATAATCGGATATCTGAATATTCGAAAATTTTCAATTTCAATATCCGAATCCGAATTTTTGGATTTTTGAATCGGATTCTAGGATTCAAATATTTTTTAACACCCTTACCAGTTGATAATGCCTGCCCGCTTTTAACTTAACACGACCAGAGTGAACACTAAGAAAATTGTAACGGAAGTTTTCATGGAATAAAAACATTACTTAAGTCGATATATGATAGAATTTAATTTCTTAACTTCATGCATCATAGTTGCAAGTATTTCATAACGTTTATGATGATTTAGAATCCAATACCTGTCTAACATCTAATTGTCTAATTTCCTTCTGGAAATTTAATAGGAACGTCGAATGCAAACGACTTCAGTAAATTTGCAGTCAGAAGAGCATAATGTTGATATGATTCTCTACTAAACAGTATCACTCGCGACATCAGCACCACTAGGAATCTTCCCAGGAAAGTCGGTTGTTGAAGTGTTTGATCCTATCATGCTGCAGAATACAAGATGTGATTAGTGAAACTATTTTCATATAAAAAAGAAACAAAAAACACATGTATTTCAAATTATGGAATGATGTATCTTTGCTTGCTTACCCTTGATCAACAATGACCATCGAACGAAGCTCGCAGTTTTTGAAGCTGATCACAACACAGTTCCAAGAAAGGGATTTAGTCATTGGTTGTCAAATATTGTAAAGGGTTTGTATCAGATATCTAGCTTAGGTGCAGCAATTTCAACACATTTACTTCAAGATGGGTCGCTTAATATTATGGTTTACCTCTAACAGGTCAGATAGATAAGGATAAAAAGATTAACTAAAAAGGAAATGAGTCGAATAGGTCAAGCGAGTCGAAATCCATTTTTTAATAAATAAAACTTACTAAATTATTTTACTCGACAATTAGATTATTAGTGAAAATATGTGGCACATTAACTATTTAAAAATCCTTTTGTGTCAACCTGACCCGACCCATTTCAGTCAATACAAAAATTACACATTCTGACCTGTCCCACACATTTTCCACCTCTGTATGGAACTATAAAAGAAAGACTATTCAGATTTATAGCCAGAATATGTAAGGTTCCCAGATTCATAATTTTTAAAATTTTCGCCCCAAAAATAGGACATTTATAATCAAATTGCGAAGTTTGCGATGTGTAGTTACTGATAGAATAATCTGACTTACTTTTTGGACATTTCTTTCTTCAATGTGGGATGGCAATCATCTCCATATGCACTAAGTGTATGAAACAAGAAACCACTGTGAGTAACAACTGCAATCTCCTTCTCTTCGCGTGTCAACAACCTGCATAAGTATTAGGTGAAAACAAAGAGTGTGAGACTGTGAGACGGGGGCATTGAGGTGATGTATTAAATCATCTAAAAGAATTATATATTTAGATAATCTAAAAATGATATAGGAGGGGTTTTGATTTGCATTTGGAAACTGATCAACTTTTAGTTGTTGGATAAATGATAACAGATTGTGCTTTTGATCTGTTCATTAGGGTGTCAAATAATCAGTTTCTTCCTAGCCACAACAGAACTGATTACCAAATGGTAAAACGAATATTACCTAATTACTCCTTGTTTAACCAATTCCACATAAGTGAAGTCCATCATAGAAGAAGTGTATCTTGTTTTCACAAAAAATATCCTCTATAGTCATTTACATAGCAACTTTAAACAAGAAAAAGCATGTCCAAACAAGGTCTGTTTTATTACAGCCAGTCATCTAGCTTTGATTATTCAAAATAAAGCATCCTTTCAAAACGCACGTTCAAACGCCCAATCATGCCAGACTTTGAATTCTCAATCTTAATAACTTTAAAGAAGAAGTAGAATAAGAAGTCACCATTTCATAAACTTCTTCCCCCTGGCTGCAACGTCTTCATTCTTTTCTCTAGTATCAGTGGTCCACAAAACATCGCCATCATTTTCTATCTGCATAAAACATGAAACAAACAGTATATTTTAGCAGGCAAATTGATCTTGAAACTAAATTGTAGTTTAAACTTTAGAATGGACGAGACAATATACGAAGAGAGAGTGTATTTTATATTTGAGTAACTTCAAAACCAGTGTAAGAATTGTGAACGCTACTACTTACCAAAGAAAAGTCAATTGCTGGGAACATGGGTTTGTATTCACTTATACTTCTCCTCCTGTCGCACGGATGAACACCCTACATGAATTGCAATGGGAAGGTCAAGCTGGTTGGTTAATGACTCAAAACAGATTCAATTTTGTGTATCAGATAAGGGCCAGGCAGGTTGACCCACCCTTTCAAATTTTCCTATATTCTTTTAAATTTCATAAATAATCAATATATAAAATATAATCATGAAAACAAATTAAAGAAAAAAATGATTAAGAAGTAACACTTTAGTAGCAACTTGTAAACTGTTCCACCCGTTCGTTTCTATATTTAAGTTTGACCTGTTATTAAAAAAGTATAACTCGTTTTGAACATTTTTTCAAGAATGTCCTTTCTTTAAAAAAATGCATTCTTACTATGTTTCCAGCTTATCTCCAGTCATGGTACTGAAACATTTCCCCCTTCTAACAACATGTGTTATTCCTATATTTCGACCTTAAGGTCAGGAATCAAATACATGCAACACATAATTTAAAAAATATAGCCCAAATCTATCACTTTCTATATTAGCAACTATCCATTTCATGGATACCCTATTTTTTTCTAATATGCTAGATAAGTAAAAGACATACCAAATGCTCTCTACAAAGCTCCACAGCAATGAATGGAGGACAATTTAAGCTTGAAATTGCAGGTCGGTTACTACTGCCCGTATTTTCTGCCATTAGTGGAGGCACATCAATCCCATCAGCAGAAGCTTCACCTCCAAAAGCACCAACTGCTGTTTGCATAGTCCTACAAGTACAACAGTTAGCGCTTCTAGCCTTTCAGAGCATGGTATAATCATCTTGTACATCAATAATATGCAGTATATTAATCTTAGAGGTGGTAAGATGGGCAGGTTAGCAAGTTGCGTAACGGGTCAAAACGGGTTCACATGTAAACTTTTAGCAATTCTCTGTCCATTTTCTAAAACTATAACTAATAAATAATAAATTTATTCTAAATAAAGAAATAATATCATTACAATAATAACCTAACTCATTCAATTTGAAATATGGGAGGTTGTATCACATAAATATACTTTAGGTCACTTTCATACTTGTTCCCCTTTCAGCTAATATATTATTTTTAATTGAACAGTTTGAGATAGAAGACAACTCAAATTGAGCCATTCACAAGTCATAGGAGCAGAATTGCCTCATAAGAAAAATAATATGCCATGACAAGGATAATAAACAATAAACCTCATTCTCATTCACAAGAACTGACTGAGAGAAAGTACCTGAGCAAAGGCGACACTACAACCAATTCAATACTTTTTGAAAGACCAGATGCACGAACATGCTTCCGGAGATTATCTACCTGTTGGACATGTTAAAGTCAATATGTAGGTATTGCAGATGAAACTGCAAAGTTTATAACATAATAAACTTTGTAAAATACCAGTATCTCGTTTCACATATATGCCTACCTGAACAAAAACATGATTAACTTGATGTTTGTTTTAAGATTTGGTCCTTCAATAAAGGGTTGGTAGTGCTGCAGTTGTGTTACATGTCATTATACTTCTCTCCTGATTGGTTCTTGTTTATGTAATCAATTAAATATTCAGATCAAGTATCAACCCTGTTCATCACCTGCTGCATACGTCCTTTTGCTTAAAAGACTTCAACAACACAAACTCTTTCATAACACTCACTAGAGGTGGCAACTTTAGCCCATTTACTTGTTGATGGTTGATTAGGGGTGTTTTTTTATTTATTTATTTATATCTCATACGGATCGAATACACACTTAGCTAAAAGTGAAACAACTCAAACAGATTGAAAGTCTCCCAAGTCTATTTTTATAGCATACAACATCGTAAATCAATTTTAATCAAGAACTTATATTATTACTTTAATAATATTGTTTTATAAGCATGAAAATCGACTTTATTTTAAAATTTTGGACAAGTGTCTGGTTAACCCAATCAGACCCTGTTAGTTTCGACTGCTACTAAAATTGATCCAACCCATCATCTTATTACCAATGGTAACAACTACAAAATGTAATAGAAGTAAGGTGCTCCAACCTGTTTCCATCCAAGAGGGGTAAGATGTGCATCAAACAGTTCCTCCAACATATATGCACTGTGGTCCTTCTCTCCTGCAACATTGTGAATTCCTTGAGCATGCCTCACCTAGTAACATTAACACACAAAAGTGACAATAACCAAAATCCATCAGCATACACCAGGGAAGAAAGAGAATCTAAAAAATAAGAAAATGAAAACATACCAGATGAATGGTTTTTGAGCGATGCAGAGGATATAAACCTTCACTAGCACTCGAATTCATTTCTGCAAACCATAGATAAACTATAATTATCAGGATAATTTCCAAATAACGAATAATCCTTCTGTTGTTAACATTATAGCAACCACTCATGTGCAACAATATGTCAAAATAAAGATCTAATGAAAGCTCTAGAATATAGCATGCAAAGAACTTGCATTATGAAAAAGGACAAGAACACAATCTCCATATCCAACTATTCACTTATTAACTCATCTAAACACAGTCAATAGAATATAGCATTTTAATTAAAATCTATTATCAACCAAAGTAAACCTCTAAAATCTTCTGAAATTAGCTTATTAACAGATCAAAACATCCTATAAACATTTCTGTTCACGAAATAGGTCACTAAATCACATCAAACAATGAAACAATAAAATTGACTTATTATGAACCAACCAAAACCCCTAAAATCTTCTGAAATTAGCTTATTAACAAATTAAAACATCCTATAAACATTTCTGTTCATGAAATACGTCACTGAATCACATCAAACAATGAAACAATGAAATGGCTCATTATCAACCAACCAAAACCCCTAAAATCTTCGGAAATTAGCTTATTAACATATTAAGACATTCTATAAACATTTCGGTTCACGAAATTCGTCATTAAATCACATCAAACAATGAAACTAGAACAAGTATACGCAGTTTCATAAGCTAAATCGCAGATCCCAACGTCTTCCAACTTTCATCAAAAACAACTTCTAATAAACAAACACAAACACATACAAATTTACATTTCAACGTGCAATTATCATAAACACGCACAAACATACAACAAACACAACAGATCCCAAAAACCTTCAGATGAAAGTTCATAAACACATACTTCAACATCAAAATCTCAAAACAGAATACAATCAACTCATACACACATACATTTCTAATTCAATAACGTAAACACATCATCACATACGCAAAGTGATCAGATTACCAGAAAGAAGAACCGATGAAGAACAGAGAAGAAGCAAAGAACGACGTCGTATTGGTGATGATGATGATGATGATGGTGGTGGAGAGATACGCACTTGTGTGATATTCAATGGAGGATGCTGTTGTTTTCCGGTATTTAGATGTATCCATATTATTAATTTAATATTAATATTAATATTAATATTAACTTTCAAATAAATAATAATAATAATAATAATAATAATAATAATAACAATAATAATAATAATAATATTACCATATGCGCCATTTGCTTCTGCTACTTGCTGTCGTGCGCCGTGTGCGATTTGTCCTCCCACCCCCTTCCCGATGTAAGGTAACGTGACGTACAAGTGAACAAGCGTAACGTACAACTGTATCTCTCTTCACATTGGTGGAAGTTTCGTGTGGCGTTGATGGCTGACGTGCGCCGGGTGTTATGTGTCCCCCATGAAATGAGGATGATGGTACAAGTGAACAAGCGTAACGTACAAGCAAACAGCTTTTTTGCTAAAAGTTGACGAGTAACCGCCCTTGATGCGACGTCGTTTGGTAGATGGTGTATTCTGTTTCTTGTTGTATAGTTAATTGAACTTGGGTTGGAAGCAGGCATATTCTGTTTTTTGTTCTATAGTTGATTCTTCAAAATTCAAACAGAATAATAACTTTTTAATTCGACTAATATATATACTTATATAGTTATTATATCTTTAACGCATAACTCTGAACCAATCGTCATCGATGAAACCAGGTTCGCTCACGTTCCGTCTGATTGGCTTTTCTTCACGAGAGATTCAACGTCTGGTGGTGCTTTTATTGTTTTCTTGATGTTTGACGTCTCAAATTGTCGATAAATAAGTAAAACAACTCGTAAAAAATGAATGAAATGTAAGATTTGAGTTTTTTAGTTATTAAGCCAAGGGGGTGTTTGTTTTTTCAAAAAAACTCTTCCTGATCTTTTTTGTCTGTGCCGCGCAGATCACGCGCAGACGTTGAGTCTGAAGAGTGTTTGTTTTCTAGAAGATTTTTCATTAAAAAAAGTCTACGCGAGGTCTTCATGATGTAAACTTGACACAACTACCTCTACAGTATTCTAAACACTATCACCCACCACCACCCATGTCCACCACCACTGTCCACCTCCACCACCACCGTCCTCCACCACCACCGTCCTCCACCACCACCGTCCGCCTCCACCACCGTCCGCCTCCACCCACCTTCCGCCTCCACCCACCTTCCGCCACCACCACCGTCCACCGTCCACCACCACCCACGATCTACCATCACCACCACCGTCCAGCACCATCGTATACCACCACCAGTTGATTTTAACAGTCTGCAAACGTTAAAAAACAGACACTTTTCTTGTTGCAGACAACAGATGTTTGGTTCACCTATTCTCCTGCAGATGTTTGCAGATATGATCCGCAGACTACAGACATGTTGTTGAAAAAAAAAAACAAAAGTACCTAAATGTTTAACATCAACAGAGAATGTTGATTAGATATCAGATCAAAAGCCGTTCAAGAAAAGAACAAAAAGAAAATATACATTACATAAAAAGTAAGGTTAAAAATATCAACTAATGGTTGATACTTTGATGGTCGGTATGATACATTGCACCCTTTCCCACCCGATAACTTTGTTTGTGATGCTCTAAAGCACGAAATAGGATTATATAAGCCGTTCATGGTAAATTGAATCAAGATAAACTTTAAAACTCATATATCAAAGCGTTCAAGTACATGGTACAATTTTTAATGTAAATTTTTTTGTTTTTATACTATTTTGTCTTTTAGCTATGTTGTATGAATTGGTATTTTTTCTTTATAGTCCCTCAAGTTTGGACATGTATATTTTATATCTATAGTTATGTATTTGTTTTCTTCTTTTTGAAACATTCATAATTCTTTTAGTTTTTTTTATTACTATTTCTCTCCTAAGTTTTAAAACTTAATGTTTTAGAAACATCTAAATATACCGTTGAGACTAGCTTCTTCTGAATTGGGCGCTTTGTATAAGTCATCGCAACATTAACGTATAAACCCTCAAAACTCATTTAAGGTTTCGATTCTTTTTATAGTTTTCTTTCTTCTTCATCCTACAACTTTAAAATATAATGTTTATAAACATCAAATTTGTGTGTGTGTTAACTATGTGTTAATAATTATGTTGTTTGAGATTGCGACACTCTTATTTTTATCGATGTTTGGACGTGAATTTTTTTAATGGTCTCAATATAAACTTTCAAGTATTATTAACAGCTCCACCTGAACATACAAGTTTGTGAGATTTTAGTTTTTTATATAAAGTTTCGAATGTTATTAATGACGTAACTTTTTGGTGTTTCATATATAAAGTTACATATGCTATCAACACCTCCCTCACTTCATGGCAAAATTTTGACGTTATTTTTTATAATTTTATGTCTTTGTCGCAACGCGGGGTCGTAATACTATTTGTTTAATAAAGAATAACATATTTTTTATTATTATTTTATGATACTAACAATCCGTCAAAAAAAGATAGAAGGAGAGAGAGATTTCAATATGTGTAAGTTGTATGATCTTGATTACTATTTTAGATTGAGAGTTTATTTCTCATTTGTTTTTTAGATTGAGAGTTTATTTGTCATTTCAATATGTGTAAGTTGTGTGATCTTGATCACGAACGTAAATGAACGAACACAGCCTCTGTTCATGTTCGTTCGTTTAACTTAACGAACAAAATTTTCTTGTTCGTGTTTGTTCATTTATTAAACGAATAAACATAAACGAACTTCTATCCAAATGGTTCACGGACTGTTCGCTGAATGTTCGGGTTCATTTACAGCCCTAATTGTATGTGTCACGAAAGAGAATTTTCAACACAAATCCCTCTTTTCTACTCATCTCATCTACTTATGTTGTTATTATCTAGGATCACAGTGATTGGTGCCAATTTCTAGTCTCATTTCCACGTTTTCACTACCTGTATATATTCTAGACCTAGGTTGAAGGTTTATGTTAGGATTGTATTAGAAAAATGGTTGAAATTGTAATTTTGTATGATATCAGGGACTAGTTTGTAATTGTTGTGTTTCTGTTACAACTAACGCTTAGTTAGTTGGATTGTTAGTTGGTGGTTAAATACCGTTAATCTCAATAAGAAGAGTAGCTTGATTGTGTGAAATCCTCTTCTCTCTAGTCTCTTTACCAATTGAGCTAACAGTGGCATCAGAGCTGGTTCACTCCTCGGAACTAGCTTTGGCCGGCACTCCAGAGACCACGAACTTCTCCGACGACTTCGTACTCAGTCAATGGCCACCACGCGCAATTAGGATCTCGATAAAACGATCAAAGAACACGAGGAATCGTTGTTGAGATTGGAATCGACAGCAGAAAGGAACGATTTGAAGAACTCAGATCGGTGGGAGAGAAGAATACAACAGCGGCAGAAAAGAATGTCTTAGAAATGGCCGGTTTGAAAGCTTCACTTGACAGTGTAATTCGATCATTGCAGTCGCTTACACAGTTTGGTGGTAATCATAGAGTTGATTCGCATGCTGATGATTTTGCCGATTTAGCGATTGAAACTAGGAGTCAGAAAAACAATAATCGATTCACGAAAATTGAATTTCCTAAGTTCAATGGTGATGATGTGGAAGGAGAGATTTACAGATGTAATCACTTCTTTTCTATTGATGAAACTCTTGAGAATTTGAAGGTTCGATATGTGGCTGCACATATTGAAGGTAAAGCTCAGCAATGGCACCAAGGATTTTTTCAATCTAAGAATTTGCCAATGTCAGATATCAAATGGGATGATTACAGTCGTTCTATTACGGTGCGGTTTGCCAGAACAATGGTTGAGGATACGATGGGAGTGATTAAGGCACTGACACAAACTGGTACTCTTGAGGAGTATTGTGATGCCTTCGATGCACTTCTCAACAAGGTTACATTGTTCGAAGAGTATACTGTAAGTCTCTTTATGCAAGGTTTAAGTAAGGAATTAGCTGGTCCAGTTCGTATGTTCAAACCTAAAACTCTCTATGATGCTTACATGTATGCGAAGATGCAGGATCAGAATAATAAAAACCTACTCCAATCTTTTAAAACCACTGCTAAACCACCTGCTACCACTACTAAAACATTTTCACCATCATACTCCTTATCCAATAACAGTAAACCTTCCCTTCTACCCACCCCTACCCCTACCACCACCCCTAAAAATACAACCACCAAAAGGCTTACCAGTAAGGAATTTGATGAGAAAAGGTCGAAAGGGGAGTGTTATTAGTGCCCAGAGATGTTTACCCCTGGGCATAAATGTACCACTAAACAATTGTATTTGTTTGAAGTAGTGGAAGTAGATTGTGATGAGTCAATAGACCAACCTTATTCTGATTACACTGACCCCAGTATACCCACTCCATCTGCTAACCCAACTATTTCACTACATGCCATGAATGGCATACCATCTTATTCAACCATGAGGATTATGGGATATCTGGGCACTAAACCCCTACACATCCTTATATACTTTGGATCCACACATAACTTCATGAATAAAGCATTAGCTGAGAGACTTAAGTGTCTAATATCAGTAGTGGATGATATGAAAGTTACCATTGCTAATGGTAATAAGTTGGTGTGTGCCCAAATGTGTTGTAACTTCCAATGGTTGATGCAAAGTACTTGGTTCAAAGCTGACATGCTCATTATTCCACTGAGAAACTATGACATTGTATTTGGCATACAATGGTTACAGACTTTGAATGACACCACTTGGAACTTTAAGTTGCTCACAATGAAGTTTTCGGTTGAGGACAGATCTTTTGAATTGAAAGGCATTGATTCTCAAGATGTTCACTTGTGTTCTTTGGAGAAAATGAATTCCTACCTGACCCAGAAGGATTTGTTGTTACAAGCACAACTGTTCAGTATGAGACTGGATGGTACTGAGCAGTACCAACACTCAGCATCTATTTAGGATTTGAATACTGATACAGCTATCAAACAGTTGTTGGATCAGTATGAAGATATTTTTCAAATTTCAGTAGGCTTACCTCCCAAGATGGATTGTGACCATCGAATTCAACTAAAGGATGACAATGTGATAGAAAAAATGACTCAGGAATTGTTAGATGCTGGAGTTATTTATGGCAGCACTAGTTCTTTTACATCTCCAGTGGTGCTAGTTAAAAAGAAAGATGGTTCTTGGCGAATGTGCATAGACTATAGATGTCTTAATGAGGCCACGGTGAAGAATCGAGTTCCCATACCCTTGATAGAAGAATATTGGATGAGTTGGGAGGAGCTGCCATTTTTTCTAAACTAGATCTTAGATCCGGATATCATCAGGTTCATATGTTTGAAGATGATATCCATAAGACTGCATTCCGCACTTACCAGGGTCATTACGAATTTTTGGTACTACCCTTTGGTCTCACGAATGCACCTGCCACTTTTCAGGCCCTTATGAATCTCACCTTCAAATCTGTTCTTAGAAGATGTGCTCTAGTCTTTTTTGATGATATTCTTGTGTATAGTCCTACTATGCATAAGCATTTGCAAGACTTGCAGGAGGTTCTTGAGTTAATAAGATTACATTCTCTCAAAGCTAAGAGTTCAAAGTGTGTGTTTGGTGGAACTAAAGTTGAGTATTTAGGCAATATTATTACACAAGAAGGTGTATCTACTGATCTTATTAAATTGGCAGCCATTCAAAAGTGGCCAACCCCCACTTCAGTAAAACAACTGAGGGGATTCTTAGGCCTAGCGGGGTATTATAGACGCTTTATTCGAGGATTTGGAGTAATAGCCAAACCTCTAACTGAGCTCCTTAACAAGAATGCCTTCCATTGGTCTTCTTCTGCTCAAGCCTCTTTTGAAGCTCTCAAAACTGCACTCAGCTCTCCCCTAGTCTTAGTTATGCCTGATTTTTCAAAAACCTTTATTGTAGAAACTGATGCATCAGCAAAAGGGTTAGGTGCAGTACTAATGCAAGATGGGCACACACTGGCTTTTATCAGCAAGGTATTATCAGTTAGGCAGCTGGCATTATCAGTCTATGAAAAGGAACTATTGGTAATTATCATGGCTGTAAAGCATTGGCATCATTACTTGATACCTGCCCACTTTATCATTCGAACAGATCAGAGAAGCCTTAAACATCTACTTGATCAACAAATTATTACCCCCGTCCAACAGACTTGGCTTTCGAAGATGTTAGGCTATGATTATGAAATACAGTACAAGAAAGGAATGATAATCTAGCAGCTGATGCCCTATCAAGAGTCCAAGGTATGGCCTTGTTTACTCTTTCCTTATCTGCTATTGATCCCCTATTGTGGGACCGCATCAAGAACCTCTGGTTTACTGATATTACTATCTCAGACATCATTGCCAAAAATAAGGGGGGAAAATAATTTAAGAATCTTTCATGGGATGGGTAGTGTTTGAAAAGAAAAAAATAAGTTGCTTATTGGCCATGATCCTGAGTTAAAGCAGGATATACTTAATCTTTGTCATTCTTCTCCAATGGGTGGTCATTCGGGGTTCAAACCCACACTATACAGGCTTAAACATTTATTCTATTAGAAAGGGTGCTCTAATGCTATTAGGCAGTTTATTAAGGAGTGTTCTACTTGCCAACGAGCCAAGTATGAAACAGTTGCTAGTCCTGGGTTGTTATAACCCCTTCCTATTCCCAATGCCATCTTTTCTGATATTTCTATGGACTTCTTTTCGGGATTGCCTAAGGTGCAAGGAAAGAATACCATCTGGGTCATTATGGATCGGACTTACCAAATATGCCCACTTCCTTGTTTTGGCTCACCCTTATACAGCTGCCCAATTAGCCCAACTATTTTTAGATCATATATTCAAATTACATGGATGCCCAACTTTGATTGTGTCTGACAGGGATCCATTATTCCTCAGCAATTTTTTGCAAGAGTTCATGCGCTTGCAAGGGGTGACATTAGCTCTATCATCTGCCTACCATCCTCAATCTCATGGTTAGACAGAAGTATCAAACAGGTGCTTGGAGTCTTATTTGCCCTGCATGGTCATGGACACTTCGGCTCAATGGGTTAAGTGGGTATCCCTTGCTGAATGGTGGTACAATACATCCTACCATTCTACCATTCACATGTCTCCCTTTGAAGCCTTATATGGGTATAAACCTCCTATTCACATTCCCTATATTCCTTCGGATACTAAGGTGGTAGCTGTGGAGGAATTATTCAGGGATCGTGAGGCTTTGTTAATTCAATTGAAAGCTCACTTATCCCACGATCAGTCTCAAATGAAGTTTTTTTGCTGACAAGAAGCAATCGAGAGAACATTTGAAGTTGGTGATTGGGTTTATGTCAAGCTACAACCCTATGTCCAAACTTCACTCAAGCTACATCGCCACAACAAGCTTGCCCCTCGCTTTTATGGTCCTTTTTTAGTGGTGGAAAAAGTTGGTCGTACTGCTTATCGACTTGATTTACCTCCGGAAGCTTATATTCATCACATATTTCATGTTTCTTTACTCAAAGCGGCTCATGGGGCTCATGCTCCGGTGTTCCCTTGCCGACAACCCCACGATTTCACTTGCAACCGCAAGCTATTATTGACCGCCGTATGGTTAAGAGGGGTTCTAGACCGGATGTACAGGTGCTGGTCCACTGGCAGGGTCTTCCAACTTCGGAAGCAACTTGGGAATCCTTACAAGAATTGAAGCTTCGTTTTCCCTTGTTTGTTGAAGATTCTTGAGTACAAGAATCGTTTTTTTTTTTTTGGGGGGGGGGGGGAGTATTGTTAGGGTTGTATTAGAAAAAGGGTTGGAATTGTAATTTTGTATGATATCAGGGACTAGTTTGTAATTGTTGTGTTTCTGTTACAACTAACGGTTAGTTAGTTGGATTGTTAGTTGGTTGTTAAATACCGTTAATCTCAATAAGAAGAGTAGCTTGATTGTGTGAAATCCTCTTCTCTCTAGTCTCTTTACCAATTGAGCTAACAGTTGAGCCCCCCCCTCCCCCCACAAATTATGTAATCGTCCGCTTCTGCCTCTCATGGAAAAAAAATTTAGGTCTGCCACTAATATTTTCTAAATAATTCTCATGACACACTGTTTTTTCTTTTGATTTAGTATTAGTGAATAATGGTCAAATTAGTGCGTAGTTTAGTAGTTATTTGCTTTTGTTGTAAGCAGGCCGCACCTGAAGATTTTAGTGCCCTTGACAAGTTGGGAAAAAAAAGCTCTTAAGCTTTAACAAATTAAATTATATGAAGTATTTTTTAAACGAAACAAACGTTTTAACAATAAACAAAGCAAAATTTTAGTATTAGAATGACCTATCGTTAATAGCTAACCAATAACTCGTGAAATTTTCCTAGCTTTCTTGATAGCAAATTGGTTTATCATATCTTCGTAGTTTATAGTCTCTAATATTTCGCTCTTGATGGTTATCATCACCAATCCACGAATTCTTTCTTGGGACAATGTGGATTGTAAGTAAGATTTGAAAAACTCTTTTTTGTAGATGCTAGTGTCACTGAAATAGTCAATAATATTCTATAGGTAATGCTTGCATTTGGAAAATAATCAGAGTTCTTTCAAATGCTTCAAAACATCTATATGGTTGCTAGTTTCATTAGTTTGTAATTTGTTAAGTAACTTCAACTCCATATAAAATTCATGAGCATCAATATCCAATCTATCTTCAAACCTGAGTGTATTTTCAAGAAGATGACAAGACAATTTAATATCTTTATCTTCAATTCCCTTACACTTACGTGAAAACAAAAAACCAAATATTTTTATTATACTCTTTAAATTATTTAAACTTTATCTCAAGACAAGCACCAGCCTGATTAACAATGTATAAGAAATAATTGACTTTAAAATTCTCTTCGGCTGTAGATAAAACTTTTGGGTATTTGAACTCTCATCAAATCTTTTTTCCTTTGAATCAAATGCTTTTGTGTAAAATCAATATCCACTTCACTAGCAATCTCCTTAGCTTCATAAATTGTTATAACTACTTTAGGATTGTGTGATTGATACTACTAATCAAATGGCACAAGGTAACACTAAAACAATATGATGGTTTGGGATGATGAAGTAAAGGAAGAATTTTAGTGTTTTAAAGGAGATTGTGTAAATAACTTATGACAGATTCAAGAGAATTAATGGTAGAACAATTTAGGCTCCATTGTTGTAGTTCACATCACACTTTTAAAGGTTTGAGACGAGTGTGCCATTTAGTTTTTTTTATGAAATTAGAAGCAACATTTTCGGCACCATACTTTAGTAAATATTGTACGAACTTATAACCACACACAGGGTCAAATTAAATTGAATTTTCATGAATTTTAATCTTTTATACTGAATTGTAACATCTCGTTTTGTGAACAAAAAAGCATATTTAAAACTTACAATTCTATATATCGCTAAACGAGTAAGTACTAGGTTAAATGACTTTACAAACAAATCTAGATGAGCATCGATCAAATAATGTTCATAACTACATGTGTTTCTATATTGCTGAAATGCCCATACCTTTGCAAGTTTATTATCCAAACTGGGATGTACTTATGCGTATTTTTTTACCTGCAGGTCAAAATGCTAATCGTAGGAAGCTGATCTAAGGTGCTATATTGAGGTATGGTTTTTTAAGAAAGGAAATTTAATAGTTATACAAGTTACATGTAATAAATTTTGCTTCAATTTTATTTAATAAGAAATCATCGTTTTTATATATTTTAATATAAACTTAAGCGCTGATGATTTGAGTAGTGTTTCAAACACCTTTTGCAATTCCACTTATGTGGCTACATGAGGTATTTGAAGGCGAACCGATCATGGTGTGTTCTTATTACACTACTAGAAAATTGGTCATTTGCAACTGTATTTGCGATGGAAAATACGATTGGAAAAATACACGTCTCAAATGGCCTATTGCAACCATTTTGCGACTGCTATTACGTTTGCAACCAAACTTTGTGACCACTCCTGTCGTCGCGAATCTTGCGACTGATTTGCTACCACTTGATTTGCGACAGCTTTTGCTTCTGTTCTTTATGCCACCACCACTTTTTCCGACGGATTTGCGACCATCTATTTTTCTGACCTATTTGCGACCGCCACTTTTTCCGGCCGATTTGCGACCATCACTTTTTTGCCGATTTGCCACCGCTAAGTGGTGACTGATTGCGACCTCTAGTTTGCAACCATTTTCTTCGTTTTGTGTCGTTCAATTTTTTTTCTGTTTTAGTCCATTTTTATTTGAAACCAGCTAATAATGCTCATATATTTCATAATTTAATCATATCATAAATCTAAAACCATATAAAACCTTTAAGCTACAAATTAAAATGGTAAGTAACTGAGTTATCTAGACATAATAAATTACAAACATTCAAAATAAATGGTTTATAGCCTAACCGAGTTATTGAACTTGAGTAAAATTTGATTATGATATACATCATTTGTAATCGAACTTGAGTAAAATATGATTATGACGTATATTTTAGACAGAACAATATTGTAGTTGAACTGTATTTGCATTGTATTGTTTTAACTATACGTATATTAAGCATTTTGCGATCGTGTAATACTGCAATGAATGAATGATTTACTATGCGTTGTTCAGTTGATAAAAAACATATATGTTACCATTTAAAAGAGGTTTAAATTTAAAGCATTCAAGTCAGAATACTATTTTGATATGCATATATATTTTAGGTGGCACTATTTAATATGTATCTTTCTAGTATATTTTTCTGAGTTTGAGATGATTCTAATCCCTAACCTAACTAAATTAAAAAACTAGCTAGTATATTATCAAAATTTGTTAGACCGAAACTCAATTACACCCCACAAGTCAACTACCTAGCCTTGAGTTAACATCAACATAAATAATATAGCTCTTAGACGTCATACAAGCTATTAATCTTAGAGGTTATCTAGAGTGAACCGAACAACGTATAGTAAATCATTCATTCGTTACATGACCGCAAAATGCATAATATACATGTAGTTAAATCAATATAATGCAAATACAGTTCAGCTACAATGAAAAAAAAACTATTTAGTCAGAAATTAAAACCACACAGATGTACTCTTACCGATTTATCACACAACCATCTAATAATCATTTTGATAAATACGTCTAATCTCCAATTACGATTACAATAATCCTAATTAAATCAAACAAGCTATACAAGTGTTTGAGGCATAAATTATGATATTCAGGTATGTTTGGGGATTTATAGAAACTAGAAGAGTTAACATTCTAAAAGATTCATATACATCCAACAAAACATCATTTGATGAAATGAGGTCAATAAAATGTGATGTTTTTTTAAATTTTTCATGAATTTATCAAATAAATCTTCATTTTTAGGTGAATATAAAACTTAGTCAACTTACCCAAGTCTCGTGTGGCACTTTTGTCTGCTGGTTTCAGGCCCCTCTAAACACACTTACGGATTGAAGCTTTGTGCTCACTGCTTGAACTCTATTTCATTAATTGCAAGCTTTACATTATATAGGAAAATAAAGAAACTTGATCCTAAAGAAAAGCTACGTACCTAACCTACTTGTTACGTGGTCTGCGTAAAAGTAGGAAAACAACTCCATCACTTTGACCCATTAAACATTAATTAAACATATGAAATAGAACAAACAAATAAGACTTAAAATCTGCTAAACTCGTTAATTGATCCACTGCAGACCCATCCTTAGAACAAAGATTCATTTACCTACCGACACGTGACCCCTGAATCAATTTGAAGTGGTGGAGACTGTCTAAATACTAGACTTGTATTTTCCAGTGGTTTGGGTTCATTTTCTTAAATCAGCTAATTATTCATAGGTTTTAATTCTAGAATCTATTAAAGTGCTCACTATATTCAATAAAATCACATTTAGGTTTACGAATGTTGTAATCCATTCGTACTATGCTCACGATCTAAAATAAAATCACATTTAGCTAGGTTTACAAAAACAAGCAGAAACATGTATAGCAAGGAAGACATAGCGTACAATAAACGGAATATGAACTTTGGGAAGAAATGGCATACCACAATCATGTATGTGTTATCATCATGTTAAGTGTAAATATGATAATTTTAAGGTTGTGTGTTAACGTAATCTTAAGTGTAAATACGATGATTTTAAAAGTACAATAAATGTAAAGTAAAGTGTGTATTTGCTAGTAAAAAAAAATATCAAAATTTGATGTTATTAACTAGTAAAAAATATATTATCTTTGTAAGTGATCATGATTATATACGTGACCTTAAAGACTACTGACAATGGCCTATTAGTAATGATGTATGCCTCTCACTCTAGAGCTGTAAATGAGCCAAGCCGAATCGAGCCAATGTGGGCTCGGGCTCGGCTAATTTTTAAAGGGTTGTAAACGAGCTGAGGTGAGTTGAGCCAGTGTGGGCTCGAGCTCGTCTTGTTCAAAAACCGAACCGTGTCGAGCAGGCTCATTTATCTTAACGAGCTTAAAATGGCTCGGCTCGACTTGTTTATATACGAGTGGAGTCGAGCCGACTCGTGAGCCGGCTTGTATGTTTTTCCAAAAAAATATTTTATTATTTATTACACATGCACATGTATATAAACACAAAATGTAAATCTTTATATTTGTTTATCATAACTTATTGAAACAATAATACGATATTGATATTTTATGTAATATAAATATCTTGTATATTTTTATAATTAGGTTTTTTATTAGGAAATGTCAAAAACAAATATATGCTTTTGGTCTACTTAAAAAATATAGCATAAATTCTGATGTATAATTTATTAAAATTAGAATTTAAACTTTAATTTAAACGAGCCAACTATCGAATGACCACGAGTCAAGCTGACCTTAGCTCGAGCTTGATTTGCTTAAAAATTAACCGGACCGCTCGACTTTATTATAAATGAGCAGATATTGAGTGAGCTATTTTGAACAATCTTATCTCACTCAAATGATGTTCGGTTCAAAGCTTATTGAAGCATGAATATTAAAATGTGTTTGGTATGTAAGAATTCAAAAAAATCTAATAGAAACGGAATCTGAATTTCATTTGTCAATATGTTTGATTGTAAGAAATTTGTTGTCATTGAAATTTGAATTCCATTTTTAATGTGTTCAATGGTTGTGGTGATGACGTTTTGCAATGAGTGATAAATTTTAATTTATTTTTAAATGTTTGTCACTCAAACATATTTGAAACAATTTCTCTTGAATTCCAAATCATTTGAATAATATTGAATTTGAAATCCAATTCCTTTTAAATCCAATTTCAATTAAAATTCCAACACATTTTCGTGAATCAAACGTCTCTAGTATAGTTTAAAATGAAACTGTGTTAGTTAAAAATATAGATATTCTCAAATGGATAGTTTGGTGGTAAAAGAAGTGTTCCCAACCAAATGATTGTGGGTTTAAATCTTACGGTGTACATGTTTGATTGAATATTTTTCTTGTAATAGGAATTGATTTTAAAGAAAAGTTAAAAATATTTCACAATCCATTCCTCATTTACATCTTTATAATTACATTAAAAATCATTATTTTTTCTCTCTTGTTTTTAATTAAATAATATTTTTTCATACCTTTATTATTAATTTTCCTCTCTCATCCACTCACAAGCCTTTTAAAAAATATTAGAAAAATTATGATGACTGTATCGTGTTTCTCAAAATATAAGAAAACTCAGTATAACTCTCACAAATTTTTTTTCTCATTTACTCGCAACAATCACTCATTTACTCACAACAATCACTCACGTAAAAATAAAAAAAAGAGTTCGTAGGCAACTTGGCATCGAGGTCGTTACCCAACTCCATCACACCCAACTCTCGATCTTCAAGTTACTCAATCTCAATAATAACATGTGTTCATCTTCCAAGATTAAATATTTCACTTTTAAATCCTTCATATCATCTGAGGTTTTAATTGAGGGTGTTTAGGATTTACTTATTAAAATAACTTTTGACTTTTATAATGATGAAAAGTTAAAAATACCTTTTAAAAATCATCAAAAATCAAATTTTTTTTTTTAGTGACTTTTGAAAAAGTATTTTTGACTTTCCATCCATTCTAAAAATCAAACCCAAACACCCATATTGTCTTCCTCATTTTGTTTGTATGTTATTTCTTCTGTTTTCACAGTCTCAGGCTTGCCGTACTGCATATGACAGTGTTGTAAATCACAGGTGATTTATGAACGTTTTCTTTGAATTTTAGTGATCATTACGCATTTTGATTTCATAAATCTATGGAATTTGTGCTACATTGGGATAATTCCTTGTTTTTAATCATGGGTTTAGTTTTTTGCTCTTATTGTGGCTAATTTTTATGATTATATAATCCCTTAATTTAGGTTTTGTTTATTTCTCAAAATTGTTAAGAATCTTGAGTTATTTTGATTAAGCAGGCTTCTTACTTAAATGTTGTTTATAAAATTAGGGGTGAGAAGGAAGAGTGTTTGATCTTTAAACACCATGTCTCCACCACTTGTTGTTGGTGGAGAAGATGAAAGTCAACTTGTTGACTTCTTCACCATCCATAGATGGTGTGAGTGATCTCAGAGCGCGGAATTACATGGGATTATCCGATTGCTCTTCAGTTGGGAGCTCTGCGATATCACCTTCTGCAGAAGATGTGAGTTTAACTTTGAATTTGAAAGCTACTGAACTCAGGCTTTGGCTGCCCAAATCAAGATCACCCGAGAGAAACCATGAACTTTGCTTAATGAGGTTGCCAAAACTCGATGAAAAACCGCTTTTCCCTTTGTTTTCACCTAAATCTGTTGTTTCGCAGAGCAAAAGAGTGTTTTCTGATACCATAGATTCTTTCCCTGAGGTTTGTGTTTCTTTCTTTCTTGTTTTGTAGGTTTTCTTGAGAAGTTTGCTTGTTGTATGATGACTGGAAGTGCCATTTTTGATCTATTTACTTAAGAAAGGGGTTAATTCAGTGCACGTAATATAATCTTTAACGCGTTAGGCAACTAAAAGAAAACTAGCTTAAAGGAAATGGTTAAATGGGTTCGACTTAGTAAACTGGTTTAGAAATTGGAATATAGTTTCAACACGTAAAACACTCCTAATTCCTATGTCATTTAAGGCGTTTTAATGTTATAATCATCACTGTTGCATTACGATCGAACCCCGAGCCTCTTTCAGTTCAAGAAAGCCCTTGTGTCGCTAACAATGCCAATCAAAACCAAACAAATGCTGCAAATAGCATCAATATTACTCCTACTCCCAAGTAAGTTGTAAAAAATGAAAAAGTTTGTAACTTTATTATTAGAAGATGAGTGACTTTTTATTGTGTATGCCAGGGCACAGGTTGTCGGTTGGCCACCTATAAGATCTTCATTTAGAAAGAACTCAACGTCTTCGATTACTTCAAAGAAGGGTACCGAGGTAGAGCAAAAAGCAGGGGATTGTGCCCTTTTCGTGAAGGTGAGTATGGATGGTGCCCCTTATTTAATGAAAGTTGACTTGAGAGCGTATTCTGTATATCATGAACTGTCTTCTGTGCTTGAGAAGATGTTCAGCTGTTTCACAATAGGTTAGCTTGTTTTCATGCATATGTTGTTCTTATCTAGTCAAAGTCAAACTTAATGCCTTTTAAAGTCAAATTTAGCCTAAATCCTGTTAGTTTTATCTCCAGAATATGTGGTATCTTCAACATTTTTGTGCAGTTATCGATTAAAAAGAATTATAAATGTTGTAAATTTTCATAAATTTTGAAGTTGAAAAAGGACTTGGTTGACAATAAAAAGTCAACTGTACAGTGTGTTGCTCTGTTTCAGGTCAATATGGCTCTCATGGAAATGAGAAGCGCTGAGAGACAAAGCTGAAGAACTTATTACATGGATCAGAATATGTTCTTACGTACGAGGACAAAGATGGTGACTGGATGCTTGTCGGGGATGTTCCTTGGGAGTAAGTTCTACGGTTCTACCTGTTTCTCTAGTTATGTTGTTCTACTAGATATGACGAAATGATTAGGTTAAGTAACATGTCATATTGGGTTCTTGTATATTTCTAAATTCTCATAAATAATTGATGCATTAAATACGATTACAAAAAAAAATGTTACTAAAACATAATTATATCTTTTTCAAAGATAAAAAGATTTTGGACGTGGTAAGCATTTGAATTCACATTCAACCCGCTCCATCAAGTTCTTATGTTTTACCCTTTTGACCCACTATGAATAAAATGCCCACTCAAGTTGACTTGTTTCATATGAATGGGTTTAAATTATTTCTGACTCTAATTGACATGATATGATTATGTCTTAAGTTGATACTTGTAAGCAGGATGTTTACCAGCACCTGCAAATGACGTCGGATCATAAAGAGTTCCGACGCCATTGGTCTAGGTAAGTGACTTCAGTTTCAGTTTTCGCCAATTATTCTCATCATGACAATAGAGTGCTTGCAAAATGCTAGAAATTGCATCGACTTCTTAGAGGGTGTTTGGATTTGCGTTGTCAAATTGATTATCTTATTCAAATTCACCGTTCTTGATTTTCAGTGTTTTAATAAAAAAGATTTCCTTAAAAATTCTGTGACAGATTTTCTTGAAAGTTTTGTTTATATATATTGGAAAAAATAACTTTCTTTTAAATACGAAAACAGTATATATGAATGTCCTTCATGGCTTCATCTGTTAATTTTCATAAGAAATTAAAATTTGTCAAACACATGAACCAAAACTTGTTCAAACACATATTTGACTGTTTCGTGCAGCTCCAAGGGCCGTGGACCTAGCTAAGTTGTAATGGGAGCGAAAGAAGCCCTTACGCGCGTCATTGATCATTGCTGTATATTCGACACTGTAAAATCCTGTTTGAACAGAAAACCATCCTTAACGGGTTCACCGATCATCATCGGCGGATTTAGGGGGGGGGGGGGGTCCGGAGGGTCACTTGACCCTTCGATCGATTAAATTTTCTATTGAGCTGAGCTGTCGACTGAAAAAAAATTTTGAGTTTGACCCTCTTAGTTATCTCCGGTAGAGAATTTAAAGTAAAAGAAAAAAATAGAGATACTATAGAAAGTATGGAGAAAAGTAGCGAGGAAGAAGAAGAGTAGTGAGAAAGAAGAAGAGACTGATAAATGAAACTGTGATCTGATGTCTATAATTCATATTTAAACAAAAAAGTTTATTGGGTTAACATAGGCTTTCTTATGAAAACACCAATTAAAAACCCAAATACGAAAACCTAAATTTTTATTGTTTCTTTTTATGTTAACCTGCTGCACGCCGTAGCTTTACGAGAAAAAAAATAGACTTGACAATACAAACAAAGAGGTCTGCTCTCTGATTCTTTTTGTCTTTTTCTTAGCATCAATTCACAATTGTTCAAATGAGGTACACATCCCATAATCTATATATTTTAATTTGTTTTCATTTATTAACATTACCTACGGATGAATTGTTTGATTTTATGAATTCTGCTTTTCAATTTAGTTAATTTAGATTCTCATATGATTTGTTATTATATATCATATAATTTAGTATTTTGTTTGGCAAACAGAAAGTATAGTACCTTGTAGATTATATATATGATAATACATATTAGTGCAATCTCAATTATTAGAAGCCTTCGATTTCATGTTTCATTTTGAGACCTCAAAAATATTGAGCCGGCTCTGCTAGTTTGTGTTGAAGCCCTCATATTGTGTTTACTAGTTATTTAGTTTATCATAATTCATAAAAATATATATTTAGTGATTTAGCTTTTATGTAACTTGGAATTTTAAGAACATGGATTGTTTTGTTGTAAAAAAAAACCATCAATGATAATCAACTTATATTGTTTTTTTTATTTCTTTTGACATTGTATATTTGTTAACATTTTCAATGCAATTTAATCATGTTTATTTTGATCCAACCCGATCTGAACATACAACCCGAAATTTTTTTATGTTGTTTCGTTATAAATCAAGTCACAAAAAAAAAATGACCCCGTAAGATAAAAATCCTGGTTCAGCCACTGCCGATCATTGTTTCCGGTTGCTATGCTTTTACTTTTCTCTTTTAACGTTACAAACTGCTAACAACGAGACATTGATTCTTGGGAAAATTTTTGTCTAATCTGCTGTTTCTAATATTTTTGATTTTTTAACATTTTGGGTTGGCTAGCAAACACTTTTTTATCTCCTTGTTTCAAGTATTCTTTATATAAATAGTTAAACTATTTAATGTAAGGAAAATATAAAATTTTGAATAAATGTATTTAGGTACAACAATAATCGCAGATAAAGTTAGTTGGGGTTGTGATTTTGTTTGTGGCAGGTTGACTTTGGTCAAACTTTCTGATTCTGTGTGTTGACACGAGCGGCGGAGCTTCCATTATAGAACTGCATCATCAGAATAATTGTCTCCCTTAAATAGTAACTTCTTATCAAATCAAGTTAGTAAATCGTTATAGTAAACCATGTATTACACGGGATTAAATAAATTAAATAAATAAAATATTAAGTAATTAGTAATAAAAAAATATTAATTATAAAATAATATTTTAAAATATGATATGATTAAAATTACGTATTAGTAATGACTATAAGTAAAAAAACAATGATATTATTTTCTTTAAACTTTTGTTTTAATTTTTTCTTTATCTAAAAAATTTTAAAAATTCGTTCTAAATCAAAATGTTTTAAAAATTTAAAAATTTCATACTATAACTATGAATTTTAATTTTTTATGGTTCATAAAAAAAATAATTTCTAAAAATGTTGATTTTAAATATTTTTTTATTTTTAAAAAAGTTTAATATTTTAAAAAATTACTTGTGTTATACAAAAGTTTGTCCTTTAAAAATTACATTTATAAAAAGAATTCTTTTGCTTAATTTGTTAAAAACTATTTTAGTCTAAAAAAATTAAATAATATAATTAGTAGTTAATGTATATTTAATATGAGAGATAAGCGGAAAAATTAAGCTTAGAAGGTCTAATATTATGACAAGTGGCAACTCAAAACTTTCTTTTATTAGAATAGATAGATTAGATTATTTTAGCTATTAAATTAATAAACATAATATTTATTAATTAATTTAGCTTTACAACTTACTTAAAACTAAATGCTGTTAATATACTTTCATGGTTAATTATATTTAAAACTCAAAACTATAAAAATATTGAAACAAAACATATAGGACTTTTATATTTAATAATATGGATAGAGTTTATTTAAAAACCAAGAGGAATTGAGAAAACTTGTACATTAAATCTAAATCATTGATTTAATTAAAATCTAAAGATTCATGGTGTAAAATGATGTTGAAAAGGGTTCCGATCAAAGACAAATTTGTACCTTTTTATTTAATAAAACTAGAATCATAGATCTAAACCAAATCAAAGGCTTAGATTTAGTTTAACAATTTTTTTAATTTCTCTTGCTTTGCATTTGAACATTTACCTTAATAATATTATCTTCATACTCTAATAAAAGGGTAACTAAAATTGATTCTTATCAAAATTTTACTGTTTCTCACTCTTATTAAATAACCATATTAATTATTAATAGTTTTATTTAATTTTTTAGATTAAAAATAGTCTGTTAAACAATTAAGCAAAAATCTTTTTATTAATATTATTTCTAAAGAAACAAATTTTTATGAAAAGAAATCTTTCAAAAACAACAAATTTTTTTAAATATACTAAAAATATTAAATGATGTTTTTACAAAGTAAATATTTTATAAACCATAAATAATTAAGATTGGGATTTATAGTAAGAAAAAATTTTCAAAAGTCATTTTTTTCAAACGGTTTGTTTTAAAATAAAATGCTTAATTTATTTTTTGAAACAACAAAAAAAGTTTAAAATAAAAGTTTGAAAAGATGATATCATTATTTATTACTTATAGTTATTATTCATTCGTAACTTTAATTGTATCTTATTTTAGAATATCGTTTTGTAATTAATTAAAAATATTTATTCTATTTAATATTTTATTTATATTCAACCCTTGTAATACACAGGTTTTCTAAAGCTAGTACTATATATAATAGAAGCACGAAATGTCATGGTGCGTTTTTACGGGTTTACATCTTGGCTGTAGTTGTTTGTTTGCTTTTAGCTTTGGCCGCCAAGCCTGCTTTTTTTGTTTGTCTTGTTAAGATGATGAGGTTGCCCTCATTTCAATCTTAATCTCATGTGGAAGCTCTTCCTAATCTCATCAGAGAGGTGTTTGAATTTGTGCAGGACCGGTTAATGTGATGGTCAATACAATCAGCCTCACAATGAGAAGAGTGTTAGAACACTTAACAGATCAAATAGGAAATCGGGTTTATATGAATGATACTAAGAACACAAGTAAACAATGAGACAGAACTAAGAACAAAAACAGGATTAGTATGGTTTACAAGAATGTTGTATATTGCTCTCAAGTTTTTTACAAGTGTTATAAAGTATAAAAAGAAATACAAGAACCTGAGATACTTTATACTACATCCTACAACCGGCCATACTTTGAGGGACAGCTGGAAACACTAATCTAGACAACACTGTAAAGTCAAAAGGTAGATTGCCTTTTGACAAGTGACTATGACATGCCATAGCTCACATCCTAATATATTACAAAAAGGATAAAAGGTACAAAGTAGAAAGTTACAGACTCTAAACCATAATCTACATATGCAAAAGCATGGACCTTTTCACCAACTAATGCGTGAGTCTTCGGAGTTGCAGCGAAAAATGGGTCAGCATTATACAAAAGTAGATCAGAGAAAGCATGTCTTCTCTATCTTCGAAAGAAATCAGTCTTCACTTCATTGGCCTCGGAAGATTTTGTCTTTGAAGCTTCGGAAGACTTCATCTTTGGCTTCGGAAGATTTGGTCTTTGGCTTTGGAAGATTTTACACTTAGAATAATTTTCTGTGAGAAGTGTAAAACTTTCGAAGTAACTTCTACTCTGCACAATGTGCATGCAAGCTGGAAGCTCTTTGGTTGCTTTGGTTTCTTTGGTTGCATCAGCCTTTCAAGTATAACCTTACAAACTCCCCCTAGGCTGATGCTACCAAAATAGAGAAGTATACTTAGATATTGACAGTTCTTATCAGGATCAAGACCATTCCTTTCTTCATCAACTGATCAGGATCCCTCAGACTCTCATAATACCTTCTCATGTCATGAAGATCATGCAGAGGAAGATCAAGCATGTCTTGCCAGAAATAGACATCTTGACCCCCTTGATCTCTGATGACATACCACCTGTCTGGATTAGTAGCAAAGGTCCAGGACAGGATGGGTCTTCTAGTTGCAAGTGGCTCTACTTGAGTTGGAGTTGGATGAGCAGCCTCTTCTTGCACTACCTTAGGATGCTCTGACTCATCCTGAGGTGTAGAGGTGGATGCCTTGGACTTCTTCTTAGAAACACTCTTCATGGCCATCATTTTCCTTCTTTTTGAAGTCTTTAACTGAGAAGACTGGCCTTCAGCACCAAGTTGATTTGTTGTGTCTTTCTCAGTTGGGTCCTCTTCCCTCACAAGTTCAGAAGGAGAGGGATTTGGACCCTGCTGTGGATTAGAAGATGAAGTTGGCTGAGATGCAGCTCTAGGTTCAGGTTGTGTTGTCTCAGGGGGTTCAACCTTTACCTCAACTTTAGGTGGAGCTTGACTTGGTGGAGAATGCAAGTCAACAAGCTCTTCCTTTTTAATCTTCTGCTTGATCACTCTAATGTGCTCACTCATAGTGGATATAGACATTGGACCAAGCCTCCTTCTGAAGAATCCATACAGCTTCAAGAAGCTCATCATCCTCTGCCTATCAACAGACTTCTTTTAACTCTTTTGGATGATGGCTCTTGACTTTGCAGCTTCTTCCCTCATTTTTCTTTTAGCAGTCTTTTGTTATTTGATAACTTGTTGTTCTAACTGCTTAAGATGCAAAAGTGGGTCAGCTTTATACAAAAGTAGATCAGAGAAAACATGTCTTCTCTGTCCTCGGAAGAAATCAATCTTCACTTCATTGGCCTCGGAAGACTTTTTCTTTGAAGCTTCGGAAGATTTGGTCTTTGGCTTCGAAAGATTTTACACTTAGAATAATTTTCTGTGAGAAGTGTAAAACTTCCGAAGTAACTTCTACTCTGCATAATGTGCATGCAAGCTGGAAGCTCTTTGGTTTCTTTGGTTGCATCAGCCTTTCAAGTATAACCTTACAATTTGTTATGTGGTTTTGATGGATTTCTCAAAGTTTATGTTAAACCCTAACATTTTTTGGTGATAAATGCTTTGATTATGAGGTTGGCCTCATCCGAGCCTCCATAGACGCGATCTTAGAGCCTCCATAGACGCGATCTAATTTTGAAGTTGATAGTCTAACTTAAGGGTGATAGTTTTGGATATTGAAGTCTTTGTGATGATGATCCTTTATGGTCTTAACTCTTATATGATTCTCCATACCCGTGATATCATTTCAAAGCAACAGTCTAACTCGATGATGATGTGCCTAGCCTCATTTGAGAGGTGGTGGAAACCTTAATAAAATTTTATGTGTTAAAGTTTGTGATGATGATCCTAATCATTGCTCAATATAGATATGGTTTTCTTAAAGTCGTTATGCATATGCTGCTTATTTCTATCCGTTGGATTTTTGATGAATGATAATGAAAATAAATGTCTAATTTTTGTCCTTACGTGGCAACCGTGATGGCAGTGTGAAAACTAGAGGTGGCAAAATGGGCGGGTTGGATTGGGTTGGTTATTAGGTCAAGATGGGTTTGAGTCAAGATGGGTTTGAGTCAAGATGGATCATTTAAAAAAAAAGGTCAGGATGGATTTGGGTAAAGATGGATTCAGGTTAGAATGGGTTCGGGTTGGGATGAGTCATTCTAAATAAAAGTTATATAAATTAAATCTAAAATTACCAAAACCCCATCAAGCAACTTTGTGCAGAAACTCAAAAAAAATAGTGATTGCCAAAATTACGATTGATTTGCCAAAATCAAACACATTTATCAAGATTCAACTAACATTGAAGAAACAATAGAACATAAATGGTGATTGGGTTGGTTACCATCAATAATTTGACAAGTATGGGTTATGGCAACTATGGTGGTGAGATGCTGATGGTCAAAATGGTGCTACGGAAGTGTTGTGGTGGTCAACTTGCTCCGCTGATTCATCGAGAGAGATTGATACCGATCGATGTGGGTGCGGTGGTCGATTTGCTTCAGCAGCGGTGGTCGATTAGGGTAAGCACAGGTCGATCAATGTGGGTACGGTTGTCGATTTGTTTCAGCGGTTATCGATTTGAGCTGTAGAGTTCGATCGATGTGGGTCAGGTGGTTCGATTTGGGTAGCAAAGGTTCGATCGATGTGAGTGCGGAGGTCGATTTGAGTTAAAGAGGTTCGTTCGATGTGGGTGCGGTGGTTCGATTTGGGTAGCGATTTGGGGCTTTAGATTTTGCCATTTGAGATGATGATGGGCTGATTCAAAATTTGAGACAGGACAAATACCCATTTTGACCTATATTAGTTTTCCATATGTATATTTTCAACCCATCTTGACCTTCTTATCTATTTTTTTTAAACCCATCCTAACCCATATCTATTTAAAAAAGCCCATTCTGACCCAAAATAAAACATTTGGGTTTCTTTTGCCAAGCCTAGTGAAAACGTAACTTTTTTAGCATTGCAACAGTACCTTTTGTAGCCACTACGAGTTAGTGATTCTAAGCCTTAAAGTCACATAGACCAAGACCCTTGAAATTTGTTACATGAATATGTCATTATTGGTATTTAATTAAAAAAAAAAGACATGACGTTTAAATGTCATAAATATGTTAAATTGTTGATGATGTAGTAAAAACCTGAAACTAAATATGAAAGACTCAACTTTTAGTATAAAACAAGGACTTCACTTGCAGAACAGCAGCAAATGCATGCATTAGATGCTTATGGCACAACGCGTCGGGTATCAACTAGTTATATTAAAACAAAACCTTACTTCAATATCACTGAGGACTCTGAATGTTTAGTCCGTTCACTAGAAGTTCTATTGTTTATGCACGAGTCATTTACATTTCAAGATATGTTTAATGATGTTTTGATAAATCATTTGTTTCATGGACTCGCAGGTATAAGATGATACATGTTTTAAGCATGTATCAAAAGTGATCAATAAGTGAGTGAATTCTATGAAGAAAAAAAAGTAACTTAAAATCAAAACCATTGAAGAAATTTTAGCTCCTAAACTTTTATTGTATATGTTGCTTTAGGAACTTTTCTTCAAATTCCCTTGTGAGTTCAGAAACGATCCTTATGTAATAAAATTTGTTTCCGCTGCTAAACCGGTTTCAAATGGTCACGTTAACCCCATGAGGGAAGGGCGTGACACAAACATTTACAGCTTGAAACCTTTCCTTTGAAATTTATGCACCAAGATCACATATTGAACAATTACTCAGCAATGTACTTATTTTTGTTCTGCCAAATGACAACCCAAAACATCTACTGTAATGTAAACAAACTGTAGACGGTAATAAACAACATACTATGCTTTACTGGTTGAGACCACATCATCTTTATGCTTGATCATGCCAGAATCCACGAGAATCGGTATTTCTGCTGCAAGCCATGGTGCAAGGCCCAAACAGAGAGCATGTGCTATGCCAAACCTAGGGCTGAAACACAAGTAAAAGAAGCATATTAATCAACTGAAACTCAAATTATATGAACAGAACAACTGTCAAATGGAATCTTCATATCAAGTAGTGTAATTGAGTGACAATCATTAAGAGAGTTGGATTACCTCTACAAAGTAAATCATTATCTTTGAGAGATGGTGAATCCCTTCAATATTGTTTGTAATCTTCATTATTCTGTTTTATATAATTTATGGTATGATTTCATTGTATTTTCTATTCGGGTCGTATCAATTGACCCCAAACACATTTTTTGTCAGTAATATATATTTTGAACAAACTGATTTTAAAGTACCATACACTGAAAATACGTTTTTGGCATAGTTGTCAATAGCGAATAGCGGTAAATAGCAACAAGCCACCTATATGCTACGTAGCGAATAGCGGTAAATAGCGACTGCTTTTTCGTGTTTAGTGATTAAGTAGGATAATATGTAAGCATGGTTTTAAAAAACGGGTGAGGCGTGCGCCTCGAGGAGCGCCTCGAGGCGAGGCGCCCAGAAAACGAGTCTGAGGCGCCGCCTCAATGGATTTTTTTGTACTTGCGCCTCATGCACCTGAGGCGTGAGCCTCAGGTGCGCCTCATGTGCGCCTCAAGGCGCCTCAGGGGTTTTTTCACTTTGTTTTTGATGTTTTAGACTTTTTGTGTCAGTTTCAAACATTTCATGTCTTTTTAATGTGTGTTTTTTGATGTTTTTGATGAATCCTATGATGATATTAATCTGTATTTTATTTTTTATTAGATATATAATTTTTATATTTATTTTTTAATACCGTCTCGGGCTTACGTCTCGGTTCGCCTCGAGGCTTACGCCTCATGAGGCGAAGGGAAAACGCCTCGAGACTCGATTCCGTACTTTTAAACTTTGTATGTAAGAATGTTTTACATTCAATAAATAAGCATGTTTAGCAATAAAGTAGTAGAAAATCTAAGCAAACACCCCCAAAATAACTAAAACACTCTATTACTAATCATCTAAATCTCATATTTACCAAAAAATAAAAAATAAAAAATAAAAAATCAAGCTATGCAATGCCAATCGCTATCTGCAAATAGCGAGGGAGGGTCGCATCGCTACATAGCGCGCTATAGCCGCTATTGACAACAGAGGTTTTTGGTACTTTCATCGGGTTTACTTTTAAACTATTTTTCATTTGACCTGTTTAATGTTAGATGTTAAAAAATAACCTGGATCCTTTCATAAATAAGTTGGTCAGCCCGTCTGAGTTATCATTTCCACATAATCTCTATTCAATTGAGGTAGGATGTTACAGATTTACATGCCCACTAGTTGGTATCCATGTTTAAATAACACAAGCGACGATCATGTTTCAGAACAATCTTAATCATATTCTGCTAATTTTAACTTTAACTTGTCAACTAATCTCCTTCAAATATTCCAAATATTAGCCCCAAGTTCAATGCAAAAATTTGAATCATTACTCCACTCTTGTTGCTGGTTTACTCATGTTAGACATATCTTAATGTCATAACCTTAAATATCGGTTGTTTTGGTATTCATAATTTTGTTTCTGTTTGATGTCCTTTTAAGTTCAAAAGGAGAAAACACGAGAATACGTGACAAAGTGACATGCTATAAACAACATTTTAGACTCGATTCACTGCTTGTGGGCAATGGGCTTTAACTACCTAGTTTTTCTTCAATCAGTTTGCAACGCCACCAAATAATTAAAAAGGGCATTAATTATCAGTTATTCTGACAGCTCATCTGTTTTGATCTGGGGATCAACTTCTTATTAAATGTGATTCTAACTGTTATATGAATAGATATTCAGTTTATTACATGATGAAATGATTATGTAAACTTTCAAAAGAGGTAGAAGCAATGAAAATTTGCTTACGAGTTTTTGGCCCAGAGTGGCTTGAAATGCACTGTCAAGCAAATCTTCCCACCTCTATACATCTGTTTGAAGAAAAGAAACAACTATTTAGTGAACAGAAAGTGATAACTCAATTCAGTGCATAGTGAAAATCACGAAATGCTAGTTCCAGTAAGTAAGGATACTCAAAACCACAAGAATCACCATTGGTCTAGCATTCTTCTAAACCAATTATAGTTTTCACTTGCATATATATTATTTAAGCCACCATTCTGAGCATAAAACCAAGTTCACAATAGAGAACAACCTACTTTAAATTAAACAAATTTTTCTCGAAGGCAAACTCTAGGATAGTAGGAATGTAGGATCCATAACTAAAGTTCCAAAACTATATCATAATATATAACATAACTACTCAGCAAGCTAGGTTTTAAAGCGCAAAGGCACTCCAAGGCGTTTAGCACTTTAGCCGTTTAGGTCCCAAAAGCCCAAGTGCGAGACTTGAGGCAAGAGCTTCACTTATGCAAGGCATTGTTCTATGTACAACCTTAATAAGCGTTATGTGCAGCCAAAAGCTGCATCTCTCTCCTCTCTTTTACATATTAGCCTTTATAATCTCTTCCTTATTTTGGTCAATTTTACATATCAACCTCCCGAAAGCTGCGCCTCTCTCATCTCTTTTACATATTAGCCATTTATGAAGTAAACCCTTCATAACCTCTTCATTATTTTGGTTACATACCAACCTCCTCAGAACCATATATTTCACCAATTTTAAACCCCTCACTGCACTGCGTCGGTTTTCCCAATGGCATTTTCAACACCAAGCCACCAACCAATCATACATTCATACGACGTACCAATTCAGTCAATCAAAGATCATTTTAATAAACAATTAATTAACTCATTCAAGACAGAATTTTAAACCAAAGCAGAACAGTCTCTTAATTCTTAATTCACTAGATCACCCTTCATTTCTCCTGATTTTAGTCAGGACAAGTTAATATCAATCCTACAAAATACTAACAATCAAACTATCAAAGTTTTCCTATTGCAAACCACCAAAATCATCCAACAAACATCAGCAATAACATATAAAATTGACTACAAACTACACCAAATCTCACAAACCCCAGTTCAATTACAAACCTTATGAGTCTTGCCATCGAGCTCCGGCAGCTCAAGCTCCGGCGCGGTGGCAGGGTAAGTCACCGGAACATCAAACTGGAGATCAAACTCATACTTGAGCAGATTATGCACATACCAGCACTTTCCGGTCCAGCGTGTGCCCTCGGGGTTAGCAGCGGAGATGCGAAACCAATCGTTGTCTTTGGATTTGTTCATGGAAGTGTATGCGATCAAGGCTTTGTATTCTTCCTTGAGGCGCTGCGTCCAGGCGGCGCCGTCGCGGGGGCCGGCTTTGACCGTCAGGAGAGGGATTTGGGTCAGTGTTGACTTGGTGGTTGGATCCCATCCCTCCATTGTTGTTGCAGAATTCGAGCCCTAAACCCTAGAGGGAGAAATCAAAGGTTGATTGTCTTTGTGAGCTTTCGGTTATGAGAGTTGTGAGAACGACACGTTTTGTAATTCATTAACCACGTAATAGTAGGCGATGACATTAACAAAAAAATATATGAAATTGTGACGGGTTAATTCTGATGAATAAAACCAAGATGGAAAGAAATATTAAGTTTCGCGTTTTACCACATTCATATTTTGATTGGCCACCAACTTTGATTTTTAATATAAAACGCTGTTGTGTAGAAAACAAGAGTACCGTGAAAATGGGCACTTTAGAATTTCTTGATTATTTTGTATATTTATGGATGAATATTTAATTAAACGGAAATATACAAATTGTTAGAGAGAAATAGAAAACCCAAATTAATGCATGTTGAAAAGCATTCCTAATGGATTTACAATCTCTATCTTTATAATTTAACTAAAAATTATTATCCACTAAACTTATATTTCATATTTTTAAAACATCTCACAACCTATTCCCTATCTTTATTATTATCTTACTAACAAAATTTTATTTTATAATTTTTTCTTCTTTTTATACACTCACGAAAATTTATTGGAAGATTACTATCGCAATCTTTTTATAGTTTGATGAGAATCATAGATATATACTTCCTTTGGGGTAGTAGCATGCCATGATCGTGGGGCATAATTTCAATGCTCGAAAAGTAATTAAGTTTTCCAAGATCCTTGAGAGTGAAAGCATGGCTAAGTTGTTTGATGAGTGTGTCAACAACTCTGACGTTGTTACCACTATCAATAATATCAAGAGAAACCTGAACATATAGGATTGTATGCCTAGACTTGCATGTGAAAAGAGAAGGATTGGTTTCAGAACCTTGAAATCCAAGTTGCCGAAGGGCTTGTGCCAGTAGGTCGAACTATGCTCAGAGGACTTCCTAAGACTATATAGAGACTTGTGAAGTTAACAAACATAGTGTGTTTAAGATCAACAAAGCATTGAGGTTGTCAAAGCTAGACCGTCTCCGTGTAGAAAAGCATATTGAAGATCCGGTTAACGAATAGACCATTGTCGTGTAATGGAAAGATAAAGCACTGTTAGATATAAGATGTCCGATAATCAACTATATCAACATTACTATCGAGGCACGATCCAAAGAGTTACACTTTGGATAGCAATAAAGTAATAACGTGTAATTGTTTCGCATTATGATTCACGAACCACGAATTAAATTGATAGTGATTAATTATATAGAGAATAATTAAAAGAAAGAATATCAATCGTTTGTTAATTAAGTAAACATTTAAAGAATAAAAAGGTTTAAAAGTTTATTTAATTAAAATTTAATTAATAAACCATAAGGATTTATGTGATTAAAGGTTAATTACATAAGGTTATTATTTGTTAAAAAACCGGGGACCTAAAATGTAGTTACGAGGGTTTAAAAAGTAAATTGATTTTTAAATAAAATAGAGATTAGTGGAAACCCTAATCCCTATTCTTTTGGCCATTGACCCCCCCCCTCTTGTTCCCCTAGGAACCGCGACCAACAACTGTCGCCGCCGCTGTCGTGCATCACCACTGTACGCGCCGGTTTTTTTTTTAGGTTGCAATTCTTGCAAAGATCAAAGCTTTTTCGTGAATTTAGTCATCTAGCAAGATAGTTGTTGCTTTCAAGATGCAAAGCTTCGGTTTTCATCGATAAGGTATTAGCTTTTCACTGGTCTATGGTTGTGTTAATTTAATCATATGTAACTGGATGCCTGATTTAAGTAGTATATCAATAAGATTAATTTTGACGATAACGCTTCCGCTAACTTTTCCAAAAGTTTCTACTTTCCATTTTTGATAAAATATCATAACTTTAATTGTTAAAGTTGACACATGATACTTAATTGTGGTATCAGAGCCTCTTTTATGTGCGCTTCAACATTCTTTTTAACTTGCGTTTTATTTGTCAAAAAGGCTTTATTTTGACAAAAAGAGCGTGTTTTTTATTAAAATATTGAAGCCTTGCTAAAAGGTTAGATCTTTTGACAAAAAGCAAAGATAAAAAGCTATTAGATCTTTTGGCAAAAGCTTCTTGACAAAAGTTTGAATCTTTTAATCAAAGATTTTACCTTTTTGTTTGTGGTTCATTATGACTGAAATCGAGTACTAGTGACATGTATTTGGTTGTTTATTTGGTTATTTTCCCAATTTGTAATCTATGTATCATTTTAAATGTTTTGGAACCCTAATATAGTAGGGGTGTGCAAGAAACCAAAATAACTGAACCGTAACCAAAATTATCGACGCAGCCAAACCGAAAAAAACCAAAACCAATAAGAAACTGATGGTTTGGTTTGGTGGTTTCTTAAAAAATAATTTTTTTCGGTTTGGTTTTGGTTTTGGTTTTACTTGTTACAAACATGAAAAAAATCAAACTTAAACCATACAACCAAACTTGTAAAATTTAAAAGTGTATTCATACACTAATAAACATGATTAGCCTACTAGTTACTTATTTAACTCATGACATCAAAAACAAGTTTGAATATTTAAGTTTCAAGAATAATATTTAATTTTTTTTGATTGAGTTGGTAAACTAAAATGCTTTATTGAATTTTTTGTTATTGTATTTTATGAATTTTAATTAATTTTAATGTCAAGTAATTTATAAGAATATATATTATATTTAAAGATCAATAAAATGATGTAAACTTAACGTTTCTAGCTCAAATTCAATACTTTGGATTAATTTTTCCTTTAAAATCTTGAAGCCCAATAGGTAAAAGCGATAAAATAAAAAACTGAAAAAAACAAAACCGAACGGTTTTAAAAACCTTAAAACCAAATTATTGGTTTTTTTTCGGTTTTAGACTAAAACCTAACAAAACCGACCCATGCACACCCTTATATAAGTCTATTATATTTTCTTTAAATTCTTTATTCAAAAAAATTGTAAACCGGAGGACAAAGATTAGAAGACTGAAGACGGAGACATGCGGGAGTCAAGATGGAAATCTTGACCAAGTGGGACCTTGCAAATGTTTGTGACCCTAGACTAGTTCGAGTTTCTTTGGTGGCTCAGACAAAACCGAATAATACTTTACTAGTCACTCGAATTGTATGTTTATTATTATGTTTGTGGTTGTGTTCAATTATTTAAGAAAATAATTAAAACCCCAAAATATTTAAAGCTAATTTGGCAATCAAAACGACAAGTAATAAGTGATTTAAATACATAGAAATTAGGCTGACAATTTCTGACATGAACATGTTAACAGGTTTCGTGTTACTAACAGCTCGACACGTTTAAAACACGATAAAAACATGTCTAAACAGGTTAATGACTTGTTGTAAGGCCCCGTACCCGGGACGCTTATAGTTGGTCATTCATAGCGTAAAATATTTAAAAACATGACATTTGCAGCGGAATTTAAACTTTTCATACATAAATTATAATTACATGACAAAACATTGTTCTTATAGTTGTATCACAAAAACTTGACAATTACAAGCATTGTCTCAAAATCTAGAATGCCAGACTCGGATCGTCCTAGTAGCTATCTCATCCATGCCTGCACTCCTCAGCTGTATCATTACCTGCCAACTATTATGCATATAACAGTAAGCGACGCTGAGTGAGTTCTAGTTTACATAATAAAATACTTTACTTTCGTTTAAAACATTTCCTTTACTTTCTATGTGATCATACATCATACATACATCTAGATAATATCATTTATTATCATTCGTTTCATTCATTTCGTACATTTCGAACTTTCATTATTATCTTTCACTTCCATCTAGACCGATGTCGTATGCTATGCCCCAAATATTATGCACGAAGCTGGTACTGGGCCGAAGCCTATAAATAGACCTCTAACATTGTGCACGAAGCTGACTCCAGAACCGGGGTAAGCGATAAGGGTCCCGTTTGGTACGTATTAGTCAATCACAAAGACTGACCCCTATGTGCATCCTCATGGGTTAGCTACACCGCACACAGTTAAGCTAACAACCAATGGCTGTGAACCTCCATTCATTCGCAATCAATCCTTTTATTCATTCATTAGGTTTCACTTTCTTTAACTTTAACTTTCACTTCAATACGTAATACTTATTCTTAGTTAGTATAAATCACACCAAGTAAGAAACATCGTGAAAATCCCCTTTAATTAGAACCAATTCACCTATAGTCCTTACAATCACATCCTCATCAAAATGAATAACAAACAATAATATCCGACTCTCCGCGGGACAGCGGGGGTTCGGGGGCGGCAGCCCCTAGTGGGGTCCAAGGGGCAACATCCCTGGCTGAGATCTTTATTATAGAAAATTTTATTTTGAAGCATTTATATAACACAATTTATTATAGAAAATTCTATCTTCCCGTTAAAACCTCTTGAGATCTTTGCCATAAAATAAACGTATATTTAGTATGCATAACAGCCCCAAAACATAGAAAAACTTGTAAATAAGGGGATCTAGAACTCACCAAGTCTCCGAAAATAACTTTACCTAAGGTAGGCTCACGGTGCACAGTCTGCATATAAGTGGACGTGCAAACAGGTCATTTTCTATACAATTTCGCACGCAGTTTCGCTGTCAGTTTCGCCCAACTTACGTTGGAATTCTATGGCTGCGAAATTACCAGCGGATCTATAGTTTTGTTGGAAGAACCCACCGTTTCGCTAGAAGAACTGTTAGTTTCGCCGGAAGAACTGTTAGTTTCGCCGGAAGAACTGTTAGTTTCGCTGGACGAACTCACAGTTTCGCTGGACGCATAAAAATGATGTTCCAGCCCGTTTTTAACCCAAATCTTCACCTTTTTACATCCAAATCCTTCGTTTTTCATCCAGGAACTTATATCAAAGCTTTTTACATGATTTCATCCATAAAAACATGACTTTTGTATGATTTTTGCCACTTTTCAAAACCCCAAAACACTAGAATCCGGGTATGATCTAAAGAGACATTTGGATAATGATTTATTACCTGGATTCTTTCTCTTTTCTTGTTGTTTGATACCAAAAAACGCAGATCTTCAATCCTTTGCTCAATAAATCCTCAAATCTTCACTTTCTCTCTCTACTTTCTCTCTCTAGAAAGTGGGTTGTTTGAGTTGCAAATGAGTATGAATATGGCTGTTTTGTGTATATATACCGGGTGTTCACGGGACCTTAAACTCGTCAACACATAACCCGTAATGTTTATAAGGTCCATAACCCATTTTTCCCCTTTATTTATATTTATTACCCTTATCTAAGCCCATTATTATTAATTGGCTCGTTTCAACTTTTTCCAGGGCTTTACACTTGTTAACCTGTTAATAAACTGTATATATTTTTTTGCTCTTTTTAAAAGAACTAATTATACATATTTACATTTATTAGATGAAAAACCTAATCCTTTTTTACTTCCCTAGTTTCGCTTCTGTAGCTCCATGGTACCCTTCTTTCAAGTTTTCATTCTTTCAATATTCTTGCAACCCCAATTCCATGAGTTCTTGAAGTCTTCACGTCGTCACCTAATAGACCCCAATCGTTCGTCGTCTTATAACATACCCTATCAATCAGCTACAGATTCTTCTAATCATAGACCCATTGGCTGCTTCCGTTCCTTCAGATTTTCAAGTACGCGAAGCCTCTCGGGTCGTCCTCTTCTTCGTTTGTAAATTGCTTCACGATTTTGAAATCAAAACTATTGCTTAATGATTATAAAATCAGTAGATTTCTTCTTTTATTTTCTTTGATAGTGGAAATGCCCGCGCGTTACGACGGTACGGCTGTTGTGAGGTTTTTTGGGGAATTCTATTTTATTCAGTATTGGCTCAATGCGTTATGACGTAAATTAAAAAATCAAAATATAATTATTGAAAATAATAAATGAAAGAAAACAATTACGTATATTACAAAGTCTTTAAGACTACTATATTATCACAACAAAATTAGTGAAAGCATGGGTGGTATTTATGGTCGGAAATCACTTATTACCTAGATTTTAGGGGGGGTTTCGTTTTATGAATATAGGTTTGAGTTTTATGATCATCGGATACAGCTTTAGACGGTGATTTGCATAGACCTGCGAAAGTTAATGGAGAAATTGTCACCACAAGTTACCATCTTGATTGTTATTTAGCTGTTAACAACAGGCAAGGGAAAGGAGAAGATGGATTAGTGCTCAATCGCAATGAATAAACAGCATTGAAAGTAAATAGAGGTTTTGTTTGGCCATATGTATATGCTTTAGCATTTGTATTATAAGCATCATATGTTATACTTTATTGTAAGGGCATAAATGGAATAAGATGGTTAATTTTGAAATTTAAGCATGACTTTTCATATGAATGTCTTATTCCATATGTAAAATTATCATTCTATCCCCTTTTTATTTTATTATAAAAGATATAGATAAATATTATAATTATTAAACTCACAATATACCCCTAGAAAAATATTAGTAATATAGTTATTATAAATATGAAGATATATATAAGTTATATACTTAAATATTTAAATAAAATAATAATTAATTTAAATAGTATTTAGTTATCAAAATATAATTAGTAAATATAAATTTAAATGTTAATTATATAGTATCATAAATAAAATAAAATTTAATAAAGTGAAATAAATAATATCATATTATTAAATAATATATTAATAATGTTTATTAAATTCATAAAGAGACAAGGGTAAAAATTTCAAGGTATATAAAATTTAATAGATAAATTTATCATATTGCCCCTAAAGTGTCTTAAAATTTTAATCGATTTCCTATTCTACCCCTCTTAAATGTCTTGCACTTCTTTATATGTGTTGCTTCAACTTGTATGCTTGGCAAAATTACATCTCTTTCCAAATAAATTTATTATATAGTAGTATAGATATAAGTATTTAAATAAAATAATTTTTAATTTAAATAGTATTTAGTTAAAAAAATATGATTAATAACTATAAATTTAAATGTCAAATTATAGTATTATAAATAAAATAAAATTGAATGAAGTGAATTAAATATCACATTATCAAATAATGTATTAATTGTGTATTAAATAATACAATAATTAGAAGAAGTTAATTAAATGAGGGCAAAAGTGGAACTATTACATAAAACACTTATACTATATGCTTAAAATGTTATATAGGTGTCTTTCAATTTGAATAAAATTACCTATGCTTAAAATGTATTACATAGTAGTATAGATAACATTAGTTATTGGTCAAATATTTATGAAATAGGATTATTTTTCATGAATGTGGTTCCAGTATTATTGGTTTGAGCTTTGAAATTCAAGATTTTTATCATATGTCTGAACAGGTCATATCGTGTAACCTGTTTGCAAACATGTTCATGTTCGTGTTTTGAAAAAATGACCCGATTAGTTATCGTGTCGTATTCGTGTCTACCACTTCAGGTTTTTGTGTCTTATTGTGTCGTTTCAACCTTTTATGCCAGCTCTAATGGAAATGTGATTTAAATAAAAGAAGTTTTAAGTAAAAATAAATGGGTTTGAAATAAACGTTAATTTTAAAAATCAAATTAATAAAAGAGTTTATTTTTTTAAAATTGATTTCCAATAAACGACTAATATAGTTTAAGTAGGGTATTTAAAACTGAATATTGTCAAGTGTTGAAAAGAGTTTTTAAACTACTATCACAAACCAACGTTAAAATTGGATTCTATCAAAATTGCATGACTTGCCACATGCTACAAGTCGTCCAATACACGACCAATAATTAAAACATAAAAGAAATCCTAAATTAAAATCGTTATTTCACGTCGCCCTAAATTAATGACACTTCACCCAATATATCCGAACCCCTGATGTTAGGGTTTACCTTGCATTTTGGCCTACGGTTTTGTTTTAAGGTACAACCGAGATTCCTAAGTCACTTAGATCGGCTCTACAATTACAAAATAAGGGATATATCACTTAAACCATTTAAATGGGCGTATGTTGGGTTAAACATACTAATGTTTGACAGCATTCTTCATGCGACCCCAAACCAATAGTTGTAGATATAGTTTGTAATTGTTATCCACTTGAATAACTATGCCAGTGAAGAGTGCTTTAGCCATTCATTAAGTTTTGGTGAAACAGGATGTCATCCTATATATATATATATATATATATATATATATATATATATATATATATATATATATATATATATTAGTTAAGTAATCAAATAAGGTATACGTATTTATAAATTTATATGTTAATTTAAAATATAAAAAATTATATAATATTTAATATAGTGAATTAAATAATCTTACAATATTAAATACTGTATTAATCAATATATTAATTACAAGAAGTTTATTAATAAGGAGTAAAATAAGAATGATTGAATTGAACACTTGTACTTATTTTGTAAAATTACATTTGTATCCTAAGGTTTTGCTTTATATAGTAGTATAGTGAAAACCCGCGATTCGCCGCGGTTTGATTTTAAATGTATATGTGAACGTCATAATGATAGTTTTTGGGATTATCATGATTTTAGTAAGTTCAATGATATAAGCGCTCGGATTCTCATAGATATCTACACATGCTTTAATGATTCATTATTATATCGTCATGATACTATTATTGAACATATGATATTCAATAAGTCGTGGATATCAAGTAAAATAAATACGTTAAAAGTATTTGAATAAAAACTATGATAAAATATAGAACATTGTATCATGATTAATGATATGTTATTATTAGATTATTACAGATACAATAACATGACAAAAACACAGCATTAAATTTTAACACAATATTGTTGTTGTTAACCTTTTAATAAAACTAACCATTACTATTAATATTATTATTTTTTTATTATTATATTTTTTAGACATATCAAATAATATGTCATTTAGTAACAAATTTAGTTATAAATACTAAAGTTATCGACTACCCAAAATATCACTAGAAAATATAACTATTAGTTATCATAAATATTAGTTGTATACTTAATTATTTGAATAGTATTAATTAAAATATCATTTTCAAGTATTACAAATAATATAATATTTAATGTATTGAATTAAATAAGATCATATTATTAAATAATGTATTAATAATGTGCATTAAATAGTGTATTAATTAAACGAGTTATTAAATAGGGGTAAAAATAAAACTATTGCATAGGGTACTTGTACGTTATGCTTAAAATATTGTATTATGTGTCTTACAATTTGAGTAAAATTACTATCTTGTCATCCTAAAATGCATTATATACTAGTATAGAAGTATAGATTTGCAATTTGGTCTTAAAACTGATTTGAAAATTAAACATGAAAATACTAAATAATTTCTAATGAAACAACTTTAGTTACTTTTTTCTTTGTTAAGTCAATCCTTGAAAAGGACAAACTCAATAACTCTAGCTTCATGGATTGATTCAAAAATCTAAAAATAGTTCTTAGGGCAAAGACAAAATGGATTTTCTTGAAGGACCAATTTCTGAAGAGCCCACCGCCCAGACGAGTCCTGCCTGTAGGAATTAGGAAAGATATGTGGATGACTCCATAAAGGTCTCATGTGTCATGCTAGCTTTCATGATTCAATAACTTTAGAAGAATCTAGAAAATATGCATGCATTAGACATGAATGAGCAGTTTAAGGAAATGTTCTAACAGTAGGCTCATCATGAGCGTTTAAAGTGATGAAAATAATTAGCACTACTAGAATGTAAAAGGGTTCTTAAAGTGATGAAATTAATTATCACTACTAGAATGTAAAAGGGTTCTTTAGTCGCACTAATATATTGAAGATAAATGATTATGTTGATTACTTAGCATGCTTTGAGGCCCCATTGAACAATGAGTTGGCTGGGGATATTATCCTCAACTCATTACCAAAGTCATATGATAGTTCATCATCATGAACTATAATATAAATGCTTAGGACAAGACTTTCTCAAGGGTACGTTTGATGCTCAAAATTGCAAGGACAAAGTTGTTGCCATAAAGAAGAATCCTTTAAAGGATGTAAAGTGTTTTCATTGTGATGAAGTAGGGCACTAGAAGATGAACTACCTTAAATACCTTGATAAGCTAAAACATAAAAAATTTCTAAAGCAGGACCCTAGGGTATATTTGTTGTTAAAACCTTCTCTTTTTTTTTAGCAAATCTTGGGTGTTTGACACTGGATGAGGTTCTCACTTTGTTGGACTCAACAAGTGCATCAAAATGATAATGCCTGCTATAATCAATCAAATATGTTCTAACATTCAAACAATCATTTACTAACATACAAACAATATTAACATTATATCAAACACTAATTATGGTTTAAATTTCTTTTTCAGATTTTATAGATAAAGAAATTTTGCTAAGTGTCCATAGCGAATGAAGAATTGCCCACAGCGGATGTAATAGCAGTCACAACGGATGAAGAATGAAGTCCTAAGTGTAGACAGCGGATGACCAAGTCCACAGCTGATGAACTGTCCACAGCGGATGTTCATCCACAGCGGATGAACATTTCACAGCGGACACTAAAATAGCAAACATTTCAAGTGTTCACACCGAACATCATCCATGCATAGCGGATACTTCATTTACCATCCATAGCGGATAGCATATCATCCACAGTGGACAAGACATCACCTACAACAGACAGCTTATAGACTTAGGATTAATTATGTATTTTGTTTTTACATAAGGGTATCTTTGTAAATATACATAGTATGTACATAGGCTATAAATAGCCGTATACCCTAATACTTTGTAAGCTTTTGAATAGTTATCAATCAAACAAGTAGTTATCATTCATCTTAGCATTCAATCATACAAACACACAATCATACACACACAATAGAGATCATATCAATAATCATGGGTTTTCGCACTATGACTATTTGAGTATTGATTTATAAAACACTATTGTTGTTAATTTGAGATATTGAAAAAGATCCTTGGGGGTTCAACCTTTTGTTCATTTGAAACAAAACCCGAATCCATCATGTGGTATCAAAGCCTTGGCTCAGATCATACACTGATTTTTTATCCTCTCAATCAATACAATGATCTCTATGGTTCATTAGCTTCATATCATCCATTTTGAGCTTGAAATCTACACAAAAAAGCTTCTTCGACATCATACATTCAAAAAAAGTTCAAAAACATGATTTAACAATCTGTTTTAGTTCATTTTGAAGAAGATTCTATGTTTTTGCTGTTAACAAAGCTCTCAAAATCAACCATACATTGATTTCAAACAGAAACATTACAAAATTCTCTAACACCTCATCTGTTTTAAAGGATTTTTGGATAAAACAGTACATGGGTACTATTCTATCAATTTTTCAACAAACATTGTTTTTGGGTGATTTGAATACATTCATTGTGTTTGAACATCATATTCGAGTTGTTCTATACTCGAATTGGGCATTAAACATCTTCAAAATAACATACCGATGGTTGTTTCTTCAAGGTTGCCAAAGCCGCAACTGTTCTAGGTTAAAACCCTAGTTCATCATTAGCACAAATCTTCAAAATCTACGAAGAATTTGTTGATTTTCATCAAAAACAAGTGAAGAAACCATTTTTCATTTGTGTTTTTGAAAAAGCACTTTTTGATTCACAAGCCGCCACTTTAAAAACATATTAACTGTTTTTTAGGGTTTTGACTTTTATTGACCGGAATTCATTAAAAGGGTTTTGACTGATTGACTTTTTATTTGACAGAATATTCCTTTATAATCATTGTACCATGACTGAGATGTCATTGGAATTAATTGATTAAATTCAAATTGATTAAATTCTTTTATTCGGTAAATTTAAAAGTCATCAAACAAATCAAACAAATCCTAGCGACCTTAGGATAAAACAAGTTTAGCACCGAGCTAAATAATCAAACAAATTTGACTTAAACCGTTAAGCTAAAATTTAACAATCATGTCAGATAAAGTTTCAGGTTCCAACAATGGTCTTAAACCACCTAGACTAAAGAACAAGGCTGACTTCAAGCAATGGAAAATTATGTTCAGAAACTGGATTATTTTCCAAAACCCAGATTTGTGGACTTCCATAACTGAGGGACCATATGTTCATGTGACTTAAGGTTTAGATTATAACATACCAAAACCAGTGAGTTTAAAGAGCGTAGCAGGTGATAACTTGAAGAAAGTCAAAACAGATATGAAAGTATACAACAATGACTCTCCCATTTGAGATATTGACCAGAGTAGAAAATTTCAAAACAACACATGAATTGTGGAAGGTTCTTCACATGTGAAGGAATTGATGAGATAAGGGAGATCAAGAAATAAAAGTTGAGAACCCAATATGAAACTTTCCATCATGTTCAAGGTGAATCTATACCATAGCAGCTCCATAGATTCGTTCAACTGGTGAATGAGATGATAGTTTATGGTCTCAAGTATGAATCTGTGGAGATCAACAAGAAGTTCTTGCACACTCTTCTAGAGAGTTGGACACAATCTGTCTCTCTGATGAAGGTAACACTGGATCTGGAAGCATTGTCATTGGATGCTCTAGTTGCCAAAGTAGAGGCACTAGAATTAGATGAAAGATCCAGAAACAATAGTACTGTGAGGCATGTGGAATCATACAAATTCAAAGAAATGCAAACAACAGACAGTGCATTCTTGACATGCATTGGAGAAGATAAAGAAGATGAGTTTCTTGATTCCAGTGATACTTCATTCTTTTCTGCACCTAAATCACCAAAACACAAACAGAAGTCTAAGAAGACTGGTGTTCATGCTTCACATGAAGCAACACCTCAGAGAAAACAACACCAACATGCTTCAAATTCAAGCAAACAACATCACACAAAGACCCAAAACATACATAAGTTTGAGAATCCTATGGTTGTACTCATAATCATTCTACAGAGTAAGGAGCAAAAGGCAGCCTTTGCAACCTTCTCTATAAGTTTTGAGGCATATTTAGGTGCAAATCTCACACCATCACAAATCATCCAACATGATTTGAATGAGTTTCCACCATACATGGTTGAATAAATGGATTTTCAATGGTCTATGTCAATGATTGCTTATAGATTAAAGAAGTTTCTTCAAAGAAACATGGGGTTGAACATGGATAAGAAGACAAAGATTGGTTTTGACAAGACCAAGGTGAGATGCAACAACTGTCAGCTATATGGACATTTCTTAAGAGAATGTTAACAACCAAGGGCTGATAGAAATAATCAACAACCACAAACATCAAGTGGTTATCAAACAAACAGACAAGTTCCACCTCCCATCAGCATTCCATCAGCACCAATACCAGCACAAATCACACAATACAGCCCCAATCAACACTCCAAGTCCTCAGAAATAATAATTAAATAGGATGGAGAATGTGACTGGAGCATGTATGAGACAGATATACAATCTCCTGACCATGCCCTCATGGCACAAGTTGAGGAGAAACTGACTGAAATCCTGAAAGAGGTGAAGGAAAATCTCTATTCTCAAGCATGCATAGATGAAGTCATAAGATATAGAGAGCATGAAACCAACTTTCAAAGAAAGTAATTGAAACAAACATTTTGAATGACAGTTTAAAATCTGAGCAAAGGCAATATGAGATCAAAATTCTATCACTTAAAAATGATTTAGACAAACTTTTTTTCTGAAAAACTAACACTAGACCTCAGGTTGAGCAACTCTCTGAATCACTAACTTAATTTAAAACACTTCAAGCTGAAACTGAAGTGAAACTTTAAAAGTTTCAGGTGAGCAATAAGAAGTTTGAATAACTTCTTGCTCAACAAAGGGCTTTTAAAGACCCTTCAAGCCTGGGATATGACAAGGTTAACCCACCTTACAATAATAATTATATCCCACTGCTTGAATCAATGATCAACAAACATGGGAAATCACTTGATCCTTATGATAGGATAGATGACTCAAATCCATCATCATCATCATCATCCAAATCATCATTATTATCAAAATCACCTTTGAATAAATTTATTAAAAGTCAAGCACCACCATAAATTAAATCAACAGATTTTTATCAAGGGAAAAACAATGAATTTTATGCTAGCACCACAGATGAAGATGATGAAGATCTGTTATGTGATGAGTCTGATCAACCAATTACTAAAACTAAAAAAGTCTAAAGTGTGGCTGATCCAACCCCAAAACAAACAAAACAGAAGAAAATATTTGAAATTTGCTCAAGTGGAAGAACGGCTGAGTCTTCCACTACCCCTCTCAAAAGACCAAACAAAGGGAAGGGAAAACCACCATTCAGCCAAAACAACCAACAGTAACTTTTGATATTCCACCAAAATGAAACTTAAAATCAAAAGTTTTTAACAAATAAAGTACTTCAAATCTGCCTTACTGTGAATGGTGTGATCAATACACCCACAGCACAGAAAAGTGCATATATGGAAAGTACTGCAAGTACTATGACATGAACAATCATAGTACAGAAACATGTCATTTTCATAATTACTGTTCAATTTGTAAAAGGAACAATCATAACACAACCAATTTCTTTTTCAATAAAAAGAATAATAAGGAAAACAAACAAGCTTAGGGTGAGAAATCAACTGAGAAGCAAACGGTTGTTCCTAATAAGAACAAGGGTAGACTATCAAGATAGACTCCACACACAAAAGTTGTTTTAAATAATGACAAAACATTTTATGACAACTTTAAACAAACAGACAGGAGACATAAGTCTCAAAACAGACAACAACCAGATCTTAGCACTCAAAGGAGGAGAGCTCAAAGCACTTCTCCTTACAGAGCTAAAAACATGCAAAGGAAGTCTAGTGTACCTAGAGTTCGTAAGCCAGCTGACAATGCATCATTAGAGGAAACTTTTATACTAGAAAAAGATAGAAAAACCCAAGACCATCTTGGCTTGGGTTGTACACTCTAATTATTTTCTTTGTCTATGTAGGGACAACATTAAAGGCCTGATAACATCTGGTATGTTGACAATGGGTGTTCTCGCCATATGACTGGAAACTGTTCCCTCCTTCGGGATATCAAAAGCAAATATAGAAGAAATGTAGCATTCGGAGGTGACAAGATAGGAGAAAAGATTAATGGTGAAGGAATAGTATCAAATGGGTTGATTAGCTTTGAGAATGTCAACTACTGCTCCAACCTCCAGTTTAATCTTCTGAGTGTATCCCAAATTTGTGACAAAGGATATGCCACCCTCTTTGACTCCAACAATTGCTACATCCTCAAGACAGCTTTTCAAATACAAGAAGACCGTATCCTTTTGAAAACTCCCCGTTAAAACAACACATACATTGTTGATATGAATACAGTTTTAGCATCAACCCTTGAAACTTGTTTATTATCAAAAGCATCAGAAGATGTTTCCCAATTATGGCATAGACGATTCAAACACTTTAACTTTAATAGAATGAATCAATTGGTTAAAGGTGACCTAGTAATAGGTTTACCACAAAAATAATTTTTCTCTACAGACTACTACACTGCATGTCTGAAAGGCAAATAACGTAGAGTGTCACGTCTAATTAGTAAACTCTAATCGCACACCACTCAAATGGATTCATATGGACCTTTTTGGCCTTACAAACATATTGAGCAAAGGCAAGAAGCAATACTACCTTGTGATAGTAGATGATTACTCCAAATTCACTTGGGTTTTCTTTCTTAAGCATAAGTCAGAAACATCATAAATAATCAAATCCTTTATCACTAAAATTGAAAATCAATTAGATTTAAAGTCAAAAATTTAAGAAGTGATAATGGTACTGAATTTAAGAATGACATTATTTCTTCTTTTTATGTAGAGAAAGGAATAAGTCACCAATTCAATGTAGCAAGGGCTACTCAACAGAATGGAGTTGCTGAATGGAGAAACAGGACATTAATAGAAGCTGCTAGATCTATGCTAACAGACTCTCTATTACTCATGTCCTTTTGGGCAGAAGCAATCAACATAAGTTGCTACATACAAAACAAAACACTAATCATCAAAAAACACACTATAACTCCATATGAATTAATGTTTAAAAGAAATCCTTTTATTGGATTTATTAAGGCATTTAGGTGTTCTGTATCTATATTAAACACCCGATAACATTTATTTAAGTTTGCTCCAAAAGCAGACGATGGATTCTTCATTGGATACTATGGAAGCTCTAAAGCATATAGAGTATACAATCCAAGACTAAACATAGTAAAAGAAACAACTGATGTTGTTTTCAATGAACATTCTTTCAATAAGAAAGTTATTGGATTTGACTAGCTATTTGATATAGATTCACTAACAAAATCATTTGACACATCTTATTTTGATGTCTCAGGTTCCAAGGACGATATTGAATATCCCATGGTTCCACCAACAAACATTGATGTTCCATTAACTGCTGATCCTCCAAGGAGAACAAACATTACTCCTAGTACAACAGTTACAACTCCTCGAGATCAAACAAACACTTCAAGAGGAACATCAACAAACACTCCATCATCATCAACTCCTGTGACCAATCAACCACAAGCTTTAGTTGACCCTCAACCAAGCAAGCAAACAAGGTCACATCATTAAGACATAGCTAAAGAAGATGATGATTATCATTCACTACTAGACACATATCATGATGATGAAATCTTAGATTTCTTCCATGATTCCCTTCAAACATTCCATGATAATGCACAACCAGATGAACCAACCATATCAAATACTCTTACTCAACCATCAACACCTGACCTAACCATCAGCAATCTTGATTCAACAATCCCTATTAATAAAATTGAAACCATCAGAGCTCACAAATATCATCCCTTAGAAAACATCATAGGTGATCTCAATGTCAGATTGATAAGAAGTCAATCTGACACAACAAACATTTGCTTGTTCTCCTGCTTCCTATCTCTCATTGTATCTAAGAACATCATAGAAGCCCTTAAAGACAACAGTTGGATAGAAGCCATGTAAGAGGAACTTTAGCAATTTAGAAAGCAAGAGGTGTGGAAGTTAGTTGACCTTCCTAAAGGTCAATATGCCATTGGCACCGGATGGCTATACAGAAACAAAGAAGATGACAGAGGGATTGTCATTCGAAACAAAGCAAGGCTAATTGCCTAAGGTTACACTCAAGAGGAAGGCATTGATTATGATGATGTCTTTGCTCCGGTAGCTAGATTGGAAGCAGTCAGAGTGTTCCTTGCATATGCCTAATCCAAGATAGATGAAGAGGTATATGCATTCCTTTATGGAAAGATAGATGAAGAGGTATATGTTGCCCAACCACTAGGGTTTGAAGACCCAGACTTCCTTCACAGAGTTTATAAGTTAGATAAAGCTCTGTATGGTCTTCATCAGGCACCCAGAAAGTGGTATGAAACTTTATCAAAGTTTCTATATAGAATGGATACCCCAGAGGGAAAGTCGATCAAATATTGTTCTTGAAGAGAAAAGGACAAGACTTGTTGGTTGTACAAGTCTACATGGATGACATCATATTTGGCTCCACCAACATACAGAAGGGAGTTTGAAACACTTATGCAATCAAAATTCCAAATGAGCTCAATGGGAGAAATTACATTCTCACTTGGTCTTCAAGTACAACAATCAGCTGAAGGAACTTTTATCAATCAAAGCAAGTATGTGAATTAGATCTTAAAGAAATACAACATGGCTGATTGCACATCAAGCAAAACACCATTTGCAACTGGATTGAATTTTGGACAAGATCCAAAGGGAACATCAGTAGATCAGAAGCTGTATAGATCAATGATAGGCTCACTGATGTATCTTACTACTAGCCGACCAGACATCATGTATGCAGTTTGCATGTGTGCAAGATATCAGGCAGATCCAAAAGAATCTCACATCAATGCTATGAACATAAATTTCAGATATTTGAAAGGCAAACCAACACTTAGTCGTTGGTATCCTAAAGATGGAGTCTTCTCTTTATTTGCATACACTAACAATGATTATGGTCGCTGCAACAATAGAAGAAAATCAACAATAGGAGGATGTTAGTTTCTTAGATCAAGATTGATCTCCTGGTAGTGCAAGAAACAAACAAATATGTCTCTATCAACAGATGAGGCAGAATACATAGCTGCTTCTGCATGCTGTTCTCAAGTGCTTTGGATTCAAAACCAAATGCTTGACTATGACTTTAATTTTCTAAAAATACCCATACACATAGACAGTTCTGCTGCCATGTTCATAACTGATAATCCTGTTCAACATTCAAAAATTAAACATATAGACATCAGATATAACTTTTCTGAGAGATTGCTCAGAAAAGGGTCTGATTAAATTGATTATAGTTAATACTGACAATTAATTGGCTGACCTGTTTACCAAACCATTTGATTCAACAAGATTTGAATTTTTGGTCCAGTCACTTGGTATGATCAACTATGAACCAAATAAGTAATGTTTTTCAAATCATTAACATCATACTAGCTTGATTTTGTTAAAGTCCAATTTTAACAATAACCACTCATCTTTTAAAAATTAAGATATCAGATAAACATTCATGTTTTAGAATAACAAACAAGTTTGAATCACACATGGCTACTCATGAGAAATGATAGTACACTAGATTATTTCTTCACTTGAGTCATTTTCCACCAATAAAGACTGACATACTTTCTTTGATGTATGGATAGGCTCAGCATGGGACACCTAACATCATAATCAATAGTGAAGAACTAAATTCTCATGATTGTATGGTAAGCAACACCTATCTTGGTGTATGGTAAGTTTTGATCTATCCAATATGGATTGCTTGTAAAGTAACTCATATACACCAAGTGAAACAGTTTATAAACTTCTCAATCAAACACAAGTGTCTCCTTTGTTATGAGTATCATAGACCTAGAGTACACTAAGGTATCCTTTGTTGTGCTAAGCAGAGACCTAGATGACCTACATCATGATCCAAAAAGATTCCCAATAAGTAACACATCCATCTTGGATGAATCATCAATAAAGTCTTTCATAGACTACATTCCATGTGAATGAATCAAAAGAATCCTAAAAAAGATCACCTTACAAAGTGAAGTGCAAAAGAATCCCAATATGAATCAATCAATAAGGATCAAATTGAGCATTTATACTCCTAAGTAGCTAGGTTATAAGTATTGAAAGTGCTTTCTGGCATATCTTGAGAAGGTTGATCTTAACATATAATCAGGTGCGGGGTGCAAATCATTCAGATATACCCAAAACATGATAATCACTCACTATTTAAATCAATCATTAATACCATGTATGAGTTTAAGTGGATAACAATATCTACAATCAACACTGTATTAGTCTATGTCTATTCTCAACTATCATTCAATCAACTCAATGAGGATTTAAGACTAGTATGATCTCATAGCATGTGAAAATGATTAATGTCAAGCATAACAACCATATATTTCTTAGTTAGATGAAGTGTCATCTCTCGAAATGTTAATCATTTATCATGCAAGCAAACAAATTAGACTTTGATAATTTCCATCGAACAATTTCAAATTTTTATCATTTTATAAAGGTTTTTAAAAATATGCAAAAATTTAAGGGGAGAAAAATGAACATGGAAATATCAAAGGCAGGAGAATATGTGCATAGTCATTCATACATTTTATAATTTGAAATATTAAAATTTTGAGGATTTTAATTTTTTTTTAATTTTAATAAAATAAAAACAGGCAAGCTAAGCAAGCACTCAAAAATAGCAAACAAACAAAATTTTGAAAATATTTCACAAAGTTTATTAAGTATAGGCGACGCATGAACAAACACATATGCACTGCAAATACAATCAAAAACAGAAAATCAAGTGTTCACAGCGTATGTATTAAGTTACATAGTAGATGAGTAAAATTTTCAAAACAAACAAATCTTTTTAAAATTTTGTCAACTGTAGACATAGCAGACACTCAAACATACATCCACTATAACTACAGTTAACAATTAAACCTTCAAATTACACCAAGTATATATAGCGGACAAACAAACATGCATCCGCTATGTATCTATGAACATATATATGTTCATAGCGCATCATGTCAGGTAAAACATCTGCTATGAATACAGTGGCATTTCACATAAAACATCTGTTATTCCACAGCGCATGACTAAAATCAGTCATCTTTTGTAGAAACTGTGCAAGTGTACGCAGCTTATGTACACAGGTAAGCATACCCTGTACACAATCATTCAGGTATTCACAGTGCATGACAATAAGTCATCCGGTATGAATAATTCTTTAAACAATCATAATGTACACAGCGCATGACCAAACAGTCATCCGCTATGAACAGCCAAAACAAACATTCAAGTATGCACATCGCATGAATAAATGTTCATCCGCTTTGTGCACAGTGTACAAGTACACAGCGTATGACTATTAGTCATAAGTTGTGAACATTCATTAAACAATCAAGTGTACACAATGCATGCCCAAAGAGCCATCCGCTATGAACATAGTCAAAATCATCCAAGTGTCCACAACCTATAATTAAAACAAAAATTGTATAGCGGACACACTGTTCACACAACCCATGTGATATTCACAGCACATGACTTAAAATTCAATTTTAAGTTAACACTGTTTATACAGCATACGATCACATTGTATACACAGCGGACACATTATTTTTCTGTTGTGTATATAGTTCAACACTTTTCAGATTTTCATTTATCACGAGTGTATAAGGCAAAAATTAAATTTTCTAAACGTTGCTACAGTACAAACATCCATTGATCATCCATACTAATATCTATTTGATTTCATCCCTGATTTTCAATCAAATAGGTATAATAACAAGTTTATAATCATCAAACAATCATTAAAACAAATTGTTGATCGATTTTGATTCGAGCATTGTTGAACCCTAGTTAAACAATAAACCGAAACCAAAAATAAAATCATTCAGTGTTATAAGTGAAATCAAACATTGAATACATGTTAATAATCATTGTCGCATGTATTAGGTTTGTTTATTTGAGAAGTTTTGATTAAGTGTTCATCGGTCAGATGAACAGTCAACCTGTTCATGTAAAAAATCACTCAATATCAACTGTTTGATCTTTGAAAATATTGAAAATGCCTTAAATATGATATAACTTATCAAACATGTTCAAAATTCATTAACAAACACATTATGACAGTTGATTTGGCATTAAACACAAAAAACATTCCATGCACACATTCAATGTGCATTAAATGAATAAGTTTGACTTTAAAAGTCAACTGAAAATCATTGATTAATTTGTTATGAGATATAAACATTGAATTTTTTGAACAAATTAACTCTTTGTTATGAATCAACATTATCAAAATGAATTTTGATCAAAACAACATTAAAACAGAGAGATTTGCAAGTGCAAAATTGACTTAAATTGACTTTTAATCAATTTCTTCAAAGTCGAACTGTTAAATATGAAGAATGTCAACAAGCAAACATTTTGGCATATCGATTGCTTAACAAACATGATTTACCATCTCATAACATTCCAAATCACCAATGAAAACCTAATCAAAGTTGCATCAGATTTACATCATACATTTCACTTATTCAAGTACTAACATACACTGTTTTTATTTGTAGATATGGCAAACCTTATGTTTGTCAGAGATCACAACCTATGTGCATATCTAACCCCTGACTCACCTAAGTCTGAGAACTACAGGGATATGATCCAAGCTATAAGACAAACAAGACTGGTGCATGCAATGACTACCAGGCCAGAGATTATAGAAGATCATGTAGTCTAATTTTGGACCAATGCTTATCTGGAGCAAATGCAAGATCAAGAAATTATGATTTCCACTATCTATGATCACTAGATCACTATTTGTAAAGAGGTGGTTAGAAAAGTACTGTAGTTGGGAGATGAAGATGCTGAAGAGCCTATTAAGTTTGATGTGAACTATGTTCTCCATGTATTTAGGCAAATTGGTTACACTGGCACCATTGACAGGAAACAAATAAAGAAATCATACATGTGTGCTCAGTTGAGATTCCTTATGCACACATATCAGAAGACCATGACCAATAGAAAGATTGGATGGGATGCTACTTCATTGAGGAGCTCTTCTACTATTACAAGTATTATAGCTGGAAGACCATTCAACTTTGCCGCTCAAGTTCTCAATGGAATGATATATAACTTGACTGAAATAAGGAACAAATTCCAGATGTATCCAAGATTTCTTAAGATGATTATTGATGATCTTTTGCCAAACATTCCAAGAGAGGGAGAAATTTTTGAGCCAGTTCATTTTAATGAACATGTTTTCAATAGAATCATGTCAAGTCTTTATCATGGTGAGGAAGAGGCTGTTCTAACTCACATAATCAATCGTGATCTTCCTGTTCCAAATGTCTTTCTGAGGATTCCAGGTTAAGGTAAACCTCACATGTTGTTTCAAAATTTGATTCATCAAGATCCCATCATCCAACCAGTTCCTATTATACAACAAGAAGTCCTATCATGCCAGAACCAAAACCAAATCAAGAAGAAGCTCAAGAGGAAGAGCAGTTCCATTTTGATCAACACATTCCATCTCCACCATACAGCCCTCATTTATCTGACCAACAAAACTCTCATCTCTGTTAAGAGATATTGGTGCTACAATAGGTGAACATGCATCTCAACAAGAGGAAGTTGGAACATCCTTTATGCATGAAGCAGAGCAAGAGGGACATAGTGTTCATTTTGAGCAAACAAAAACTAAAGAACAAGCAAGTGAAATACCAACTGAAGAAGAGATTGAGTACTCCAAAGTATTTCTATTCATTGAGCACAATAAACTCATTGAAAAATCAAACAATAGGGCAAAGAAGCTGAAAGAAAAGCTTAAAGCAAAAGATGAAGAAATAGAGAAGCTGGTGGCTGATTAGAAAGCCCAAAAGTTGATTGTTCAATTTCTTGAACAATAACTTGAACAATCAAAAGCTGAAGTTAAAGTAAAAGATCAAGACTTGAGTAGTGCAAGGCTGGATATAGCTTATTTGACTGAACAATCCGATGCCAAGGATAATGAGATTGGTGATTTGAAAAGAATAATCTCTGAGCAAGCTGAAGAAATTAAGAGATTAAACAGAGAGTTGGAAGATGTGGATTAATATAGACTGAATAAGGAAGAGCATTCAAATGATCATGAACATGAGATAACTGAAGAGTTCATTGATCAACCATTCTCACCTGTTGGAGAAACAAGCTCTTAGGAACATTATACAGAGCAATCAATCATCATTCCTGAAGAAACATACTCAATGGATCAATTGTTTGGTGAAACAAATCCATTTTAGAACATACATTATTCTCCTATTTTGAGGCAACACTTCCATACTCCTGATACACACCAACCACAGTCAAGCATAATTATTGTGAACCCTCTGTCTGAATAATAGAAAGAACTTATCAAGACAATTTGTTGAGTCTCTGAATGAACTGATTGAACCATCTAAGCATCAAGCATCATCATCAACTCAATAGTCTCTGAAAGCCTATGAAAGGAATGAAAAAGGTTATAACTTCCTACTCTAAATAAAGGAAAAGAAAAGTTAATAGAGCAAGATGAACCTGAGTCACCACCATTGAAGCTGTTGAAGGTAAAAGCGGAACCTATAGACGAAGATGAGTTCAAGCAACAGGAAGCAAAGTTTGTTGATTTAGAAGAAGGAGAAATTGACCAAACACTTGATCAACCATAAGAACCAATCGTCATTCTTTCTGATTCTAAAGAAGAAGAAGAAGATAATGCTTAAGAAGTGACTGATAACATTCATGACTTGCTGCGTGATGATCCAGAAACCCTTATAGGAATTAAGCTTGCAACTAGAGGTTTCCCATATGATTCATTCATTCATCTTAACCTGTCTGAGGTTAAAGATCTGCTCAAAGACTTTCAAGAAGTATGAAGAATGAAAATGAGCAAACATACAGGAGATACAAAGAGATCAAAGACTAGAAGAAATTCCAGAAGAACTTACCAAAGGATCCACAAATTAATATGATGACATACTCCTAAGTCAAAAGATGGTTGAGTCACACAAGGATGTCATACAAGTCATATGCTAGTAGATCCTTATCACAAATGAAAGAGCTTGCTAGAGGTATTTACAAGAACATGCTCACTACTACCTTAAAGCCTCAAATCATTAGACCTCATCCAGCTGCTTCTTTATCCACCTATCATCAAGCTCCTCTAGAGCTTCACCCAATAGAAGAGCCTAGACAGTTTGTACCACACAGGCTATGGCCTGAAGGGAATAAAGTCAGGCAGATGATAAATGCCAACACTAACTTTATGAAGCTTTATGATAGAATCACTCTAACAGTATCAACTGATGAGAAAGATTGTTGCTTGGAAGTATGATGAGGTGTGGGATGCAGTGTTGATCAAGAGAGTATATGGCCTTGTCCGGTACTTATCATTCATATCCTAACTGGGATCACTTTCTTATGAAGATAGAATTGATTTGGTGTAGTTGAGGATGGTAAACCATACAAACAATCCAAGGGGTGCTGACTTCTTCCACATCATGAGATCATACATGAATAGATAACATCATGAGTTGAAACTGAAAGCAGACAAAGAAGACAAGCTCCACATAGCTAAGCTAAGGAGATAATAGAAATCAACTGGCAAACAAAAACAACAAGGTGAAGAAAAGGCAGAACACCTTGATAGTGAGCTTCTCAATGGGGTTGGCTATCCACTCAAACCAACAGACCTTAAGCTTATAATGAAAAAGATTGATGGAAATCAGTATAACCATCCAATCACCAGATGGTTTTATAATGAAAATCACTTTGAAGTTGTGTTAGAGAGAAAGCTAGAAGGGAAGGAGGCAGTAACATAAGATTATTTGATCCTGTGAAGATTAAGCTTTCGCATCCATCGTATGTATCATTTTTGAAGACAAAGTCATTCCCTACCATTGAAGATGTCTTATGCAAGGGTGACTGTTGTTATTTTATACATATACAAAGGATATTAGGCACCGTATATGTGAATGCTGCTTTAAAGCAAAGATTAGAGACTAATCAGCAATCACTAACACACATTGATGGTATAACAAGCCTAAAGATCTTAGACAGTAACAATCTAGAAGTTTTAAAGGGTGATTATGTTGTAACCACTCTAGTTAGAAATATTGAAGTACAAAGCTTGGATCAATCCACCCTTGAATAGATGGTTCAACTTCTAATCACTTACAAGTATGATAATCAGATAAGTGCAGATCAATACTTTACTAAGCATATTGTGAACTATCAGAATGCTTTGAAAGTTGTACCTTTACCTGATCAAGTGAAAGAGGCTGAAAAGGATCACATAACTAAGAGGATGTGGAAGATTCAATCAAAGCAACTTCCGAAGTGCAAACGAATGCAGATGAAGCAGGCCCTTCTCACTCTTAAAGGTTCACAAACATTTAAACAAACAAAACAAATACCAAACATACATTTCTAACCATACATAACTTTCAAAACATCAATCATTCATTAATAACATTTTTTAATCAAACAGAACAGCATTCATGCAAGTGACAAGTTAATACAAGCAAACATATGAACCATAACAAACAAAGCAATCTGATTACACATGTATAATCAGTTGATCATGTAATCAATCAATCATACATAATCAATGTATATAGGAACCTTTAAAGTTAAGAGGCTGATGCAACCAAAGGATACCAAAACAACCAAGTCTTCCAACATGCATTTTGGAACAAAGAAGAACCAGCTTCAGAAGTTTTACACACTCAAGAAAAATGCTAAGTGTAAGACCTTCCGAAGCCAAAGTTCAGAAGAAACAGCTGCGGAAGCTTTACACTTAACTTAGAAAATACTCCAAGTGTAAAGTCTTCCAAAGTCAAAGACTCAGCTCTTCCGGAAGTAAAAGATGAAGTCTTCCGAAGCTCTCAAGACAAAGTCTTCCGAAGCTGTTTAAAGACAAGACTGATTTCTTCTGAAGAGAGAGAAAATGTTGGTCCACTTGATCGATTCAACGGTGCACTTGATGTATGACAATGATTTCCCACTGATTTAGCATAATAAACTCAATAACACAATGAACTATTTTGAATCTAAACAATAATAAACAAGTAAGAGGCTCAATGATGATGAAAATAAGCTTCCAGCCACACACACACAATTGCAACAATGATATTTCGTATTAGTGTTTTGCAATCGGTCACCTACAAAGATAGAAAACTTACAATATATAAGTAACCTAGATTCGCTGGCAATTTCGCTGACTAGCGAAACTGCATGTCTAACTACTAGATTCACCAGGCAGCTAACTACAGCTTCGTCGGGTGATCAGAAGCAGCTGACTCCGGGCGAAACTATAGTTTCGCTCGTAGGTTCGCTGGAACACAAAAGTCAACAAATTACAAGATAAAACTAACATTTAGCCTATTACATAAGAAAGTAAACCTATCAACTATAATGAGTCCAACCTATACTAGATCATCAATTCTCCCCCTAGGTTGGACCTCACTCATGGTCTTCTTGCCCATCTCTCGCTTCCTCTTCAGCTTTATCACATGTTTCTTAATCCGCTCCAGTTGTACTTTCCTCTTCTGCCCTTGCACTTGCCCTTTTAAATTGTCTTGTAAGATCCTGCATGTCCAACCTTAACTCAACAGCCTTTGATACCTTCTCAGTGAGCTCCCTGACCTTTGTTGACTTTGACTATGTTGATAATATAGACTATCCTTATCAGACCCAACAATACTCCCCCTTAGTCTATTATTATCAACGTCTTTCATCGTGATCAGCACCGATAAGTCAACTATATATTGATCTTCAATCTCCCCCTAGATTGATGATCTGGTACCGACAATCTTTATCTTATAGGCTCCCCCTTTTTGAATGCTCCCTCCTTTTGTGTGCATCATGAGAATGATCAGGAACAGCATCTCCAACTCTTTATTCTTGAGTGCTTCAAAAGATGTAGGAGAAGGAATCCTAGCTTGGTATCCTCTGCAAACTTGAGGAACAGGTTCTCTGGTATGGTACTTTGCTCAGTTGATGATCGGCCATCAATTGCAGCAAGAATCTGTAACACAATTACAAACACATTCTAGACAATTCTCGTTAGATCATTTCAACAATACAAAAAAACTCATGTTTATCTGAATGTGCAATTTCCCGTGAAATGCATGTGAAAATGAAAACATTTTAATAGCATAATATGGAAGACTTGAAAAATGATTTGAAATGAATATTTTATTTTATTTTGTTTTATCATATTACACCAAGAACTAATTTGATCATGAGATCACATCCTCAAGATATACGAAAGCACAAAGATGTATTTGAACATCGACTAGTTAGTGAGATCACCCTGATACAGAGTCTAGTCATAATTTTAAGTTTTTAAAAGCCAAAAACAGTGCAAAATGATTGTTGGTATATTTGTCCAATTTCAACCCATGCCTTATCCTTTTTAGCAAGTGATCTGCAACTGATTTTATCATGTTTTAGATTTAATTAGAGAAGCTCAGGTGATTTTGTTCGCATAGACATCCGGCAAAGAACTTATCCCATCATTAGGGCTTATTGAGTAATATGATTAACTCTGCTTGATTTTCTTTTAAGTTTTCAACAATGATCTTAATTTAAGAATCACTGTGCCTTTATTTGGGGAACAGTTGATGAGAGCTCCAGGTCTATACTTATGTATAACAGAGGAGATGATCATCTGAGCATGCTGATGAGAGCTTCAGGTCTATACTCACGTATAACAGAGAAGATTATCACTCCAGGTCAATGCTTCCGCATAGCAGAGGAGATAAGCACGAAAAGGATTCTGAAGAGCTTACAAGAAGCATCAATTTAGAAGCAAGTGGTAAGGGAATTCAGGAATCGAAGTAATCAAGGCAGAAGTCAGATACTCTCAACCCATTTTTGACGACACTTATAACTTTGTGCAGGCCGAAATGTCAGAGAATAAACCTTATCATCAAGTTCTAAAGCTTTAGTTAGGCTATAGAATCACTGTTTACTTTGTTTTCAGGCTGAACCTACCAAGCATATCATATAATGAAACTGTCTTTTTCAGATTTTAGAATATTAAGTGAAATAGACATCTACATCAGTTACTATCATTTCTTATAAAGTACAAGTCATGCAAATAAGTATCCAAGAAGACATACTATCATTTCTCAGTCATTCCAAATCAAGTTCTTAGTTCTTGTGAAATTTTTTTTATTCTCCCCCAAAATTTCTTTTTAATTGCCATGAAACAAAAAAAGAAATTTCCATGTTTTTTAAGTATATAATCAACGGAATTGAAAAAAGAATTTTACTAAAGAAAGTCTTCCAAATTATACTAGCAAAAACATGAGAAATGAAGTAACAAGAAAAATGCAGTGATTGTGAATGGTAGATAAGAATCCAAAATGTGGATGAGATACCATAACCTGTTTGTTCCGCCTCAAATTTGAATTAGGAACAATCCCAGTCAGTAAACCAGATTATTGATAGGCCTCCTAAATTGTTCCTGCACTCGTAAACAGATTAGTTAGAAAGGGGACCCAGGCCATCGTGGTCCTGGGAGTTCTTTTTCATCAGTGTATGTAACCTGTTTAAGTACACACTCTTTTGAAAAATCATTTATTTTTTTATCCTTTTCTTTTTGTTTTACTTTCCAAATTTGTTTCTGTTCAATTACTTTTGATTTGAAAGAATTGAATTTGGAAATCATTTTCTGTTTAAGACCCGAAGGAAAAGATTTTGATTTTGAAACATTGGTCCTTTTCATCTTTGAATCATGTGAAACCGGCTTCACATGAGAAGGTTTGGATAGATTGTTCTTAATCCAACCATTCAAAGATATGTGCTTTTTACCTTTTGAACCCGAGAAGCAACCTGTGATATCTTTACCTCCCGAAGCTTGCCTTTGAACCTGAGGGCACTTCTTTAGCACATGACCTTCTTTTCCACATCTTAAGCAAGTCTTGAAAGGCTTTTGGTTCTTTGTAGTCCCGTGGATAGCTGGAAAGGGTGGAGCCTGCTTTGAGATTGATGCAGCTTGTTGACAACCTTGATGCTTCTTCTTTTGGATATATGGAAATTGAACCTTTTGAGGCTTTGTCAATGTGGATTTCAAACTGTGCTATGATTTGATTTGTGATGTTTTGGGAACTGAGATCTAAATGTTCTTCTGAGTACACTTTTGTATTACTGGTAATTTGGTAGACTTGGAAGCAGATTTGTGGCGAGCTTGATGGATAGCAGATGAAGATGGTGAGTGCTTCTGCTGTGCTTTGGAGGAACTGCTGATTTGCTTAGCAGTTGGAGATGAGATCCGTATAGGTCTTGATTCAACTGTTGAAAGCTTTTGACACTTGATAACTTCAGGTGACTTGATGATCTCTGGCTCATCATCAGAACTTGTCCAGTCCTGTATACACAAGTCAGCTTCCAATGGATCTTGATTGATGACTCTTGTTGTGTCGGTTTGTGTTGTTGAGTTCTGATTGCTTGATGATTCCACAGTTGTTCCTTCTTTGACAAACTTGACAGGAACAGATGAAGGGATGTTACCTGTCTTGAATTTGTTAAAAAAGTTACTGGAAACAACTGATACTGGTTTTGAAGCATCAGAGGTGGAATTATCATTTTGCAGATCAGATCCTTGCTTGATGAGCCCCAAACCTATAGGAAAATCATATTCATCTCGAACCTCTTTATGATTAATGCTGCTTAAACCTGCATGTAAACTATTAGTATCTGCAACTTTAATTAAAACATTAGATGGACGAGTTTGAGGCATAGGAGAGTAACAGTAAGTGCTAGGAGGAGGATAAACATATGAAGTTTCACCACATCCCACACCCGTTTTGATTCTAGCTCCCCTTTGCTTAGAGAATAGTTCTTCCTGTTTCATCCCTGATATCGTCCATTTATCAAGTTTAGTTTTAAGCTTGCTAGTCTCAAATTCTGCTAATGTGACTCGTTCGCTCAAAACATTAATCTCGACATTCTTTTCTAAAAGATTTCTTTTTAAAAGATCATTTTCTTTTAAAGCTTCTCTTAGTTTAATAAAAATATTGGACTCATTGATTTTAAGTTCATTGTTTATTCGTTTTAATTCTTTTCATTTTCTAACAATAATCTGTTAGCTTTATAAACCCCGAATAAACGAATTTTGCAGGGAGGAGAACATATGTCTTGAACAACCTCATAAGGAAGCCTCATAACTATCTTTTCAGCAGCAAGGGCTTTTTTACATTGACAGACAGGAGTGTTCTTTTTGTATTCATCCACCTCAGCAGCTCTTTTCTTAGCTTCTTCAGCTTCACCTTCCTCTTGCTTTCCTTCATCCTGAACTTTACACCGGCTTTCACAATCACCAACATCACCAACACTCTCACCTTGAGTGTCACAAATGAATTCTTTGAAAGGATCAAAACCCTCAACAGAATCCTCATCACTGTTTACTACCTCAACCATCAATGCATGGTTGACTTCTTCTTTAGTTTCTTTGATCTCAACACTTAAAGATACACCACAAAACATGAATTGACTGTACTCTTTTCTTTTCATATCCAAATCAAATGAATTCAACTTGTTGATAACTTCCATGAGTTTGTAGTCAGCAAAATTTCTTTCGTGTTTTAACAACCTAACTTGTGGGCTCCATTGAGGTGGAAGTGAGTCCAAGAGTTTAGAGACTTGTTCATGATTTCCCAACTGCTCATCATATTTCTTTCAGGTGCTTGAGATGGACAAAAATCGATTGGTTATATCAGTAAGGCTTTTATTTTTGTGTCCTACAAAAGAATTGAACTCCTTTTTAGCTTGAGCTTTCCTGTCTTTCCTCGGATCTTCATTTCCATTATAGAATTCACATAAGGAGTCATATAAAGATTTTGCATTCTTGTGTTCAGCAAATCTGTTATAGATGTCTTGAGATAAACAGAGAGTTAAAGCTCCAAAAGCTTTCTGATCACGATCAATTAACTTCAAATCTCTTTCAGTGAATGTAGATGGATCGATGTTTGGAGAGGTGGCTTGACTGACAGTGACAGTTGGGGTATGAGAACCATTTACAATTGATTCCCATTGATTGTGATCGGTGTAGTAAAAGAAGGCTTTCAAACATCTTTTCCAGTCCTCAAAGTTATCACCATTTATAAGCCTCGGTGGCCTATTAGGAGCAACACTCTCCAAGTCAGATATGGTAATATTGGTGGACATCATTAACTAAAAGAGGATAATTTCGCTGACAAACAGGTAAATTCGCTGGTAGATTTGCTAGTAGATTCGCTGGAATACAAGCAGTAGTTTCGCTTGAATCAATGATCCAAAACTCTAGTTTCGGCAATAGTTTCGCTGAGACTAGTAGAACATTCGTTCTAAAATAGATTCGCCAGCACTTTCGCTCGTAGTGACTAGCTGACAGTTGAACTTTTGTTCAAAGATGGACTACTTTTGCTGATAATAGCACTCGAATTTGAAATCACCAAATCCAGCAGTTTCGCTGGTAAATTCACTGGAAGAACAATAGTTTCGCCCGATGAATCTGAAACTCCTTTTCACAACCAAATCAACCTAAACTCATTCAAAACACACTGAATTTTGAATCTGATGGTTACAGTAGCTTAGTACATCAAAAACACACCATCCTCAATCAATTTCCATAACAGAAACACCTAAAACAGATTCTAAAATAGATGGAACAGTAACGTTTTGAAAAATGACCAAAAACAACCTAATCAAGAGCACAATGGCTCTGATACCATATTGTTGGTCCACTTGATTGATTCAACAGTGCACTTTATGTATGACAATGATTTCCCACTGATTTAACACAATAAACTCAATAACACAATTAACTATTTTGAATCTAAACAATAATAAACAAGTAAGATGCTCAATGATGATGAAAATAAGCTTCCAGCCACACACACATAATTGCAACAATGATATTTTGTATTAGTGTTTTGCAATCGGTCACCTACAAAGATAGAAAACTTATAATATATAAGTAACCAAGATTTGCTGGCAATTTCGCTGACTAGCGAAACTGCATGTCTAACTACTAGATTCACCCGGCAGCGAACTACAAATTCGCCGGGTGATCAGAAGCAGCTGACTCTGGGCGAAACTATAGTTTCGCCTGTAGTTTCGCTGGAACACAAAAGTCAACAAATTACAAGATAAAACTAACATTTAGCCTATTACATAACAAAGTAAACCTATCAACTATAGTGAGTCCAACCTATACTAGATCATCAAAAAAGATACCTTTTCCATCAACTTTATCATAAAGCAACTTACTGTCCGCTGCATGCTCTGGTGGTTCACCAACTATCATCATTTGGTGAAACTTCCATGCTTTATGATAAAATAGATAAGGTCTTTGCCTGCAAGTTTCTGTTTTTGCTCCTTTATGGCTTTTTGTAATAGGAAAGTCAGTGAGCTATGGCATGTCATAGTCACTAGTCAAAAGGCAATCAACCTTTTGACTTTAGGCTGATCTTGTTGTCTAGATTAGTCACTTCCAACTGTCTTTTTGCATATTGACAGTTGTAGGATGTAGTATAAGTAGTCTCCGATTCTTGTATTCAAAAATATACTTGTACAACACTTGTAATAGAACTAGAGAAGCAATATACAACTTCCTTGAAAATTTTATCTTGTGTTCTTGTTCTTGTTTTTACTTGTGTTTATCTTGTATCTTTAGTAAAAGTTTACAGTTCCCTATTTGAATTGTTAAGTGAACTTAAGATCCTCCTAAGTGTGTTAACTAAGTGCAAGCTTAAGTACCCTTTAACGGTCCTGCATTTGGTATCAGAGCATTCCAGGCTCTTGATTGTAAGGTCTCACCATCTTCAAATCCTCTTAGTTACACACATCAGTTAACTCTTCAAATGGTAGCTATCTCCAAAGCTGATATGGAAACTGGAACTATGACAAAGTCCCCACTGATCACTCCTGAGGATTTTGACACTTGGTGTCAAAGAATGGAAGACTTAATCAAGTCTCAAGATTCCAGGATGTGGGAGTCTGTTGTCAATGGACCTCATGTACCATGCACCTCTTCAGCTGCTGCTGCTGGTGGCATGATACCAAAGGAGAGGGCTGACTTTTCTAATGAAGACTGGAAAAGAATTGACATTGATCAGAAAGCCATGACAGCCCTCCAAACTGCTCTTCCAAACTCCATCTACAGAGGTTTCAATAAGTGCAAGACCGCTAAACAGCTATGGGATGCACTAAAACTGATGTATGAGGGTTCAAATGAAGCTAAGGAGAACAAGAAGGATCTCCTGAAGCAGCAGTTTGAAAACTTCACCTTCAAGACAGGTGAGACCATGACTCAACAATACTTCAGGTATGTTGAGATTGTGGATACTCTGGCTGATGTTGGGGTAACTATTGAGAACAGGGATATTGTTAGGAAGTTCATGTCCTCTCTTCCAAGACAATGGACACACTACTGTGTGGTCATTAAGAGGACTGAAAACCTCAAGACCCTTACTCTCACTGAGTTGTATGGGATACTCAGTGGATACCAGATGGAGATGAATATGCAAAATTCATCTGGTTACTCCAACACTCACCAGAGTTCAGCCCTTCATGTGGTTGAAAGGGATAGCAGAGAACCACAGAATCATCTCATCTGCTACCCTGAAATCTCACAAAAGGGTCCTTTCATCACCTTCCCAGAGACACCCAGAGAGAGCTACATCCAAGGAAGTCCCTTCCAAGAGACAAGTTCTTCTCAAGCTTTTGTCTCCACTAATGAAAGTTCAGGCAACTTTTTTTTACTCTTGAAGACCTGGACTGTATCCATCCAGATGATCTGGAGTACATGGAGATAGTCCAGCAAATGGCTCTTCTCACTCACAGAGCCCAGAAGTTCTACAAGAGGATTGGGAGAAGGTTTCCTAGCAATGCTGCCAGTGGCAAGTTTGGGCTGGACAAGAGCAAAGTCAAGTGTTACAACTATAACCAGATGGGACACTTTACTAGAGAATGCAAGGCACCTAACTCAAATGGTGGCCAAGCTTCATCTAGGCCAAACTACACTGAAGGAGGGCACCAGAATGAGAAGCCAAGACAGTAAGCTGCAGTTGCTATTGATGAAGGAGGCTTTGACTGGAGCTTTCAAGCTGAAGATGCATCTCCAAACCAAGCACTCATGGCTGATCATGATGAAGCCAAGGTACTTGAACATCTTTGCTCTCCTGAATGTATTGCTAAAGTAAATAGATACAGGTCCTACAACTTGGAAATAAGATCTGACATTGAGTCTTTAAATATTTTAAAAGCTGATTTTAAAAGAGCTGAAAATGACTATAAACTTAAGATAGAAGATCTAGAGAAAACAGTTTCAACTCTTAAACATGAGCAAACAAACTACAGGACTCAAATTAAGGATCTCATTACCAAGTTGACTGAATGCCAGGCTGAGCTTGTGATCAGCAAAGCCAGGGCAGAAAAATGTGTTCTTGAAGAAGAGACCTTCAAGAACATGATATCCTCATCTCTGCATGCAAAAGTGTGTTATCAGAATAAGCAGGGACTGGGATCTAGTGAGATAGCTCCTCCACACACTCTACTATCAGTCAGATCTCCTAGGTGTGGAACTGGTCAAGATGAGCTGCCATCCATAGACCCCAGTGATGAAGAGGATGAAGAGGAGAAGGTGAGGGATGACTCTGAGATGAGTGAAAAGAGTCAATCCAAAAAGGGTCACCATGCTCCTAAGGAGGAAAAAGAAGCTGGTTTGAGCAAAACCAAGAGAAAGAACTTGATCAGAAGAGCAAAGAGAAGATCCAGAAAAGCTCAAGAGATCAAGACCACCTTTGATCCCAAACAGAAACAAGTATTTATCTTTGCAGGGTTCAAGGTGATGAAAGCTGAAGATCCTATCAAGAATTCTAGTACCAAGAGTTCTACTTTAGCTTCAACTCACTCCAGCAACAACAAGAAGACTAATCAGCTATGTGTCACTGCTGCACAGCCTGAACCATCCATTTCAAAGAGCAAGCTTCACTCTAAGAAGCCTGCTGCATCATCTGAAAAGATGGAGAAAGAAAAGGAAAGTGTTCAAGCTTAGTTTTCTTTGGGAAAGAAGACTCTCAGAAGGAAAGATTTGAATTGTGTTATGTGTGGTAGTACTTCACATCTGGCTACGAATTGTCAATACAATCCTAAGAGTACTATCCACATGATCAAGAAGAAAATTTTTGAGAAGAAGAAGAAACAAATAGCTTCGGAAGGAAAATCTGTTTCCCTTGGAAGCTCCAAAATGAAGAAGAAGGCAAATGAAAAGTTGCCTTCGGAAGAAAGGAATGCTTCCGAAGAACTGAAGCTTGCTACAGTGAAGGCAAGATCTTCCGAAGGTCCAGTCACCAAATCTTCCAAAGTTACCAAAACTTTCGAAGCTTTGAAGTTCAAGCCCAATCTTCCAAAGGTGGTGTGGAAGATGAAGGAAGACCATGTGGCTGAAAGCTCCTCTTCAGTAATAGCAAATGATCCTCAAAGCCTGAACATAGGATCATTTACTATTTCATTACCTTCATCTGAATTTTATAAGCCCAAGACCAATGAGGCTTGGGTTTCCAAATGTAACTAAATCATCTCTTTTGTGCAGGGACAACCAAAGGCAAACAAAAATATGTGGATCATTGATAGTGGCTGCTCTAGGCACATGACAGGCAATGAGTCCCTACTTCAAAACTTTGAAAGAATTGATGGAGACCAGTTGCTTTTGGAGGAGATGCAGGAGGTTACATCACTGGTAGGGGCATGGTCTCAAATGGTAAGCTCAGCATTGAGAAGGTAAATTTTGTCAAGGAGCTTGGATACAACCTTTTGAGTGTGTCCTAATTTTGTGACAAAAAACGTCACATGCTCTTTACTGAGCATGAGTGCATTGTTCTCAAGCCCGGGGTTGACATTCCTCAAGAGCATATTTTGCTCAGAGCCCCCAGGAAAGGGAACATGTACAAGATGGACTTGCAGGAAACATCTCCCTCTAGAGAGATTTCTTGCTTTCTATCTAAAGCAAATAGTGATGAGTCTTTCCTTTGGCATAAAATAATGTGCCATGTAAACTTTAAAAACATGAATAAACTGATTAAGAATGATTTGGTAACTGGAATGCTAAAGAAAGAGTTTACAAATGATGACCACTGTGTTGCATGCCTGAAGGTGAAGCAACACAAAGTGTCTCACAAGCCAAAGGAAATGAACTCTATCACTACTCCCCTACACTTGTTACATATGGATCTATTTGGCCCCACCAGTGTAATGAGTTTAGGAAGGACCTCATACTGTTTGGTGATCATAGATGATTTCACAAGATTCACTTGGGTGTTTTTCCTTAGAACTAAGGATGAAACTCCTGAAATCTTAAAGAATTTCATTCTGAAAATTGAGAATCAATCTGATCACAAGGTCAAAATCATAAGATGTGATCAAGGAACCAAATTCAAAAACCAAATCCTTGATACATTTTGTGATGAAAAGGGTATTTCAAGAAATAAAGTGCTCCCAGGACTCCTCAGCAAAATGGTGTTGCTGAGAGGAGAAACAGGACACTTATTGAAGCTGTAAGAACCATGTTGTCTGACTCTAAACTTCCCATCACCTTCTGGGCAGAGGCTGTCAACACAGCCTTCTATGTGCAAAACAGAGTTTTGGTAGTTAAGACACATGGTAAGACTCCTTATGAACTGTGGCATAAAAGGAGACCATTCATTAGTTTCCTCAGAACATTTGGATGTCCTTGCACCATCTTGAATACCAAAGATCAAATAGCCAAGTTTGCTGAGAAATCAGATGATGGACACTTTGTTGGGTACTCTTCTCAAGCTAAGGCTTATAAATTATACAATCTCAGAACTAGAATCATTGAGGAGTCAGCCAATGTGACTTTCAATGAACACACACCCTGTGTAAAAGGTTCTGGTCCGGATTGGCTGTTTGATCTTGACTTAGTTATCAACTCTTTTAATAAATCTTGTAAGAATGTTTCAGGATCTACAGATAACAGGTCAATAGAAGATTTTGATCCAAGATTTGAGCTGAGAAGACCAAACAAGAAGACTACTTTAGCTCTAGTAGTGACTAACCCTGCAATTGAAGCTCCCATCAGTACTAGCATGACAAATACTACTGATTCAAATGAATTGCCTTCAAATTCTAGCTCAGAGGCTCAGAATTCAAGAGAAGGAACTTCAAATGCAGAAGGAGGAACTGGAGGTGGTGACAGTGATCAAGAATTTCTTGATGCTGATAACCACTCCATTGAAGACAACATGAATGATGTCACACACTCATTGGATCAAGTTTCTCTTGATAAGTGTGCTGATGTGGTGGGAGACACCTTATTGCTAGACCAGAATTTCTCAAATTTAGATCTGTCTAACCAACTTGCTGTGATCCCTCAACTTCGGATCCATAAATCACATCCCACCACAAACATCATTGGAAATGTTGTCTCAGGGGTGAGAACAAGAGGACAAACTCATGACAGCCATGTTTGTCTATATTCTTGTTTCTTATCCCAATTTGAGCCTAAGAAAGTTGATGAGGCTTTGAAGGATGGAAGCTGGATTGAAGCTATGCAAGATGAGTTGCTTCAAATCAGAAGACAGAAGGTTTGGAACTTATGCCCTCTTCCTCAAGGGAAGAGTGTCATAGGAACCAAATGGGTATTCAGGAACAAGAAGGATGATAGAGGGATCATCATCAAGAACAAGGCTAGACTGGTTGTCCAAGGATACACTCAAGAAGAAGGGATTGATTACACTGATGTCTTTGCTCCAGTTGCAAGACTTGAAGCTGTAAGAATATTTCTGGCTTATGCTGCATCCAAGGATTTCAAGGTCTACCAGCTTGATGTGAAGTGTGCCTTTCTTTATGGGGTGATTGATGAAGAAGTTTATATTAAACAACCACCTGGCTTTGCAGACCCAGATCATCCTGATTATGTCTGCAAGCTTGATAAAGCCCTTTATGGACTACATCAAGCTCAAGAAAGTGGTATGAGACACTATCAACATACCTCTGTCAACATGGATACAAAAGAGGTACTATTGATGGGACTCTCTTTATTAAAGAAATAGGAAATGACACATTTCTAGTTCAGATATATGTAGATGACATCATCTTTGGTTCAACTAATCCAAAGCTCTGCAAAGACTTTGAGATGCTGATGAAGAATAGATTTGAAATGAGTGCCATGGGGGAACTCAATTTCTTTCTAGGAATTCAAGTGAAGCTGGTTGAAGATGGCATCTTCATCTGTCAGTCAAAGTATGTACAGGATATACTTACAAGATTCAAGATGACTGACTGTAAGGTTGCAAAGACACCCATATCCAGAAACCACTCCCTTGGTCCTGACCTTGAGGGGGAGTGTGTTAATAAACATCTCTACAGGGCTATGATTGGGTCACTTATGTATCTTACTGCTAGCAGGCCTGATATCATGTTTGCCACATGCATATGTGCAAGATATCAAGCAAACCCCAAGATGTCACACCTAATCCCTGTCAAAAGGATCCTTAGATATCTCAAAGGTGCTCCAAATCTAGGTCTTTGGTATCCAAAGAATTCAGACTTCAATCTGTATGCTTATACAGATATTGATTATGGTGGCTGTAACAAGACTGCAAAGTCCACATCTGGGGGGTGTCAGTTCCTGGGTGGAAGGATAGTCTCTTGGCAATGCAAGAAGTAATCCTGTGTGTCTGCATCAACTGCTGAAGCTGAATACATTGTTGCTACAAGCTGCTGTACTCAAGTGCTTTGGATTCAGAATCAGATGCTAGACTATGGGTTCAATTTTAAAGAGACTCCTGTCCACATAGACAACAACAGTGCCATCTCTATTACAAAGAATCCTGTGCAGCACTCAAGGACCAAACACATCAATATCAGGTATCATCTGATTAGAGATAATTTTGAAAAGGGATTGATAAAACTAATCAAAGTTAACACAAATAAACAAGATGCTGATCTGTTCACAAAAGCTTTTGATGAACAGAGGTTTAAATATCTTGTATCAGCTATTGGGAGGATTAACTTTGAATAGATTTTTCTTAATAACTTAATCAACATTATTTCTTAAAATTATGTGTCCTAGGTTGTCTATTAGATCACTTCATAAGCCCAGTTCTCTTTGGAAGAAAAACGAACTTTTATAATGATATCTTTTAGAATGATGAAAATTTACCTTCGAAAGAAGCAAAAGTTGCCTTCGGAAGAAATTTATGTCTTTAAATCGTTTAAACAGCTTATCTGAGATTTACCTTCGGAAGAAATTCTTGAAGTATTTCCGAAGCTTAAATTTTGGTATAAGTACTTAAATGCATTTTAGGAACAAATTTCTTCCGAAAGCAATTCAGTCTCGGAAGACTCATTTATTTCTTTCGAAGCCAAAATTTTTCAAAACTCTTTGAAATATCTTCCGAAGCAAATTGCCTGCAAAGCTTCCGAAACCAAAATTGCCTTCAGAAGCTTTTACTACTTCCAAGAACTAACTTTTTGGGCACCTTTTTAGAAGTAGGACCCACTTGCGGATTTCAAAGTTTATCTTTTTGTCATAACTTTGTCTCAAATCCAGACTATATATTTCCAAATGGTTCTATTTCATCTCACTTCTCTCATTGTTCCTTAACCTAAAATTACCCCCAATTTCATTTTCTTCTTCCTTCCTTTACTACAAAGCTTCTTCAAATGGCCAATCTTGATCTCCGTAACGACCCGAATTTCACCATGCACCTACATAGGCAACATAATCAAATTGCCCTGTTAAACTCTGAGAAGGATCCAAGCTTTTAGACGTTTGTAGGTATCTTTCTCTATCTCACTACTTCACCTCCCTTACAATCGATCCTCCTCTCTATGAGGATTAGTTGCTTGAGTTCTGGCGGACCTGTCAAGAGGTCACCATGGACGGGGAGAAGGCGCTGTCTGCCACAGTGCAGGGGAGGATGGTTTTCATCACTCCAGCCATTATAAACACCCATTTACAGCTAGATGATGAAGCAGGTGAGCTGTCCTTTCCAAAAGCTACTGTCAACCAATCCTTTGAGCAGATGGGATATGAAGGTGACTTTTCGATCAAGACCTTCAAAGGGGAAGGTCTCATTCCAATGGAAATACCTCCTCCATGTCGTCATCCACAGCTTATCCAACAAACATGGAGGATGGGACCAGATTCCAGAAGACCTCTCCTTCATTGTCCATGGGATGGTTCAAGGGGTCAAATTCAGGTACTCTCAGTTTGTATTTACAAATTTACTAGTGAATTTGGATTCCTTAGAATATTACATGTTCCCCCGGTATGTTCAACACATTCTCAACTGTGAATTGGGACCACAATTGAGGGTAACAGGTAATGTTCATAAACTTGCACACATGAGGCCTGGCATTTTCAAAATATTGAAAAAGCCAACTGTTAGGTTCTCAGGGGTAGAAACAGCCCTTGTCCAGAAAATGTTTGAGCTCATTGCTCAGGGTGACATCCTAGCTGCACCATCTAGTGATGAACCAACACCCTCCACCTCTCAACCACCATCAAGGCCAACAATTACCCTCACCTACACTAGAAAATCCAAACGAACCCCTGCACTTGCTATTGAGCATGTGCAAGCCCCCATATCACAACCCACACAGGAGGAAGTGGACATTTGAGCTCCCACTTCCCCTGAGGAGAAAACCACTCCCATTCTTCAAAAGATCAGTGCTGAGGTTCCTCATGCTCAGCCTGATGAGCTCACAACTCCACAAACAGCCTTAAGCCATCACTCTGAGTCTCAACACTCTAGTGATCAACCTTCAGGGGAAAGCTACCATCCCCAGTCTCTTGATCTTAACCAACCCATTCCCAGATTTGACTTCTACTCTGATGAATATTTGGGATTCAGTGAGTACCATGAATCTCCCCTCTCTACCCACACTCAAGGGGAGATGAGTACTCCTGCTTCACCCATGTCTAGCCCATATCAAATACCCCAAACTGAGGTGGATCTTCCTGTGATTGTCCAGGAGACCCATGTGGAAGAGGCTCTCACTATTGTCAGTGATTACATCTTTAAGACCTCAACCATGACAACCCAGCCTCTTGACATTGTCATGGGGCAGGGAAATCCAGCAGCCAAGAACCCCATGCTGGTGGTGGGGAGCGGACCTCGGTTCACCTCCTTCATCCCCAATGATTCTTCAACTGAAGATGAGGGGAGTCTGAAACTCAAGGTGCACCAACTCAAAGACTTCTGCACCCAACTGGTTTCAAAGATAGCTCACCTTGAATCACAGGTGACTATCTTGCAAAGGAGGGTCCATGACCAGCAACTTGAGATCACCGATCTCAATGGCCAGTTAGCTAAGAGACCCATAGGACAAACTCATCCAGGTCCACAAGAACCTGTGGATGTTATGGATCACTTCCCTAGCTCACCTATGCATGAGGGTGATGCTACCAAAAAAGGGGAGGAAGTTCTGATAGCCACAGAACCTAGGAGTTCTCCAACACCCCATACCCTCAGTGAGGCACCAGCTGCCCCAAGCAATAACATTTCTAGAGCTCAGGGTCAACTAGAAATCTTAAACATTTCAAACCTGAGTTTCTATGAGGGTATAAATCTGGTAGATCTGGCACTTGTCAACCCAAGCAATAACAGACAAGCTGTCAGACTAGCCAATCAAATTCAAGAATGGGTGCTGGCAGAAGTCAAGGGAGAACAGCATCATATAGACAGAGGCTAGCAGTTGAAGCCTTTGGTCAACTGGATGTTAAGGTAGACCCCAAGATTAGCTTCGAAGGGAAAGCCTTGATTGAAGGCCTAGAGGTTGAGACAGTGAACCTTGAGACAAGATCTCCTCCAACACCCCATACCCTCAGTGAGGCACCAGCTGGTGATGGTGCTTCACAACCTCTCTCTAGCCAGAGCTTGACTGCTAAATCAAGCAATGAAGGCCAAAGCTCTCCTCAGGCTGAGTCATCAAGATCTGCAATTGACAAAGGCAAAAGGAAGATGACTCATGAAGAGATTGAAGAAGAAAAGAGAGAGAGGAAGAGGAAGCTGAGGGGAGAGAGTTCAAGTGGTTCCCCAGGATTCATGCAAGTTGTAATTCTAGCTGCCCCTGTACCAAACACTCAAGAAGATGAATTAAGGGCAGCCAAGCTCAACTATCTGGGGACCAGGAACTTCAACATAGATGAACTCATCTCTCTCCCCTAACTGGCCGACATTGAATTGTCAAAAGAGAGGAAGGAAGCAGAGGATGCAGCCTTGACCCTCAAACACAAAGAAGAAATAAGGAGAAAAAGGCTTTACAAGAACATTCCTGTCCTCTACCCAGTACAAGAAAGTCCTGAGTCAGAGACTGTGGCTGCTGAACAACCTCAGGTAGTTGATGAAGAAGAAAGATTAAAAATGATCAACTACCTGAGTGCCACAGGTCTCTATCAGGCACCTGCACTCCTTCCCTTGCCTTATGATTATATATTATTTGAATACAATAAGCAGCTGGAAGAGCAAGCCAAAAAAGAAAGGCAAGCTGCAAGGAAGAGGCAAAGGGAAGAAGCTGCAAAATCAAGAGCCATCATCCAGAAAAGTCAGAAAAAGTCTACAGATAGGCAGAGGATGATGAGCTTCTTGAAGCAGTATGGGTTCTCCGGAAGGAGGCTTGGTCCCATGTATCTATCCACAATGGATGAGCACATACGGGTGATCAAGCAGAAGATAAACAGGGGAGAGCTTGTGGACCCTCATTCATCATCAAGTCAGGCTCAACCTGAAGTTGAGGTAAAGGTTGAACCCACAGAGACAACACCACCTGCACCTGAAGCTGCACAATAGCCAACTTCATCTTCTAACCCACAGCAGGGTTCTCCTCCCTCTCTTTCTGAAACTGGGAGAGAGGAGATCCCAACTGAGAGGGAATCCACTAAAGAACCTAGTACTGAAGACCAACCCTCTCAGTTAAAATCATCAGGGAGGAAAAAGAGGATGGCCAAAAGAAATCCTCTTCAAAGAAGAAAAGAAAAGGCATCCTCCTCCCAACCTCAGGATGAGTCAGAACATCCTGAGGAATTGCATGAAGAGGCCTCTCAACCAAATCCTATCATAGTAGAGCCTCTCTCTGTTAGAAGACAAATTTTATCCAGGACATTTGCTGAAGATCCAGATAGATGGTATGTCACTAGAGATCAGGGAGAACAACATGTCTACTTCATAAGTGACATGCTTGAACTCCCTCTACATGATCTTTATGACATGAGAAGGTACTTCATGAGTCTGAAGAATCCAGATCTGCTGATGAAGAAAGGAATTCTGAAGATCCTCATGTGGACTATCCCAGTCTAAAGAACCTCTTTGTTTTGGTATCATCAGCCTAGGGAGAGTTTGTAGGAACCTCTGAAGTTAAGAGGCTGACGCAACCAAAGGATACCAAAACAACCAAGTCTTCCAACATGCACTTTGGAACAAAGAAGAACCAGCTTCGGAAGTTTTACACACTCAAGAAAAATGCTAAGTGTAAAATCTTCCAAAGCCAAAGTTCAGAATAAACTGCTGCGGAAGCTTTACACTTAACTTAGAAAATACTCCAAGTGTAAAGTCTTCCGAAGCCAAAGACTCAACACTTCCGAAAGTAAAAGATGAAGTCTTCCGAAGCTCTCAAGACAAAGTCTTTCGAAGCTGTTTAAAGACAAGACTGATTTTTTTCTGAAGAGAGAGAAAAGATACCTTTTCCATCAACTTTATCATAAAGCAACTTACTGTCCGCTGCATGCTCTGGTGGTTCACCAACTATCCTCATTTGGTGAAACTTCCATGCTTTATGATAAAATAAATAAGGTCTTTGCTAGCAATTTTCTGTTTTTGTTCCTTTTTGGCTTTTTGTAATAGGAAAGTCAGTGAGCTATGGCATGTCATAGTCACTAGTCAAAAGACAATCTGCCTTTTGACTCTAGGCTGATCTTGTTGTCTAGATTAGTCACTTCCAACTGTCTTTTTGCATATTGACGGTTGTAGGATGTAGTATAAGTAGTCTTCGGTTCTTGTATTCAAAAATATACTTGTACAACACTTGTAATAGAACTAGAGAAGCAATATACAACTTCCTTGAAAATTTTATCTTGTGTTCTTGTTCTTGTTTTTACTTGTGTTTATCTTGTATCTTCAGTAAAAGGTCACAGTTCCCTATTTGAATTGTTAAGTAAACTTAAGATCCTCCTAAGTGTGTTAACTAAGTGCAAGCTTAAGTACCCTTTAACGGTCCTGCAATATAACATGCAATCAATCAATCATTCATTATAAGTAAAAACATGTAATCATTCAAAATCAAACATAAACAAACACATCATTTCTAACAAACAAAATCATTAACAATCAAACATAAAGATTGGCATCATCATCCTTAGGGGGAGTATTGTTAGACTAAACAAGTGCATTAAAGGATAATACCTGCCATAATGAATCAAATGTGTTCTAACATTCAAACAATCATTTACTAACATACAAACAATATTAACATTCATATCAAACACTAATTATGGTTTAACTTTCTTTTTTAGATTTTGTAGATAAAGAAATTTTGCTAAGTGTCCATAGCGGATGAAGGATTGCCCACAACGGATGTAGTAGCAGTCACAACGGATGAAGAATGAAGTCCTAAGTGTAGACAGCAGATGAGCATATACACAACGGATGACCGAGTCCACAGCTGATGAACTGTCCACAGTGGATGAACATTCCACAGTGGACAATAACATAGCAAACATTACAAGTGTTCATAGGGGACATCATCCATGCACAGCGGACGGTTCATTTACCATCCACAGCAGACAAAACATCATCCACAACGGACAGCTTATAGACTGTTCATAAGGGTATCTTTGTAAATGTACATAGTAGTACATAGGCTATAAATAGCCATATACGCTAATCCTTTGTAAGCTTTTAAACAATTATCAATCAAACAAGCAGTTATCATTCATCTTATCATTCAATCATACAAACACACAATCATACACACACAATAGATATCATATCAATAATCTGGGTTTCCCTACTATGATTATTTGAGTATTGATTCATAACACACTATTGTTGTTATTTTGAGAGATTGAAAAAGATCCTTAGGGGATTCAACCTTTTGTTCATTTGAAACAAAACCAGAATCCATCATACTTTTGTAATGATTTACAAGGACTAAGGAAGATTAGAAAGCTAAAACAGGATGACCTCAAACTCCATGCTGGCAATGGATAAAAGGTTGCAGTGAAGGCAATAAGAGAATTTGTTATTTTACTTTCTAATGGGTTTAAACCTTGTTTTGAATAATGTTTGTTACGTACTTAGTTTGACAAGGAATATTATTTTCAGTTTCTAGTTTGCGTGAACAAGGTTTTAAGTATAGTTTTAATGGTGATTATATTATTACATATTTGAATGATGTATTTTACTTTAACGTAAAACCACATAATGGAATCTATGAGATAGAATTTCATAAAAATATCTTCAGTAAGTGTGTGAAATTAGATTTCAATGATGCTTATCTATGGTATTGTCAACTTAGACACATAAACAAGAATTGTATGAATAAACTTCAAATTGTAAGAACTTTATATTCCACAGATCAAGAGTCTTTTGATGAATGCGAAGCATGCTTAAGTGGAAAGTTGACCCAAGCTCCTTTTACCGATGATGGTCAAAGGGCTAAGGGTCTACTAGGACTTGTACATACAGATGTATATGGTCTACTCAGATTAATAGACAGAAATGAAAAAAAAGGTACTTTGTCATATTTACAGATGATTTTTAATATGGTTATGTTTATCTTATGAGGAAAAAACATTCAAACAATACCAAAATGAAGTACAAAACCATATAGGTAAAACCATTAAGATACTTCGATCAGATCAAGATGTGGAATACTATACTTAAGACTTTAACAAACATCTAAGTAAATGTGGGATCATCTCACAACTCACTCCACTTGAACGCCACAACTTAACGGTGTGTTAGAAAGGAGAAATCGAACACTACTAGATATGGTTTGATAAATAATGTGTTATACAAACTTGCCTCACTGATTTTGGATTTTCACTCTTGAAAGTGCGGCCAAAATAATTAATCTAACTCTAACTAAAAAAGGTAGACCAAGTGCCTTATGAGATTTGGCATGTGATTAAACCCAAAGTGTCCTACCTTAGGGTATGGGATGTAACGCACATGTTGCACGTGAATCTACGGATAAATTGCAACCCCGAGGTGATAAGCTCGACCCAAAAACAATCAATTAATACTTTTACAATCCTGCTGACAAACCAGGTTTTGATAAAATGCAAAGTTGTCTTCTTAAAGAAAGAGCTCCTTGCATGAGAGATTGGAGAAAATCATGTGGATTTAGAGGAAGTCCAAGAAACACATGATACTGAATCACAGACTTAAACTACCAATCAATCTGAACCTGAGAGGATTCAAGAATCGACATTTATTCCTAGTGTCCATAAAAGTACTAGAGATCGGCATGAACCCAATTGATATATCAGAATTCATGAGAATGTCGACATCCTGATAGCGGATCATAATGAACATGCTAATTACAATTTGTAATTCTGGATTCTAAATCCAAGAAATAGGTAGAAGCCATGGGCATAGAGATGCAATCTATGTATGATAACCATGAGTGCCACTTAGTTGATCTTCCTCCTGAAAGCCGAACTGTAGGATGCAAATGGATCTTTAAGAAGAAGATCGACTTGGATGGAAAGGTGCAAACCTATAAAGCAAGGCTGTTTACGAAAGGGTTCACTCAAACTCATATGTTGATTATGAGGACACTTTCTCATTAATAGCCATACTCAAGTCAATTAGGATACTACTTGACATTATTTCATATTATGACTACGAGATATGAAAAATGGATATCAAACCACGTTCCTGAATGGACAACTTACTAAAGATATGTAGTACAACCAGAAGGTTTTGAGGATTCAAAAAATCCTAATAAGGTTTGCAAATGGAATAAATATGTTTATGGTTTGAAGCAAGCATCTTGAAGTTAGAATCTCTGTTTTGATCAGGAAATCAAAGAGTTTTGTTTTATCAAAAACGAAGATGAGCCTTGTGTTTATAGGAAGGTAAGTGGCAGCTACATAACTATTCTAATCTTGTATATAGATGACATACTAGTCATTGGAAATAATGTGTAAATGCTTAATGAAGTAAAATCTTGGTTAAGAAAATGTTTTGACATGCAATATCTTAGCGAAGCTATGTATATTCTAAGAATAAACATCTATAAAGATAGATCAAAGTGATTTATTGGGTTAAATCAAAGTACATATATTGATAAGGTCCTTAGAAAGGAAACTTGCGAATAGCACACAGAACCATACTGAATTGTAATCAGTATCCTAAAATAGAGGAACAAAAGAAGAAAATGAAAAGAGTTCCATATGTTTCTACGATTGGTTCTATTATGTATGTCATGTTATACACTAGACCCAATGTATCATTTGCATTGAGTCAACAAAATCTAAGTGAAAGTTACTGAATTACTGCAATGAATTTTTTGTAAGTACGTGAGATGGACTAAGAATATGTTTTTGATATCTAAAGGAGTGGGACACAAGCTTACATTTAAGTGTTATATTGATGCTAGTTTCCAAATAGATTGAGACGATTCTCAATCACAAATGGGATATGTATTAACTCTGAATGGTGGAGCCACAACTTGGAGAAGTTCAAAGTAGAGCATAGTCGCTCAATCCACTACAGAATCAGAATACATAGCAGCATCAAATGTTGCAAAATAGGTTGCTTGGATGAATATTTTCATTATTGATCTTGATGTGGTGCCCGACATATGAAAACCTGCAGGACCGTTAAAGGGTACTTAAGCTTGCACTTAGTTAACACACTTTAGGAGGATCTTAAGATCACTTAACAATTCAAATAGGGAACTGTGAACCTTTACTGAAGATACAAGATAAACACAAGTAAAACAAGAACAATAGCACAAGATAGAGTTTTCAAGGAAGTTGTATATTGCTTCTCTAGTTCTATTACAAGTGTTGTACAAGTATATTTTAAATACAAGAACCGGAGACTACTTATACTACATCCTACAACCGTTAATATGCAAAAAGACAGTTGGAAGTAACTAATCTAGACAACAAGATCAGCCTAAAGTCAAAAGGCAGATTGCCTTTTGACTAGTGACTATGACAAGCCATAGCTCACTGACTTTCCTATTACAAAAAGCCAAGAAGGAACAAAAACAGAAACTTGCAGGCGAAGCCTTATCTATTTTATCATAAAGTATGGAAGTTTCACCAACTAGTGATAGCAGGTGAACTACCAGAGCATGCAGAGGAAAGTAGGTTACTTTATGATAAAGTTAATGGAAAAGGTATCTTTTCTCCCTCTTCAGAGGAAAATCAGTCTTGTCTTTAAACAGCTTTGGAAGACTTTGTCTTGAGAGCTTCGGAAGACTTTGTCTTGAGAGCTTCGGAAGACTTTGTCTTTTACCTTTGAAAGAGTTGAGTCTTTGGCTTCGGAAGACTTTACACTTAGAATATTTTCCAAGTTCAGTGTAAAGCTTCCGCAGCAGTTTCTTCTAAACTTTGGCTTCGGAAGATTTTACACTTAGCATTTTCTTGAGTGTGTAAAACTTCCGAAGCTAGTTCACCTTTGTTCCGAAGTGCATGTTGGAAGACTTGGTTGTTTTGGTATCTTTTGGTTGCATCAGCCTCTTAACTTCAGAGGTTCCTACAAACTCCCCCTAGGCTGATGCTACCAAAACAGAGAGGTTCTTCAGACTGGGATAGTCCACATGAGGATCTTTAGAATTCCTTTCTTCATCAGTAGATCTGGATTCTTCAGACTCATGAAGTACCTTCTCATGTCATAGAGATCATGCAGAGGGAGTTCAAGCATGTCACTTGTGAAGTAGACATGTTGTTCTCCCTGATTTCTAGTGACATACCATATGTCTGGATCTTCAGCAAAGGTCCAGGATAGAATTTGTCTTCCAATAGAGAGAGGCTCTACTATGATAGGAGTTGGTTGAGGGTCCTCTTTATGCACTTCCTCAAGATGTTCTGACTCATCCTGAGGTTGGGAGGAGGATGCCTTTCTTCTTTTCTTCTTTAAAGATGATCTTCTTTTGGCCATCCTCTTTTTCCTCCCTGATGATTTTAACTGAGAGGGTTGGTCTTCAGTACCAAGTTCTTCAGTGGATTCGCTCTCAGTTGGGATCTCCTCTCTCCCAGTTTCAGAAGGAGAGAGAGAAGAACCCTGCTGTAGGTTAGATGATGAAGTTGGCTGTTGTGTAGCTTCAGGTGCAGGTGGTGTTGTCTCTGTAGGTTCCACGTTTACCTCAACTTCAGGTTGAGCTTGACTTGATGATGAATGAAGGTCCACAAGCTCTCCCCTTTTTATCTTCTGCTTGATCACCCTTATGTGCTCATCCATTGTGGATAGAGACATAGGACCAAGCCTCCTTCCAGAGAACCCATACAGCTTCAAGAAGCTCATCATCCTCTGCCTATCTGCAAACTTTTTCTGACTTTTCTGGATGATGGCTCTTGATTTTGCAGCTTCTTCCCTTTGTCTCTTCTTTGCAGCTTGCCTTTCTTTCTTGGTTTGCTCTTCCAGCTGCTTATTGTATTCAAATAATATATAATCATAAGGCAAGGGAAGGAGTGCAAGTGCCTGATAGAGACCTGTGGCACTCAAGTAGTTGATCATTTTTAATCTTTCTTCATCATCAACTACTTGAGGTTGTTCAGCAGCCACAATCTCTGACTCAGGACTTTCTTGAACTGGGGAGAGGACAGGAATGTTCTTGTAAAGCCTTTTTCTCCTCATTTCTTCCTTGTGTTTGAGGGTCAAGGTTGCATCCTCTACTTCCTTCCTCTCCTTTGACAATTCAATGTCAGCCAGTTCATTTAACTCCTCTAAGGGGAGAGAGATGAGTTCATCTATGTTGTAGTTCCTGGTCCCCAGATAGTTGAGCCTGGCTGCCCTTAATTCATCTTTTTGAGTGTTTGGTATAGGGGCAGCCAGAATTGTAGCTTGCATGAATCCTGGGGAACCACTTGAACTCTCCCCTCAGCTTCCTCTTCCTTTCTCTCTTTTCTTCTTCAATCTCTTCAGGAGTCATCTTCCTTTTGCCTTTGTCAATTGCAGATCTTGATGACTCAGTCTGAAGAGAGATTTGGCCTTTATTGCTTGATTTAGCAGTCAAGCTCTAGCCAGAGAGAGGTTATGAAGCACCATCACCAGCTGGTGCCTCACTGAGGGTATGGGGTGCTGGAGGAGATCTTGTCTCAAGGTTCACAGTCTCAGCCTCTGGGCCTTCAATCAAGGCTTTCCCTTTGAAGCTAAACTTGGGGTCTACCTCAACATCCAGTTGACCAAAGGCTTCAACTGCTAGCCTCTGTCTATATAATGCAGTTCTCCTTTTGAATTCTGCCAGCACCCAGTCTTGAATTTGATTGGCTAATCTAACAGCTTGTCTGTTATTGCTTGGGTTGATAAGTGCCAAATCTACCAAGTTTATACTCTTATAGAAACTCAGGGTGGAGATGTTGAGAATTTCTTGTTGACCCTGAGCTTTAGAGATCACAAGAGCTTTCCTATCATTGTCATACCCCCAACCCCAGATTGGGTTCTCAGATGGGGCAGACATTGCTCTTGGTACTCCCTCCTCAAACAGTTGTTGAATGAGCAGTTCCAGATCCTGTCTAGAGGAGGTTGCTGAGCATGGACAACTGCAAGATAGGATGGTGAGTCCTGTATGTCCATACTTGAGGAAGAACTCCCAGGTTCTGTGGCTGTCAGAACTTCCTCCCCTTTTTTGGTAGCATCACCCTCATGCATAGGTGAGCTAGGGAAGTGATCCATAACATCCACAGGTTCTTATGGACCTGGACAAGTTTGTCCTATAGGTCTCTCAGCTAACTGGCCCTTGAGATCGGTGATCTCAAGTTGCTGGTCATGGACCCTCCTTTGCAAGATAGTCACCTGTGATTTAAGGTGAGCTATCTGTGAAACCAGTTAGGTGCAGATGTCTTCGAGTTGGTGCACCCTGAGTTTCAAACTCCCCTTATCTTCAGTTGAAGAATCATTGGGGGATGAAGGAGGTGAACCGAGGTCTGCTCCTTCACCACCAGCATGGGGTTCTTGGCTGCTGGATTTCCCCTGCCCAATGACAGTGTCAAGAGGCTGGGTTGCCATGGTTGAGGTCTTAAAGATGTAATCACTGGAAACAGTGAGAGCCTCTTTCCACATGGATCTCCTGGACAATCACAGGAAGATCCACCTCAGTTTGGGGTGTCTAATATGGGCTAGACATGGGTGAAGCAGGAGTACTCATCTCCCCTTGATGTGGGTAGAGAGGGGAGAGTCATGATACTCACTGAAACCCAAATATTCATCAGAGTAGAAGTCAAGGCTGGGTATGGGGTGGTTGAGATCAAGAGGCTGGGGATGGTAGCTTTTCCCTGAAGGTTGATCACTAGAGTGTTGATACTCAGAGTGATGGCTTAAGGCTATTTATGGAGTTGTGAGCTCATCAGGCTGAGCATGAGAAACCTCAGCACTGATTGTTTGAAAGATGGGAGTGGTCTGCTCCTCAGGGGAAGTGGGAGCTTGAGATTCCACTTCCTCCTGTATGGGTTGTGATATGGGGCCTGCACATGCTCAATAGCAAGTGCAGGGGTTCGCTTGGATTTTCTTTGGTAGGTGAATTTTATGGTGGGTTGTATTTGAGGTGGGTGAGAAGTAGAGGGTGTTGGTTCACCACTAGCTGGGGCTGCTAGGATGTCACCCTGAGCAATGAGCTCAAACATTTTTAGGACAAGGGCTGTTTCTACCCCTAAGAACCCAACAGTTGGCTTTTTCAATATCTAGAAAATGTCAGGCCTCATATGTGCAAGTTTAAGAACATTACCTGTTCCCCTCAACTGTGGTCCCAATTCATAGTTAAGAATGTGTTGAACATACCGGGGGAACATGTAATATTCTAAGGAATCCAAATTCGCCAGTAAATTTGTAAATACAAACTGAGAGTACCTGAATTTGACCCCTTGAACTATCCCATGGACAATGAAGGAGAGGTCTTCTGGAATCTGGTCCCATCCTCCATGTTTGTTGGATAGGCTATGTATGAAGACATGAAGGAGGTATTTCCATTAGAATGAGACCTTCCCCTTCCTGAAGGTTTTGACCGAAAAGTCACCTTCGTAGCCCATCTGCACAAAGGATTGGTTGACAGCAGCTTTTGGAAAGGACAACTCACCTGCTTCATCATCCAGCTGCAAATGGGTGTTTATAATGGCTGGAGTGATGAAAACCGTCCTCCCCTGCATTGTGGCAGACAGTACCTTCTCCCCGTCCATGGTGACCTCTTGACAGGTCCGCCAGAACTCAAGCAACTGATCCTCATAGAGAGGAGGATCGATTGTAAGGGAGGTGAAGTAGTAAGACAAAGAAAGATACCTACACACGTCTGAGAAGCTTGGATCCTTCTCAGAGTTTAACAGAGCAACTTGATTGTGTTGCCTGTGTAGGTGCATGGTGAAATCAGGGTCGTTACGACGATCAAGATTGGCCATTTGAAGAAGCTTGGTAGTGAAGGAAAGAAGAAGAAGATGAAATGTTAGGGGTAATTTTAGGTTAAGGAACAATGAGAGAAGTGAGATGAAATAGAATCGTTTGGAAAGATATACTCTGGATTTGAGACAAAGTTATGACAAAAAGATAAACTTTGAAATCCGCAAGTGGGTCCTACTTCTGAAAAAGGCACCCAAAAAGTTAGTTTTCTTGGAAGTAGAAAAAGCTTCCGAAGGCAATTTTGGTTTCGGAAGCTTTGCAATCAAAGCTTCCGAAAGCAATTTTGCTTCGGAAGATACTTCAAAGAGTTTTGAAAATTTTGGCTTCGGAAGAAATAAATGAGTCTTCCGCGACTAAATTGCTTTCGGAAGAAATTTGTTCCAAAAATGCATTTAAGTACTTATACCAAAATATAAGCTTCGGAAGATACTTCAAGAATTTCTTCCGAATGTAAATCTCAGATAAGCTGTTTAAATGATTTAGACATGAATTTCTTCCGAAGGCAACTTTTGCTTCTTCCGAAGGTAAATTTTCATCATTCTAAGAGATATCATTTTAAAAATTTATTTTTCTTCCAAAGAGAACTGGGCTTATGAAGTGATCTCATAGACAACCTAGGACACACAGTTTTAAGAAATAATATTGATTAAGTTATTAAGAAAAATCTACTCAAAGTTAATCATCCCAATAGCTGATACAAGATATTTAAATCTCTGTTCATCAAATGCTTTTGTGAACAGATCAGCATATTGTTCATTTGTGTTAACTTTGATTAGTTTTATCAATCCCTTTTCAAAATTATCCCTAATCAGATGATACCTGATATTGATGTGTTTGGTCCTTGAGTGTTGCACAGGATTCTCTGTAATAGAGATGGCACTGTTGTTGTCTATGTGGATGGGAGTCTCTTTGAAATTAAACCCATAGTCTAGCATCTGATTCTGAATCCAAAGCACTTGAGTACAGCAGCTGGCAGCAGCGATGTATTCAGCTTCAGCAGTTGATGCAGACACATAGGATTGCTTCCTGCATTGCCAAGAGACTATCCTTCCACCCAGGAACTGACACCCCCAGATGTAGACTTTGCAGTCATGTTGCAGCATAATCATTATCTGTATAGGCATACAGATTGAAGTCTGAATTCTTTGGATACCAAAGGCTTAGATTTGGAGCACCTTTGAGATATCTAAGGATCCTTTTGACAATGATTAGGTGTGACATCTTGGGGTTGGCTTTATATCTTGCACATATGCATGTGGCAAACATGATATCAGGTCTGCTAGCAGTAAGATACATAAGTGACCCAATCATAACCCTGTAAAGATGTTCATCAACACACTCCCCCTCAAGATCAGGACCAAGGGAATGGTTTCTGGCTATGGGTGTCTTTGCAACCTTACAGTCAGTCATCTTGAATCTTGTAAGTATGTCTTGTACATACTTTGACTGAATGATGAAGATGCCATCTTCAACCTGCTTCACTTGAATTCCTAGAAAGAAATTGAGTTCCCCTATGGCACTCATTTCAAATCTATTCTTCATCAACATCTCAAAGTCTTTGCAGAGCTTTGGATTAGTTGAACCAAAGATGATGTCATCCATATATATCTGAACTAGCAATGTGTCATTTCCTGTTTCTTTGATGAAGAGAGTCCCATCAATAGTACCTCTTTTTTATCCATGTTGACAGAGGTATGTTGATAGTGTCTCATACCACTTTCTTGGAGCTTGATGCAGTCCAAAAAGGGTTTTATCAAGCTTGCAGACATAATCAGGATGATCTGGGTCTGCAAAGCTAGGTGGTTGTTTAATATAAACTTCTTCATCAATCACCCCATAAAGAAAACACACTTCACATCAAGCTGGTAGACCTTAAAATCCTTGGATGCAGCATAAGCCAGAAATATTCTTACAGCTTCAAGTCTTGCAACTGGAGCAAAGACATCAGTGTAATCAATTCCTTCTTCTTGAGTGTATCCTTGGACAACCAGTCTAGCCTTGTTCTTGATGATGATCCCTCTATCATCTTTCTTGTTCCTGAATACCCATTTGGTTCCTATGACACTCTTCCCTTGAGGAAAAGGTTATAAGTTCCAAGCCTTCTGTCTTCTGATTTGAAGCAGCTCATCTTGCATAGCTTCAATCCAGCTTCCATCCTTCAAATCCTCATCAACCTTCTTCGGCTCTATCTGGGATAAGAAACAAGAATATAGACAAACATGGCTGTCATGAGCTGGTCCTCTTGTTCTTACCCCTGAGTCAACATTTCCAATGATGTTTGTGGAGGGATGTGACTTGTGGATCCAAAGTTGAGGGATCATAGCAAGTTGGTTAGACAGATCTAAATTTGAGAAATTTTGATCTAGCAATGAGGTGTCTCCCACCACATTAGCACACTTATCAAGAGAGACTTGATCCAATGAGTGTGTGACATTATTCATGTTGTCTTTAATGGAGTGGTTTTCAGCATCAAGAAATTCTTGATCACTGTTACCACCTCCAGTTCTTCCTCCTGCATTTGAAGTTCCTTCTCCTGAATTATGATCCTCTGAGCTGGAATTTGAAGGCAATTCATTTGAATCAGCAGTATTTGTCATGCTAGTGCTGATGGGAGCTTCAATTGCAGGGTTAGTCACCACTAGAGCTGAAGTAGTCTTCTTGTTTGGTTTTCTCAGCTCAAATCTTGGATCAGGATCTTCTGTTGACCTGTTATCTGTAGATCCTGAAACATTCTTACAAGATTTGTTAAAACAGTTGGTAACTAAGTCAAGATCAAATAGCTAATCCGGACCATAACCTTTTACACAGGGTGTGTGTTCATTGAAAGTCACATTGGCTGACTCCTCAATGATTCTAGTTCTGAGATTGTATACTATATAAGCCTTAGCTTGAGAAGAGTACCCAACAAAGTGTCCATCATCTGATTTCTCAGCAAACTTGGCTATTTGATCTTTGGTATTCAAGATGGTGCAAGGACATCCAAATGTTCTGAGAAAACCAATGAATGGTCTTCTTTTGTGCCACAGTTCATAAGGAGTCTTACCATGTGTCTTAACTACCAAAACCCTGTTTTGCACATAGCAGGCTGTGTTGACAGCCTCTGCCCAGAAGGTGATGGGTAGCTTAGAGTCAGACAACATGGTTCTTGCAGCTTCAATAAGTGTCCTGTTTCTCCTCTCAGCAACACCATTTTGCTGAGGAGTCTGGGAGCACTGTATTGTCTTGAAATACCCTTTTCATCACAAAATGTATCAAGGATTTGGTTTTTGAATTCGGTTCCTTGATCACATCTTATGATTTTGACCTTGTGATCAGATTGATTCTTAATTTTCAAAATGAAATTCTTTAAGATTTCAGGAGTTTCATCCATAGTTCTAAGGAAAAACACCCAAGTGAATCTTGTGAAATCATCTATGATCACCAAACAGTATGAGGTCCTTCCTAAACTCATTACACTGGTAGGGCCAAACAGATCCATATGTAACAAGTGTAGGAGAGTAGTGATAGAGTTCATTTCCTTTGGCTTGTGAGACACTTTGTGTTGCTTCCCCTTCAGGCATGCAACAAAGTGGTCATCATTTGTAAACTCTTTCTTTGGCATTCCAGTTACCAAATCATTCTTAATCAGTTTATTTATGTTCTTAAAGTTTACATGGCACGTTCTTTTATGCCAAAGGAAAGACTCATCACTATTTGCTTTAGATAGAAAGCAAGAAATTTCTCCAGAGGGAGATGTTTCCTGTAAGTCCATCTTGTACATGTTCCCTTTCCTGGGGGCTCTGAGCAAAATATGCTCTTGAGAAATGTCAACCCCGGGCTTGAGAACAATGCACTCATGCTCAGTAAAGAGCATGTGATGTTTTTGGTCACAAAATTGGGACACACTCAAAAGATTGTATCCAAGCTCCTTGACAAAGTTTACCTTCTAATGTTGAGCTTACCATTTGAGACCATGCCCCTACCAGTAATGTAACCTCCTGCATCTCCTCCAAAAGCAACTGGTCCTCCATCAATTCTTTCAAAGTTTTGAAGTAGGGACTCATTGCCTGTCATGTGCTGGAGCAGCCACTATCAATGATCCACACATTTCTGTTTGCCTTTGGCTGTCCCTGCACAAAAAGATGATTTAGTTACATTTGGAAACCAAGCCTCATTGTCTTGGGCTTATAAAGTTCAGATGAAGGCAATGAAACAGTAAGTGATCCTATGTTCAGGCTTTGAGGATCATTGTTGTTGCTCAAGAGGAGCTTTTAGTCTCAAGGTCTTCCTTCATCTTCCACACCACCATTGGAAGATTGGACTTGACCTTCACTACTTTGGAAGCTTTTGTAGCTTCGAAAGCTTTGGAGACGGATCCTTCGGAAGATCTTGCTTTCACTGCAGCAAGCTTCAGTGCTTCGGAAGCATTCCTTTCTTTCTAGAGCAACTTTTCTTCCGAAGGCAATTTCCTACTTTCCTTCTTCTTCATTTTGGAGCTTCCGAAGGAAACAGATTTTCCTTCCGAAGCTGTTTGTTTCTTTTTCTTCTCAGAAGTTTTCTTCTTGATCATATGGATAGTCCTCTTGGGATTGTATTGACAATCCTTAGCCAGATGTGAAGTATTACCACACATAACACAATCCAATTCTTTCCTTCTGAAAGTCTTCTTTCCCAAAGAAGACTGAGCTTAAACACTTTTCTCTTCTTTCTCCACCTTTTCAGATGATGCAGCAGGCTTCTTAGGGTGAAGCTTGCTCTTCGAAATGGATGGTTCAGGCTTGTAGCAGTGTCACACAGCTGATCAGTCTTCTTGTTGTTGCTGGAGTGAGTTGAAGCTGAAGTAGAACTCTTGGTACTAGAATTCTTGACAGGATCTTCAGCTTTCATCACCTTGAACCCTGCAGAGATAAATTCTTGTTTCTGTTTGGGATCAAAGGTGGTCTTGATCTCTTGAGCTTTTCTGGATCTTCTCTTTGCTTTTCTGATCAAGTTCTTTCTCTTGGTTTTGCCCAAACCAGCTTCTTTTTCCTCCTTAGGAGCATGGTGACCCTTTTTGGATTGACTCTCTTCACTCATCTCAGAGTCATCCCTCACCTTCTCTTTTTCATCCTCTTTATCACTGGGGTCTATGGATGGCAGCTCATCTTGACCAGTTCCACACCTAGGAGATCTGACTGATAGTAGAGTGTGTGGAGGAGCTATCTTACTAGATCCCAGTCCCTGCTTATTCTGATAACACACTTTTGCATACAGAGATAAGGATATCATGTTCTTGAAGGTCTCTTCTTCAAGAACACATTTTTCTGCCCTGGCTTTGATAATCACAAGCTCAGCCTGGCATTCAGTCAACTTGGTAATAAGATCCTTAATTTGAGTCCTGTAGTTTGTCTGCTCATGTTTAAGAGTTGAAACTGTTTTCTCTAGATCTTCTATCTTAAGTTTATAGTTATTTCAGCTCTTTTAAAATCAGCTTTTAAAATATTTAAAGACTCAATATCAGATCTCATTTCCAAGTTGTAGGACTTGTATCTATTTACTTTAGCAATACACTCAGGAGAGCAAAGATGTTCAACTACCTTGGCTTCATCATGATCAGCCATGAGTGCTTGGTTTGGAGATGCATCTTTAGCTTGAAAGCTCCAGTCAAAGCCTCCTTCTTCAACAGCAACTATAGCTTGCTGACTTGGCCTCTCATTCTGGTTCCCTCCTTCAGTGTAGTTTGGCCTGGATGAAGCTTGGCCACCATTTGACTTAGGTGCCTTGCATTCTCTAGCAAACTGTCCCATCTGGTTACAGTTGTAACACTTGACTTTGCTCTTGTCCAGCCCAAACTTGCCACTGGAAGCATTGCTAGGAAACCTTCTTCCAGTCCTCTTGTAGAACTTCTGGGCTCTGTGAGTGAGAAGATCCATTTGCTGGACTATCTCCATGTACTCCAGATCATCTGGATGGATACAGTCCAGGTCTTCAAGAGTGAAAAGAAAGTTGCCTGTACTTTCATCAGTGGAGACAAAAGCTTGAGAAGAACTTGTCTCTTGGAAGGGACTTCCTTGGATGTAGTCTCTCTGGTGTCTCTGGGAAGGTGATGAAAGGACCCTTTTGTGAGTTTTCAGGGTAGCAGATGAGATGATGCTGTGGTTCTCTGCTATCCCTTTCAACCACATGAAGGGCTAAACTCTGGTGAGTGTTGGAGTTACCAGATGAATTTTGCATGTTCATCTCCATCTGGTATCCACTGAGTATCCCATACAACTCAGTGAGAGTAAGGGTCTTGAGGTTTTCAGTCCTCTTAATAACCATATAGTAGTGTGTCCATTTTTTGGGAAGAGATGACATGAACTTCCTTACAATATCCCTGTTCTCAATAGTTACCCCAACATCAGCCAGAGTATCCACAATCTCAACATACCTGAAGTATTGTTGAGTCATGGTCTCACCTGTCTTAAAGGTGAAGTTTTCAAAATGCTGCTTCAGGAGATCCTTCTTGTTCTCCTTGGCTTCATTTGAACCCTCATACATCAGTTTCAGTGCGTCCCATAGTTGTTTAGCAGTCTTGCACTTCTTGAAACCTCTGTAGATGGAGTTTGGAAGAGCAGTTTGGAGAGCTGTCATGGCTTTCTGATCAACATCAATTCTTTTCCAGTCTTCATCAGAAAAGTCAGCCCTCTCCTTTGGTATCATGCCACCACCAGCAGCAGCTGAAGAGGTGCATGGTACATGAGGTCCATTGACAACAGACTCCCATATCCTGGAATCTTAAGACTTGATAAAGCCTTCCATTCTTTGACACCAAGTGTCAAAATCCTCAGGAGTGATCAGTAGGGACTTTTTCATGGTTTCGGTTTCCATATCAGCTTTAGAGATAGCTGCCATTTGAAGAGTTAAGTGATGTGTGTAACTAAGAGGATTTGAAGATGGTGAGATCTTACAATCAAGAGCCTGGAATGCTCTGATACCAAATGCAGGACCGTTAAAGGGTACTTAAGCTTGCACTTAGTTAACACACTTTAGGAGGATCTTAAGATCACTTAACAATTCAAATAGGGAACTGTGAACCTTTACTGAAGATACAAGATAAACACAAGTAAAACAAGAACAAGAGCACAAGATAAAGTTTTCAAAGAAGTTGTATATTGCTTCTCTAGTTCTATTACAAGTGTTGTACAAGTATATTTTAAATACAAGAACCGGAGACTACTTATACTACATCCTACAACCGTCAATATGCAAAAGACAGTTGAAGTGACTAATCTAGACAACAAGATCAGCCTAAAGTCAAAAGGCAGATTGCCTTTTGACTAGTGACTATGACAAGCCATAGCTCACTGACTTTCCTATTACAAAAAGCCAAGAAGGAACAAAAACAGAAACTTGCAGGCGAAGACCTTATCTACTTTATCATAAAGTATGGAAGTTTCACCAACTAGTGATAGCAGGTGAACTACCAGAGCATGCAGCGAAAGTAGGTTGCTTTATGATAAAGTTGATGGAAAAGTATCTTTTCTCTCTCTTCAGAGGAAAATAGTCTTGTCTTAAACAGCTTCGGAAGACTTTGTCTTGAGAGCTTCGGAGATTTGTCTTGAGAGCTTCGAAAGACTTATCTTTTACCTTCGGAAGAGTTGAGTCTTTGGCTTCGGAAAGACTTTACACTTAGAATATTTTCCAAGTCCAGTGTAAAAGCTTCCGCAGCAGTTTCTTCTAACTTCAGCTTCGGAAGATTTTACACTTAGCATTTTTTCTTGAGTGTGTAAAACTTCCGAAGCTAGTTCACCTTTGTTCCAAGTGCATGTTGGAAGACTTGGTTGTTTTGGTATCTTTTGGTTGCATCAGCCTCTTAACTTCAGAGGTTCCTACAAACCCTATTAGATATCATATGACAATTACTGGTGTTATAGCTCAGGAAAAGAACCAAAGTCACTTTAGAGTAAAGCTATGACTAACAATCTTGATCCCAATATATTTTTGGTTGATTTGGACTGTAAATATAAATGCATGGTAGTTTTGTGGGTTGAGCTTTATATTAATGGGTCAAGATGGTCATATTAAAACTAAAACCAATCTAAATGGGTCAGGATGAACTGGACCAAAAAAGTGAGTGGTTCAGATGGGTTGAACAAAATTATAACGGTATTGAACGAGAGTACCGACTAAAAAGTTTGAACGTGAGTTTAAAGCTAAAAACCTGAACTAGTAATCGATTCTTCAATTTCATCATTCCTCTATTTGCCATTGAAGTTTCTGATGCCCTGCTAGAGGTACCTTTATTGAGCAGTTAACTGGTTATTGTCGTATTTATTAGATATTAAGACATTTAAATGTAAAGTATCGAAGTAATGTATTTTTTTGTAATAGTTTTGACCCATCATGACCCGAATCCCTTCTAACCTATACCCATCCCAACCCATACCCCCTCCTGACCCTTTTTATATAATTACCCAATCCTACCCTAAACTCATCTTAACCCAAACCCATCTCGACCCGACAACCAACCCAATCAAACCCGCTTACTTTGTCACCTCTAAGTAAAGAACATCAGACAGTTCCACTACATAGGAAGTATTGGACGAGGGACATTATGATAAATAAAGATCACACGGATCAAAATCTAACAGATCCTTCACTAAGCTAAGCCTATGCCTCAAGCTAAACATAAGGAGCATGATGATAAGATAGGGCTTAGATTCTAGATATTAGATCTGATCTATTAGTATTTGGTGCATTTAAGAATCCTTAAATATTTTATTCTAAATGTCTGTAGTCGATCAGATTCAGGGAATTTATCTAAATTAAGACCATATTGAATAGTTGGTTGGTTCATATGATGAAAGCTCAAGGAGTTAAGGACCAATATCCATAGATTTATTAGAGAATGATATCATAACGTAACTCGCTTTAAAGGTTTCTTCATGGATCTGAGTCATAAGACTTTTGAATAAGGTATCATATATCTGTCTTTCAACCCATGACACATACTTGAACAAACTGTAACTAAAGGTTGCTCTTTGATCTTATCTAATGGTTGTTTCGTAAAAGGCAGTTATAAGATATGATTAGAAAAAGATCTGAGGTTAAGTGGGGAGTTGTATGGGGTCAAAGGAATTATGTGCTCATGCGAAAATAGAATAGGACATTCTGACGACCTCGTTGATTTAAACTGGTGTTAATGCGTAGCCACAATCAAACTAAGAAAGCTTGTTAGACCACTTCAAATTAGAGACGCGAATTAGAGTGTTGACAATATATAAAATGAAAGATGAACCATGTCCTATGTTCAACGAATGTCCAAAACAGAAAGGATAAACTTATAAGGTCACCATGGCTGTAGTGCATGTTTAAGTAGGGGTTACTTGAACACAAGAACTAGTTGACAACTATAAAATGTCATATCTTGCTAGGAACAGTGAGATTGGCTAGACATCTACCATTGTCTACATTGATGCAATTATCGATTAATCATCCAAGTGGGAGTATTTTGGATATAAGATGTCCAATCATCGACAATATCAATGTTACTATACACTTTGGATAATAACAAAGTAATAACGTGTAATTGTTTCACGTTATGATTTGCCAACCATGAAGTAAATTGATGGTGATTAATTTAATAAACGACAAGGTTTATATGATTACAGGTTAATTACATAAGGTTATAATTGTTTTTGGTTTGCAATTGTTGTAAAGATCGAAGATTTTTCGTGAATCTAGTCATCTAGCAAGATAGTTGTTTTCAAGGCCCAAAGCTTTTCATCATTTACGATTGTGTTAATTTAGTCATGTATAATTGAGGCTCCGTTTGGTTCACAGAATCTCAGGAAGTGGAATTCGAATTGGAATCGAAAAGTTTTCATTCAAATCATGTTTGGTTGGCTAGCGGAATGAATTAGAATTGTAAAATTTCTCACATTAATTGAAATTTACATTGTTTTACACTTATCTATAAAATGTTTAACATCCAATGAATGTTCCAAATTAATATTTTAATTCCATTTAAAGTAAACCAATCAAACATATTATCATTTTACGAGATTTCAATTCTAATTTTTTTGTAAATCATTCTGCGAACAAACAATCCCTGAATGTTTGATTTGGTAATTTACTCTTTTAACATATATTATACACGTGCTACCAGTGTTTTAACATTCTAAAACTTGTTTTTTCTTTAATTTTTTTTAAATAATGCAAAGGTATACCATAATTCATCATCTTATTTAGGAATATATTCAGTGTACAGGGTAGTAGGGTTTGAAGTTTGAAGTTGCAGAATAACCTAAAAGAGATCGGAGTAGGGAAATGAAAGCAATACACAAATGTTCTCGATAAACCCCTTAGCAAGGCAGACAGATTAACACCTCGATCCATATATCCAATTTCATTATGTTAGCTAAGATCCCAACATTCGAAAAAAGGACCCAAATTCATATCGGTGCTTCTAGGGTTCTGATCACCCTTTATAAAAATCGCATTTGAATCAATGTTGTTATTGTTAAATGCAAACTGATATGGGTTTAATCAGTTTTGAGGATTTCTATGCTTGTTAACGAGCTTGAACAAGATCTTACCTTGATCGATAAGATTTAGGCATTGTTTGATTGTATCAACTTTACAGTTGAATGTAAGACCAATATCTTCTGTAGATGATTCGAAGAACAAGCCCTAATTGGTGATGCTAAACAGTTTCTTTTTTGATTTGAAGGTTATTTGAGTGGATTTGCTTATTTGTTTTCGGAGCTTGTTCAGTACAACCAGACTCAGGTTGACAACATTGGGGAACTAGAAAGGATGTAACAATCTGTTGTTTTTAGTAAAAACTATAATCATGTAGCCAAATTAGTTTTTGATATGCTACAATAACAAAAGGATTCAGTACTCATGGTATTTAATATCTCTAGTTTTCTCTACACTCAGAGCTTTTATCCTCATACGTAGTGCACTTCAACTACTGATTTGATAGTGATTCTGTACTTGTCGAGGATGTTCTGATAAGTACATTAAACCTTATATCAAGTTCTACAAATAGGAAAATGTTGATGGTCAGTTGTTGACAAGTAACATGAAGGTTATTGATTCCTCCTGAAACAATCTATGGAATCTTTAACATGAACTAATGAGTGTTTAATAAATAGTACTGGGATTCCTATCTAATATGTGTTTTGTATGGATGCTATACAATCATGTTTTATCAGATTGGAGGATCTGGCTATGCTGTTGGAGTACGAGTTTTGGAGTTACTGTGCCACAGGAAAAGGTAGAACGTTGTCTATTATTTTGGCAGTTGGTGCATATTTGAATTGAATTTGATATTTGGAATAGGATCACATAAGAGGAAGTTTCCCCTTTTACCAAACATTCTTTTTACCTGATTCTTATCCTATGATCTTTAAGTTTATAAGCATTAAAATTGATTCACGCTTTGTTTTTCTAATTGGCTGGATGTTCACTTTATTCGCATGAACTTATTGAATGAGTGTAACCTTTGCTTTCTTCTTCCTGTACCATGTAAAGGAGACCCATTAGTGTATCTTTTTCTTCTTGCAACATTTGTGAATTTGACCTAATAGTTTATTTGCATGTTCATGCTTGTCATCTCTCAAAACTGTGGAGCAAAACTGTTAGGTTTCATCAAGAAATAGATGTTTTTTTTGCATTTCTCGTGCCTTGATCAGAACAAAAGGAGGCTATATTAGTTAAGAAGCTCTAGAAGTGGAAGTGGAAAAAGGATCCATTTAAAATGGTTGTCTTTTAATTGTTGGGCATGGTGCTAGCTGCTAAGTCAGATTGTACATTGGCTGGGCACAATTTTACTTATACGTGTTCTAGAAAGTTGATATCGTTGCTGTATCATTTTATTTGTGGATTTTTAATATAAATGAACCATACTGCTCTGTTTCATGTATTAATGACCCTGGATGTTAACAAATTCTGAACCATGTGAATAGTTCCTTTAATTGATTGCTTCTGCTATAATTTTTCAGCATGTGTCATTAGCAATCCTAACATTTATCTGTATGTTTATGTTTGTGTGTGCTTATAGAATTTTATAAAGGTGGAAACATGGTTGTCGGTGGGTCGGGTAATGGGTACCTAGGTAATATGTTATGATGGGTTGAAACTGTTCATGTCAGTTGGCTGGTTTTTTGTCCAACAATTTTATATTTTTAATGAACAGTGAGCGTGTCAAATATTGAAGTTTTACTCTTACTTTTACAGATATAACTGTTACAATCCAAACATTTATATGTATATTTGTGTGCATATACTATTCTACGAAGGTGAAAACATGGTGTAGGTGGATTGGTTAATGGTCAAAATAGGTAATATGATAAGACGAGTTGAAACTGTTCATATCAGGTTAGCCCAGAACACTTTGTCCAAACAAATTATATTTATAATGAACAGTTACCGTGTCAATAATATTAAAGCTTGAGTAATTGTAATTATAATCTATTTTTACGAGATATAATTGTTAAAGTTGAAACATTTATAGGTATATTAGTGTTTGTCTGTGCATATACAATTCTATAGTGGTGGATACATGGTTGTTGGTGGGTTGGGTTATGGATCAAATTAGGTAAATGTTAAGACGGTTGAAACTGTGTTGTTAGGGTTGCCAAAACACTTTGTTGAAACAAATTAATTATTATACGAGCCCAGTGTGTCAAATACTCAAATAGTATTAAAAGTTAGGTTATTGTAATTGTAGTCTTATTTTTCATAGAAAATGATTTAGGAGGTTTGATGCATCAAAATTACATCTGGCGACTTTGACTCTATTCTGTTTTATCTAACTTTCAGATTTTATTTGTTTGACTTGTAAGAGATAAAACTTGACCGAATTGACTCATTCACAAGTAAATGGTCGTCATTGTCACCTCTAAAAATTTTATGCTATGCGAGTCACATTTTCATCAAACTACACTCAAGTGTTGTTTTGTTTATTTATTGTTACTCCATAGCAATAATTTCTTTCTTATTTCTCCTTTTAGGGTAACAGAAGAACACGTTTGTTGGGAATTTTTGTCTTTTGTGCATAGTACCGTGTGGAAGGTGCTCTTTGGAAAGGTTTGTTGCTATAGTAATCCTGAAGTTCATATTGTAAATAGTTATACACTTTGCTTTTTATTTCTATCCCACATGATACAAAGGTGTTATTAAGTGCGTCATGTTGACTTCACTGGCTTTGCTTTTCAAGCTTGACCATCTTACTCCAACAACATAATAGGTAGCCGACTCACTTGAGAAAGGCACTGAACATGAAGATGAATATATGATTAGTGAAAAGGAGCTTCTAGTCAATAGGTACCCCATCTTGCTGCATATGGTTCATATTGTAATATCTTTTTATCTGTTTCCCTGACCTATATTTCTCACTAATTGATATGCTTTTCTCTTCATTTTTCAAATACAGATTTATTTCAGTACCGAAAGACATGGGGTCATTCAACTGTGGTGCTTTGGTGTTCTGGGATAGTAAGGGTAAGTGTTTAATTGCCTATAATTTACATTATTGCCAATTTGCCATATAAAGTTTCAACCTGCATTGTTTCTTTTTGTAGGGTGTTTTAGACAATGCAGGATTTCCGGCTGTTGTGACTGCTCACTTGTTCCAGTGGACGGTCAACAACGACCACGTACAACTATTTTGATAAATTTGCTGAGGAGGTAGATATTATATCTTTTAACATTCTAGTTAATCATTTATTATCTTTTTGATTTGAATGTTCTATTGTTCTTTTGACTGACCAAGATAATCACTTTGATGTGGCTAAGCTGTGTTTAATATTACTTGACTAGAATGATGAAAGTCTTCAATGAGGTTGAAAGTTGTCAATATCTATATCTTAATTGCTACTGTAGATATTTTTAACTTAGCGAGTAAGTGAAAATTGAGCTTCTAGATTTGAAATTGCAAGATATCCCTGAGACTATCTTCTTATTCTTTGCTAGGTCTAGTTTGACACTATGATCTATTATCTAGAGGTGGCAGTTCCGAGAGGCAATTTTTTGATAGGTTTCTTATCATGAAGGTTTGTGTAAGAATTGTGAGAAAGGATATTCGGCTGGAAAGTTTTTGATGGAAATGAAATTCTTGTTTAACTTCTTTGAAAACAAACTAAAACTACATATAGCAGTGAAAATTCGGATTATCAAATGAAGAATACAATTCAACCCCATTATGTGTTAACCCATGTATGTTGACATATTGTCATATAAAGGTTTGACAATTGACACCTTTATGGAGCTGTAGTGCATAGTGACTGCTTAAAATAGATGGTTCTTGGTTTTAAAAAGCACGAGGTGCTAAGAAGTGCTTGAGTCTCAAAGGTCGAGACTTCACCCCGTAGGTGCAAGGCGAGAGCTTCCACGTATGAGAGGGGCCATGTATTAATACTATTATAATCTAATTCCAGATAATTTACCATACTTTTAATTTGAATACCAAAACTAGGATAAAAAATAATTAAACAAATTTAATAGCTCTATACCACAATCTGAAAGTCTGGAACATTTGACAGACAGAAAAAACAAAAAAAAAGTTTATTCAAAATAAAAATTAGAGCAAAAGGCCACCTTGGTAGTTGGTACAAAAAGTGCTGTTGAAGCGCCAAGCCAATCACCTCTAGAGCCTAACGCCTTAAGTGCTCTTAAGGCGCACTTTTTTAAACCAAGGATAGGTTGATTATTACATGTAATTTAAGTATCCTCATCGTTGTTATTTGACCTGGGTACATTTGAATTTTTGGTTTCCTACTTGATTGTTTAAGCATATTCATATTTTTAATTCCA